>VXBB01023731.1:264740-409600 GCA_013399915.1 Illadopsis cleaveri
CGTTCCGGAGCTCCCAGGCCCGCGCTACTTCGCGGTGGTGACGGAGCCGTCTTCGGGAATCTTCTCCTCGGAGCAGCTCCTTCCCGACAGCCTGTCATGGTGCTTGAGCTCGCTGAAGCGCTCGGCCACGCACTGCGCCGTCAGCCGCGCCTCGGGGTCGTGGTCCCAGCACTCGATCAGGGTCTCACACACCATCTGGATGCCCTGCAGGGAGCACAGACACAGCAGCCGTGAGGGGGACAGCCACCAACAAAGCCTCTCTCTGAGACCTGCTCCAGTGCCCTCAAAAGTTTGGGGCTTATTCCATGTGTTGCCCTGGGGGTTCTTTATGGGATCTGCTGCTCCTGTCATGGGGGCGTTGTTTTCTCTTTGTTTTTTTTAAAGAAAACCTACTATAATATTTTCAGCTCTTTAGTTGGTACTGTAATTTTTGGGCATGTGGTCTGATGTGTTATAACAAGAACAGCGGTGCTTCAAACTAGTGCTATAGAAGGGTTTCTTGAAACCCTTTATAGAAGGTCAAGCAGGGTTTTTTGTTTAATAAATATGATCCAAATTCTTGGATAACATGATCTCCTGCTCAACCCATGCCTTTGCATGCCTGAATTCTGCTTGGGTTTTTCAAACAAAATTGTGATTGCCAGCAATATGGGGCTGTACATCAGCTATTTATTAATTCCTTGTAGAATACCTGAATCTACGTGCAAATATGGGCCACAGTCCCACAAACACTTAAACACATCACTCACAGTTGAAACTGTTTAACCTTCATTTCAATTCCGATGCAAATGTTTACAGGAGCAGAAAACCAGTTGCATCTCTGTAATGAATTTTATAAACATGAGGTATTTGCCAGGAAACTGTGTTTTGCTTTATGACACTAAAAGCCCATTAAGTAGGATTTATATAAAACTTATTTAAAAAAATAACATTTCACAACACTGCATTAATTGTATAATTTACCTAATTGGTGATGTTGACTGATGTCAATGCTAATAGCAGAATGTTACTGTCTGTATACAAATAACATTAGTTTTCTGCTGGCATTGAAATTACAAGCAGTAAATTAAATTAAATATTAAACATTAACTTGAAATCAATAGTACAACGAATCTCATTAAGGAGGGTGTGGGGGTAATTGTGATATGTAAATCCATTCCAGAATTTTATCATGATGAATAATGAGTTCATTACAAAAACATGACTGCAGAGGAAGGAAATGAATATGGAAGAGCCACTACAGTAAGAACAACTTCTATGGAGTTCAAAGCAGATCCTCAGCTGCTGCAAACTGTCACTGCCCTGCGGAAACTGATGCACCACTGCATCTTAGCACAATGTGAAACACTGAAGGGATTCAGGCAAAGGGAATTAAATCCACCTTCATTAAATGTCCTCAGAGCATGTATTCAGGCATGCATTTCCTTCCTTAGACTCTTAGCTGAACTGTTGGAGCCAGCTGTGCCCATTCTGGTGACACCGGCACAAGTGCATGGCCCTCTCAGTTGGCGCGGTGCTCTGTGCTGGGGGCAGATTGAGGTGTGAGTTTTATACAGGGAAGAAATCTCTGATGTCAAATGCAGGACACCTAGGTCCAAATCCATGACCATTTTACTTGCTTTACAAACCCAGTGGCAATGAAATCCACAGGGTATCCTACAGCTCTACCTCAGTACCTCAAGTTGCAACTCTCTGCACACTCAGCCTTGCTGTCAAGGGTTTTTAGTGCTAGTAGTTAGTATCAGATATCCAGATGTCCCTCAAAATTCAACTTTCTTCCCTCGTTAAAAGCCCCTCCTCGACAACCCCACACAGCTCGATACATAAGGAGCAAGTCCCTGAAGTCCAGGATGGGGCTGCACTCTGCCATAGTCATCAGGTGCCAAGTGTTCTTCATTGGAAAGATGATTGATTTTAGCCACTCACTTGATCTTTTTTAAGTAGCTGTCAGACTGATTTTAATTTCCCAAATGGAATTTAAAAGGGAGTGTTACATTGCTCCTGATGGAAATAGTAGATGATATTCTTGGTTGCCTGGGCTTTTATAAACATTTGTGATACTTTCCTTTTGTCGCTAAAGACCATTCAGCATATTTCACTGAAAAGTGGAATGACCAAGCCTCACTTCTCTGATATGATTCACATTTTATCTCTACTGATAAAACTACTGAGAGCAAAGGTGAGGAAATGCATGTTTTTGGCTTGTTTCCATTCAGTTTAATCTACTGAAAAATCTACCATTGCCTAGGAAGTGCAACTGTGGTGCTCATGAATAGAAGAAGGTGACAAAGTGCTTTGTGATATGCAAGGGAAACAGACTGCTAATGCACAATCTGAGTAAAACCAGACTGGCTTGCTGAAGACTAATTTCATATTTCCTTAATTCTGTCAACAGCTGGGATACAACTGTGACTGGTTTCCATGGTAAAGTACTGAGATTTGCTTTCTCTGCTGAAGATCCTCTGTAGTAGGATGGTCTCCCTGGAAATGGGGTAAAACAAATTGAACAGCGCTCTGTTTGCAAAGCTACCCCAGTGGTGAAAGGAGATGGGGGTCATGCTGCTTTTGGTGTTGAATAATGCTGATACCAGCCTGACTCAAAGTTCAACATCTTGAATAATGAGGTGAAGATGTAGGAGACCTGGTAAACTGCCCAACAAACAAACAAGTGATCCTATTAATAACTTATCTAAAGCTGCTGAGCTGACTGAGCTGGCCTGGAGACATCTGACTGACAGTCAATCACTTTATACTATGAAAGCCCAGTCCTACTTTCTAACAACAGCGTCTTCTAACATAACCCTTCTTGGAGTGAGTGTAGAGATTCCTCCCCTTGAGGAGTCCAATTCCTCAAGGCTACTCCCATGCCTTCAAGGTTACTCCTTGAGGCTGAGCAGAAGAGATTTGCCTATGGTTGTTGGCATGGGTGGCTGACATCAATCTTTAGTTAATAACTGGGTTTGCTACCTTTAGTACGGTTGCTTCAATATAATTGCTTCAATATTGCTTCATAGTGCACACTATACAAGTAGTTATAGCTCCTATACTGTGTAGTATGTAACTCTGATTATAACCTTTTTGTCTAGTCATTATCATAATAAATAATATATATTTTTATATCTGGTTTGCCATTCTTAATTGTGTGGGACAAAGTTGTATAATGGTTCAACTGCACCTATATAATCCTTAAAACGGAAACTGTTGACAAAATCTGGGGCTAAGACTGGATCCAGCTGCACCTAGACACCCCTCTGAGAAGGAGTTTAGAAAGCAAAGGGATCCTTTCTGTACGTCATGACTCAACAGGAGGGCTTCTCTAATAAATTTTGTCTGAAGCTCCGATTCTGCCTGCAACAGAGGCCTATGTGTGAAGTTGTTTTCTTTGCCCTTTCAGAGCCTACACACAGTGTGCTTTAAAGGCCTAATTATTCTGTGGCTCTCTGGATGATTGCTGGATCTCAGGCTTCCAGAGTTTCTGTTTCAATTGCTTTTAGATTACACTGGTGTGCAGCAGGAATGCCGGGGCATTGGGACAGGCATGGTGCAGAGAACTGTGGTGTCTGAACCATGTCAGCACCAGTGCCACTCTGTGATAGAGTTTCTCCTTGTGTGATGGACCTCTCCATTCAAAGACAGGTCCAGCCTGTTGGGCAGGGCACTGAGGTAAGGCTCAGGCTTCAGGCAGCAGCTAAATGTACAGTGCAGCTCCCACCTCTCATGTGTGGTGCTCTTACCTGATGGTTAAGCCAGGAGCTGGGGATCTCGGGTCGCCCTCTGTCTCTCAGGACATTGTCCTTCATGCTTTCCACACAAGGGTGTTCTCGCACTTTGGAGCCAAATGGGGGCTCGTACTCTTTCACTTCTGACAAGAGAAGAAGCAAACACAGGGTATTTAGCTGGGCTGTGCTTGTGCTGAGAGTGAAGGGAGCTGGCTGTTCTCTGAGGAGTAGGAGCTACTGATTAGCTGCTCACTGCCACTGTTCTGCTTGACCAGCTCCAAACAAAGCAAAGCCAGTTGGCATTTTCAAAAATGTTTCAAATGTGTTTCTCTCACACACTCCCTCCCTCCCCTTTTGTTTCCTAGCCAACAAAACAACTTTCATTTAAACCCTTTAGTACATAATATTAGCAAGAATAATATTACAGTCCAAGAAGCAGAGTAATCTATAATGGTTTGTGAGCCTTTCAATCTCTGCTGAAGTAAAACGCACACGAGCTTTAAGGTGAATTTTGCATGAGCCAAGCTTTTGAAGAGTCGGTCACCCTTAGTTCTCCTGGAGTCTACACACACTTCCCAGGTGAAACATAAACTGAAATCTATCTAGGTCATGGTAGATGTGAATGTGCAGATTGCTAGGTTGAAACAGTTACTTGTAAAGGACAAAGATACAGTTAAGGAGCAATGCTGGGAGCTGCCACACTGTCCTTGTTTACTCCTAAGCTGCATTCTTTTGTAGAAAGTAGTAGTCTGCTCTTATTTTAGACGTCCTTCCCAAAATGGATCAGTTTTGGCCTGAAATACAGGGGCACAGCTTTCTGAAGGGGCTGCTGCCACTCTAGTTTTTGTTTGCATGTTGCATATTTTCTTTGCTTTTCTTTGGAGAGAGAAAGGAAGAGGCAGACATATGGGACCTTTGGAGAAAACTCAAGAAATCTCTGAGAGCGGAAATATTATAGTAGATGCTGACACAGTGTAGAAAATGCTGTGGTTTCTTTGGGAACAGATGGAGACTTTACTCACAGGCCTAATGACTTGCTGCTATCAGATAAAGATTTATGAAGTTGGCCTGTTCTGCTGCCTCTTATTTCTTTCTAGGAATTAATTGAGGGCAAGAAAAATTGAAGTGTAATCTACAAAGCAGTCTGGAGAATGCATGCGAATGCCCAGACGATGTGTGAATAGAGACGAACGAGAGGAGAGACAAACCACTGTTCCATGGTGTTACAACCAAGTTCAACTGCAGTGCCCAGTGTTGCTCACACCTCTAAAGTGGTAAAAAGTGTCAAGAAACATGAATAAGGATTAAAGGCCCGTAAGAAATGGGAAGAACCTCTAACACTTGGATTTGTTTACTTTGGGAAAGAAAGGTAAGGATGGGGTCATATGATATGCTACTGAAAATAACTAATGATCAAGATAACACAGATCAGATCCTTCTATCATATCTCATGATAAAAACAAGGTAATATTGAAGACAACTAACTTTGGACTTTCCTTCAAAGCCTTGAAGTCTGGCTGTAGATCTCACTTGTATGTGATGGCCACGAGATGAAGATTTTATCAGGCTAATGCTTAAAAAGAATAGCCAAGTTACAATAACAAACATTTTGGAAGGGGTATTAAACCTTGTGCTTCAAATGGTCAGCATTTAGAGATTCAGCTGCAAACAACTGTGTGCAGTGCAGCAGATCACCCCATAGATGCCTCCTGCAGAGCTCTCCTTCCTTCTCCCTAGTCATCTGCTGCTGGCCAGTTTCCACAAAATGCTCTGGAGAATGGCTATAGTCCAGAAACAAGACTCCCATCTTCTAAGACCCAAGGGCCAAAGTCTGCTTCGCTGTCTTTCCTGTACAAGAAGGCAAACCAGTTTCATCCACATTAATCTGAGCCTGAGATTACTCAGCCAAAGTAAATTTACAAGACTTTAGCCCTAGAAATTGGGAAGTTGCCATCTTGCTAGTCAGACTTTGGTTAGCTTGCAGCAGATGCACAATGATTACATTGCACATACCGGTATGTTCAAAGCTAACAAAAATATTAAAGTTCACTGGGAGAATTTAAATTGCATGACCTAGATAGCCATTTTCTGCACCATGTCCATCAGTCATGGTTTAGTGGTGGTAGTGGTCACGGACACCAGCCAAGGTTCTGAGATCTTGCAGGATGAGGAGTCAGAGGAGTCTCAATGTCCAAGAGAGGGAAGCTGATGCTGTGGTGCTGACTTGTTGTTTCCTCTCACTGATTTAATCTCAAGGTTGCTCTGGTTAATGAGATGGTTCAAGCAGGAGAAGGGAAAGCCTCTCCTGAGAATTGACAGGTTCATAATACATTTTTTCTGTTTGAGAAATTGTTTGTAAGTTATGACCATTCCTCTTCCAAATATAAAGATTGGATAGGTTTTTAGATTTGGATTTTTCTGTTGTTGCTTTGTTTTTGTTTATAGAAAAGAAAGAGAAATTGAGGCCAGATGCCAATTCACTGTAATGACTTTCAACCAACACAGTCATGCCTTCCCTCAGCTTGAAAAGCATGCGGTATCTTCTTGCGATTTATTATCAAGCTTCTCTTTCCTTTGGAAAGTAAAAAAAAGCCCACTAAATCTTCATGCAGTAAGTCATCCTAATGCTGTGGAATCTCAAGTGTCAGACACATTTTGCAGTAATAGCTGGTGTTATTCACGGATCACGTTTATGTGCTACAGTAGATATAATGGATGTCAATTTGAGGTAGGTTAAGATGTTTGTGCGTAGATGCCTGTGTGTGGCTGTGTACAGATGCTGATTCTATTTCTCATGCCTTATATGTTTCTTTCCATTGGTTTTTGACTGGCTGGGCACTAAAAATGACAACTAGATGAGGTACCATAAATACGTCAGGAACCATGAACCACAGAACCTTTAAGATTCAAAAATGGGAGACCTCCTTCAACTTTAACCTCCAGCATTTAATCTTTATGGTTGAGAGCAGACTTGTACTACTAACTTCTGTACCTCTGGTTTCTTTTGACATTGGCCTAGCTATAATTTTCAGAAAGGCTGGGATTGGATTTTTAGCTCCAAACAGAGACATTACTGAAAATCTATTTGTTGTGCGTGATGAAAGCTTGGAAAAATTGGCTTGCTTGTGGTCTTTTTCTACTCTAAGCTTTTTGCAGTGAGATTTTCTTCGGGTCAGAAGAGCATACCCACAAACCCTGTTGACACTTCTTTATGTGATCTGTCTTACTGATTTCTGTGGGACAACTTCTCATGCTGGATGATAGTTTTATTTGTAGAATCAAAGCAGGAGTGAGGTGAAAGGCCATCAGAAGTCAGCTGTGAGGCACAGTCTACAGCAGTGAGCTTGTGTGTGGGAACTTCTGGGTCCCTTTGAAATGCCCCTTTATTTAGAGCTTGTGAGGGGGAAGAAGGGATAAATCAGTTGATGCTGGAGCTACTGTGACAGCTCATGCAAACACAGGTAGAGCCCTTCAGAGAGTGTCTTTCTTCATGCTAGAGGAATTTGAGTAGTGAATCTGCTAACTTGCACAAAGGGAAAATTATGCCCAAAGGAGAGGCCCAAAAGCTGTTTCATGGCCGAGTTTAACATGCTGTCAAATGCTTACTTCATAAATTTTCCTAGGTTTCCCTGTTGAGGGAAGGATGCATTGGGATGAGTGACCTCATTGTGCACACATATCTCACAAGTGACTTCCCATGTGAGGATCAAAAACACAATCACGCTTCTAAAGGTTTGGGAGTGCACAAGTCCTGCCATCAGGGTAGGCTTAGGGGCTGCTCAGTCAATGCACAGTGAATCCTGAAGTGGGAAAGGAGCAAACACAGAGCACATCAGTGCTCAACATGGGGTATGGTGCAGTGACCATATGCACTGCCACATGGGCTTGTTGAAGGACAGCACATGCTACCTCACATGCAGGATTTCCAGGACATGGGTGCCTGTCATGGGGTGACGCAGCACTGTGTGGATCTACCAGCCAAGGCTGTGTGCCACTACAAGCCAGTGCAGTGCAGACGTGCCCTAATTGGGCTCTGCTTCACAGAAGGCGAAATTTAAATCAGCCCCCAGCTGCAGCCATCTCAGGTCCCACTGCACATGCACAGCCCTGCTGTACAGGCCATCTAATTGCTCCCTGCTGCCAGAAATGTCACTGCTCCACATCAGTGTGATGAAAGCTGAATATTTCATGAGGTACAGGATGCACAAATGTTGCCAAACTGTGGCTCTTGGCTGACTCTTTCCAAGTAAGCATAAGATTAATCCTGACTTTATTCACATGAACACAGCTCTGGTAAAGCAAGGCTGCCATTTTAAAAAAAGCCCTGCTGCTATACTGAAGCCAGCCACCACTCCAGGCAGTACAATACTGCTCAAGCAATATCGCCATTTTCTGAGGGGTTTCTTTTCTCCCTCTTCACCAGACCTGTGTATCCAGAAGTTCCCTTTCCTCTCCTTCTCCGCTGGCATCTCCCATAGTCCCCCACTCATAGCAGTTGCGATACAAACCAGATGGTTTTCTTTTCTTTCTAGGAGGCTGTCAGAGAAATTACACTTGTCTCAGTCACCAAAGCTGTGTCACTCTGAAAGCAAGTGGTTGAGATGAAAATTGTATTTCTTGCAACGTGCAGCATCTGGTGCACAGCTGTTGTGCTGAATGAAATACCACGTTAACAGCAGTGTGGAACTGTTGAAGTTCTCCCCTAAGTAGTATTGCTGAGTTTCTAAATATGCCTCTTAAATTATACTCTGGTGAAAAATCAGTCAATCTCGATCTTTGCCTCTGCCTCCCTTTCCCTCATGCCCCATTTCTGCTTCTCCATATTTAGCACAACAAAGTAACAACGAACAGCGTGGCCTTTCTCAAAAGCTGATCCCCACCTGCTTATTTACTACAGCAGCTTCACAGCATGGGTTGTGCTGCTGGGTATTTTTGTTTAAATGTCTGCTGACTGAAGAGGCCTGGCATAGCATGGAGGCTGTGTTTGACAAAGCTGCTGTAGGGAAAGGACCTGCCTGCATCACCTTCCACACTCACCAAACACCTGCACGCTGACAAATGAATCCCGAGAGCTCCCTTTGAAAAAGAAGTGAGCCCCTGTACCTCTACGTGGCTGAATGGCAATTAGCTCCCCTACCTCACATGCTTCCCTCCCTAAATAAAAGTTGTTAATGCTGTTGCCTCGGCTAAGACTCCCCACTCTTGTCCTCAAAACTGCCCCGAGTTGACAGCACAGCCAAGTCTGCCCTGCAGGCGGAGCCTAGATCTTTTAGTCTCCTTTGAAAAGGCTGTCTGCAATCAGGTCAGCCTACTCTGCCTTACATGCAAAGACATTTCTCTCATTGCCAAACAGTCCAGAAGTAGAAGAGGGGTTTGCGTGAGCAGAGGCAGCTCCTCAGGAAGGCTGGGAGGAGAGGAGGGAGTCTCACAAGTGACAGATGGAGAAAGAAAGCAGAGGGAGAGCTGTAGTCATGAATCACTGTAAGGGTATTTCACCAGCTGGCTGCAAAGATAACCAGACTGCACGAACGAGGGGAAAATCTGAGAAGGAAATGAGAGTAATGGTGCAATGCTGTTGCAGCTCTGTACCAGTGACAAGTTAAGGGATCTATATCCCGGGAGTTGTGTTTAACTGCTTTAGCCAGAGATGCTAAGCGCGAGTTCCAACCCCTACAGATCTGCCCTAGAGCTCCTGGGGTTTTGCTGAGGACCTTACCTCAGGAAAGATGACTGAAATAGTGAAATAAAATTCAAGAAATGTGTTTCTGGAGATGAGAATGACTGAAGGATGAAATGAATAGGGAAAATCAGGATGTGGTGGGGGTTAAGCATCACTTGAAAGGGGATGCTGGGCAAAAGAAGTATTTCCCTTTACTGAAATGACTTTAGCTCTTCTTCTCAAGGTTATAATGGGTCAGTCTCCTCTAGATAAACATGCTGGTGATTTTCCTTCCTCATGAAACTCCCTTTATATCCTCTTTTAGCAGTTGCCTTCTGAGAACAGCACCAATAAGGTTCGCTTTTGCTACAATCTTCATTTTGCCCTACTCAGCAAATCTGTACAGGAAGGGACTCAGGCATCATCAAAGATAAAGGACTCCACAGTGAACAGCTTATACTTATACTAATCAGGTGAGTTCCTAAATGCAAGAAACAGAGACAGATCACGAGACAGGGCACAGTTCCTTTTTTTCAGGTTTTAAGTCTCCTCTGCCACATTTACAAAAGTGCTAATGAAAGGCTGAGGTTGTGCCAATGCACAAGCCCTGACCATGATCCATTAAATATGGATAGGTTTGCCTTGGAATATGTCAGACTGAGGTTCAGTTCCTGGAGCACCAAATGTTTTACCCTTAAATGTTTGACTAGAAAAGAATTTGGTGCTCTTTTCATGCTTTTATGCTAGCACGTTCAGCACACATACTCGCTTTTTAGCTTTTCTGGCAGGGTGCAAACAGGGGCAAATCTGTTGCCCACAATACAGCCCACCCAGAAAGACCAAATGCTGGTCAGACAGAGCAGGAGACTGAGATGGAGGTAATTCCTCCCTCCAGCACAAGGACATTGTGGTGCAGCCACTGTGCAGAGTGGCTTGAGAGACCTCCCTTGTGGTATCCCACAGATGCTGGTAGAGAAACAAGGAGCAGCTATGCACATCTTCCCCTGGGACACTGGTTTCCCTCCTGAACACTATGTTCCTCATAGCAGAGTGCTCTAGCCTGCGAGACTGTCCTGTCTCTGTGTCTATGGCAGCCCTTCAAGGTGGAACTGTGCCAAGTCCAATGAAAAGGGAGCCTCTGTGGTTTTGGAAGAAGGATAACAAATCAAATCACAGTTGCATATCTACTATAATATCCACATTAGTTACCTTTTACAGCCCCACTCCTTGGACTGCCTGTGTGAGCCCTGAACTGTGCAGTAGTATTTTTTAATATGACTCCTAGACGATTCCAGCAGGCTGAAAAATTTTACATGCAACTTTGTCTTATTTTAGTTCCTGAAGTAAGGTGAAAAGCTTCAAACATGGCAATATGTATTGTAGATATCCCAACAGCAACTTTTCTGATTTCTAGCACATACCAGCGTTGCACGCTGGGAATTCTGGGTCAACTTCAGGCAAAGCAGAAATGGAGATTTTTGTTTCAGAAGAAACTCTGACTACAAACAAGCATAGCAGCTTTTCCTAGAGCTATTCTGATAGTCAGTTTCAATCATTTTTATTTTGTTACTACACTTTATGCAGCAAACATCCCTTGATTTCTCATATGGGTGATCTCTTGCAAAATCAAAAAGCATGATGTGCAGCAGCTGGTGATTTTGGGAAAAGAGGAAACTTTCCATACCACTATGATGCCTCTTACTAAAATTATCAGTCACTAAATGTGACACTTAACTGGCCCTTATTAAGTTTGAGAATTAACATTCCATGAAAGTAAATAGGAAGCAGTTATCACTTCTTCGGTTTAATATTTCAAATTGAGTTATGTTTCCAATTATTTTGAGTGAGATCAACCAGGCTGAGTCAATCCATGGCTACTCAAGGTTTCATAGGGAATCCAGGTTTTAATAATCTTTAGAAGTGACCTACCTAACAGCAAATTTATCCTTACACCAACTGAGGATCAATTTACTCGTGCACTTAGTTGCTTGGTGCTCAAGCCTACTCATGCACACGTGCATCTCACACTATGGAAGGACTGTTAATTTGCAGCATCCAGATAAACTAGAAAACCTGGTGATAGTTTAAAAAAAAAAAATCACCCTCTCCCCAGACAACCATGAGAGTATGTCTGTCTCAACATACTTTTAGAGAGAAGAAAACAGATGGCACTTACCTCCGACAGCGTTACAACGAGATGTCATTTCCCAGAGGACCAAAGCCATGGAGTACACATCTGTCTGTTTGAAGGACTCCATGTTCTCCAGGTTCATCCTGGACTCCAAAACCTCAGGGGCCATATATCTTGCTGTGCCAACCTACAGGAGAAGAGATTGGGGAGAGCTCACGAGCTGAAATTGCAATTCATGTTTTGGATTCCACTGTGATTTAACTTCAGCCTTCACAGAAACAGTGCCATTTGACAAGTATCCAAAATTTCAGGCTATACTTGGCACAGGCCATATTTTCTGCTGCCAGGGGAATCTGGCATTGTCCTGACTACCAACTTACTTGCACCTCTCTTGGTGAGGAAAAGAAATATAGCCCTTTTTAGTTCCTTAAGCAAATAATTTTGACTCTGACAAGTTTTCTCACTCTTTGGCTATTCACAGATAAACTCCAACCTTTGGGCCTGAAGCAATTGCTGCTGACCAAGTGTCTTTCAGATGAGCAAGAAACACATATTATATTGCACAGCATATTACAGTGTTAGCTGTTTCTTTTCATGGTAGGCTTAAAAGGAGAGTAAATGCAGGCCTGGGAGAAAGAAGCAAACACACAAATACTGAATGCAGAACCACACATTTGAATCCAAACCAAAAATCTGCCCCTTTGAAAAAGACATTCTCATAAACTTTATTCATACTGAGCAATTTTCAGCAATGTACTTTAGCAGCTTTGCTGAGCTCTAGATTATGATTTTGCATTACAGAAGATGAAGTTTAGAAGTCTGTTTTTATCACAAGAAAGGATTTAAGGAAGAATTCTTGGATCACTCAACAGTTGCTCTCAAATGACAAACTCTTCACAGGGTATAAGTAACGTATCCCCCTTGAAAAACTGCAAACAGAAGTCTTTCACCAGGCAAAGACAGCTTCAAGTTGGAGACTGGTTAATGGCAGAGATGAACAAACACAAGTGGGTGATGCAGTAGGACATATGATTTAAACGAGGTGTTTACACTACAGCAATCACTCCAGAGCCCAGAGGCAAGCAGGGCTGTGAGAGATCATTTCAGGTACTGGGTCTGCAACTGCAAATGTGCAGTCTTGAGAGAGCCCTATGACACCCATTTTATAAGCTTCTGTAAGGCTTATCACCTCAGGCTCAGGGCAAATGGGAAGATGCTCCACAAAAAGTGGAAAGTACCATAAGAGGAAGGAAAGATCAAGAACATAGCTTTGTCATAGGACCTTGCAACAGCAGAAAATCTCTGTGTCAAAAATGTCTGAATGGTTGTAGGATCAAAGCCTTTATAAACAGGGGACAGGAAAAAAATTCTGTGTGACCAGTCTCAAAGTTAAGTTCCCTGCTACACTGACACTGATGAATTTAAGGTCAAGCATGTGAATAGCAGCTACGCACTGAAGAGGTACTTGGGACAGTCATGTCTCAGCACCACTGAGGTGAGGACCAACTCCCTTCCCTACATCAAATGTACATAAGGAAATACTGAAGCAGAGGTTGTTCCTACCCACCATTTAACTCCCTAGCAGATGATTCTTCCCCAAGCAGATCCCATCCAAAGCTTAAGAAGGTTACCTATGCACATGGCCCACCTCCACAAACCTTGCTGGTTCTAACAAGAGTTAATGATGCCCAAACACAGATCCCTCACATTGCCACAAAGTTCTGCTCTGGTCTGGCATATCACACGCTCTTTGCAGCACTGAAAATGATTCTGCACTTTTGCAGGACAATGGAGGATGAAGCCCTATAATTAAAATGCACAGAAGAAAGTGCAGGGAAAAATTGACTTGAAGAATGCTATCAAGCCAATCTTATATCCATCCTGCTTAGAACTTACCATGTATTCCATTCTGCTTACCTCCTTTTATCTGCATTTAGATTATTAGGTCTTTTGGTCAAAGATACTTTATCTGTATCTTGAAAACAAGCGACTCCTGAGTCTCAAAGGCATTTTTAGGTTCCTAAACTCTGGCAATTCCAAGCTGGTCACCCCTCTAGGGTCTGGATATGATTCTTCTTTGCAAATACCAGTCTACTTTCAGTTCTTGATTTTCCAAAACTTCTATTGAGGGACTATCTCTCTTCCTGCACTACATTATAATTTTTTTGTGACATTTGAATCTTTTTTTACTGGAAATCTTACATTTTTTTCAAGCTGTTGAGAGATGTTTCATGCCCTGAGCTGTATCAGTCAGAGAGACAGTAGATATTTCTCTTTATTTGATATGGGAAACTATCTGATGCTGCTGAGGTACAAAACTGCTGGTCTTGCAGGCACCTACCAGTCCTTTGAACACAGAAGGTCCAGATTTTTATGGTCACATTAAGTAATGTCTGCAAATATTAAGCATCATGGATGACCAAACTCAAAAGACTGCAGAGGTTCTAATGGGAAAAAAGGTGGTTTCCAGCCTGCTGTTGTAGTCAATAATGGCTATATCTGCATGATATGGAAGGTAGTTGGCTAGACTGGAAAGAAGATGGCTTTGTAATCCCAAAAACTTGTCTTCAATAGTAGCGTTTAAGGATGACCACAAAAACAGTTAAATACTTACACTCTTGTTTATTTCATTGAAAGCTCGAGGTTTTCTTGAATTAAAAATTGGATCAGCTCCATTATACATATTATAAAATTGAATCTCCTGGTGGCAAGGGTTTGAGTCAAAGGGTAAATTTTAGAAATTATGCATAAGGCAAATCTGGGTGCAAGACTTCTTTAACAAAGCTACAACACTGAAGCTGGCATGTTGGGGAATTAAAGTGGGTTGCTCTTGTGTGCCCAAAAAGAACGAGGCAGAGGTTGAAGTGGAGTCAAATCAATTGACTCATACTCCTTGTCACAGAGAAGAATGACACCAGCTGAGTCACCCCCAAACAGATTCACTTAAGCTAAACAAAGTAAGAGTCAGCCTCAACACCAGTGCCCAAGGACACTAACTCCAAAGCCATAACCTGATCTGGGCAGCCCTGTACTTTGTCATCAGTGTTGGTGTGGACTGTGGAAGTGGCAGTATCAACACTATCCTCCTACTTCCAAGTGAATTTGAGCAATGCCAGAGAAATCAGCTTGCAATTGTGGTCTGCTTTAAGCAAAGTGTCTGTAGGTGATGAATTTCAGGGTCCTTGTCTTGCTTCAAAAGGGACCAGTCTTATGACTGACAATCTGGTATGACTTCATTGAACTCTAAAACGATCTGGCATGCTGGAGAGAAATAATATGTAATGAAGTGGTGTTTGTAGTATTTTAAATATGGCTCCACTGATTAACATTCAATTCTGGCTGTGGTTAATAGATCTTCTAAAAATGGGATCAGGACAGTTGCTTTTCAATAAAGAGACTTTCAAAGGCATATCTTCATTTGATAAACAGTAAAGGTCCTATGAACTCAACAGAGCACTACAGACTGAAGATCTGTCCCTGAAAATGTTCTAAGCTAAAGTATTACTTCCATGTGAGGTAAAAGTCAGTTTAAATGGACAGGCTTTGAGTGATCTATGTATAAAAATATAAATATAAAAATACACATATAAATATAGGTATAATTAAACTATTAGGAATTAAGTTAGCAATGGTCTGAATTTATAGTCTGTGAGTTTTCATTAAAAGAAACAATATTTAGAGAAGTATGTAGTCTTCAACGCATTCATAAACATATCTCTGACATCCCTGTCAAGTAGATGAGTATTATCCATGCTCCTTAGTTGAAAAAACACAACAGGACAATTATTTTTATTTTACATCCTTGTACTTTCTTGCGTGTGGAGAATGTACCATTCATTAAAGAGATCTCATTTGGAATTTTAAAATTATAATCTATCAGTAGTTATGTGATTACAGCTTCTGAGGACACAAAATATGCTCGGGTAGACCAGGACTGGGTTGAGTCACACAGAAGGGTAATGCCACCAGGCACAAAAACTGAGTCAAGACCTCACAGCATGAAGCAGATCCTTATTGTATTTTTGTGTGTGTGTGTGTGTGTGCATTGCAACAGCACCATGAAAAGTTGCTAAAAAAGCTCATACATGCTTAGAATAAGTGAGAGTATGGTTGCATCACACATACATGCAGATATCCAGTCACAGCAAAACCTACATTGCACTTCGCTCATTGTTGCTTTAATGTTTAGAGCCTCTTTGTTCATAAGGACATTCACATTATTTTTTAATGACTTTAAGTCAAAGCTGCCGTAGAAGCTTAAGGTTTTTTCATCTTTTCAGCCCAGCAGATTGACTAGTACATTACCCGCTCCCCCTTCAATCTTCTAACTTACCTGTCCACTGTTAGCCAAGTCATCCACAGACAGGGAAGGGTCCAGCCTCAGGGATAACCCAAAGTCACAGAGACAGCAAGTTAAATCATTTTTCACCAGGATGTTGGAACTCTTTAGGTCTCTGTGTACGATGGGTGTTTTGGGACGCCCACAGGGTGTGTGATCACTGTGCAGATGGGCAATCCCTCGGGCCAAGGACCCACCAAGTTTCCAGAGGTCCTCCCAGCTGATAATGTGCCGTGTGAGATATTCCTGCAAGTTTCCTTTAGCATGGAAGGCAGTGATCAACCAATACTGTTTGCCAAGATCTGTCTTACGCTCCTCTGCCGTCAAGAACTGGAGGATGTTCTCGTGCTTGAGGTTTACATCTGAAAAAATGTCTTTCTCAGTTTTCCAGGAAGCATATTCTTCATAGGAGAAAATCTTGACTGCCACAGTTTCATACTGTTCTGATGTGTTTTGCTTCAATTTGGCTTTATACACTTCAGCAAACCTTCCTTTGCCAACAACAACGTCCAACTCAATGGGCAGCAGCTCTGTGTTGTGGTTGATGTTGTTGGCACAGGTGGAGCTGATGTCTGAGCGGTCATCATCTAACATAATGGCACAGACATCACTGCAGTCCTTATGCTTCTTGGGCTTAACATTCTTCTCCCATGCCTTGTTGAGTTTCCTCTTCTTATGAGTCCGGTAGGCATAAAAGATAACAATCACAGCGACAGAAATCACCAGTAACGGGACCAGACTTATGATTGTGACTTTGGAAATTTCATCTTTCTCCTCTGGCTTATGAGGGTCATCTGTAAAGAACAGAAGGAAGACATGCATGAAGTTATATCACAGTTTGATATGTACAGAAGGCTGTCAATAATTATAATTTTTATCCAGAATGCAATACATTATCTTCTTTACTAACAACAAATAATAAAAATTGTCACTGCTTCCTTGCTTCAAAATGTTGTTTTGTATGTAGGCCTCTGCTTACCAGGACTTCCCTGTCTGCTTATTTTATAAAAAGCCAGAACTGAACGAGTAAGAACCTAATGTAATTTAGTAGCTTTGTTCTTCTCTTAGGCTTTTAATACATAATGGATGAAACCTTCACTTTCCTGAATACAATAGCCAAAGTCTCCTGTACTTACTCTGTCAACGTATTCTTGACAGAACTGCTCCTTTAACCACTAATTACTAGAACACATTAATTTTTCTACAAATAAACAGACAATGAAGCCTGTGAACTCCTACCTCCTCAGTAACTATTCCAGATCCAGTATATTTTAGCAGGGTTCCTGCAAAGCTATCTTCAGGAACTCAGTTCACACACTGTATGAAAATACTTAGGCACAATATGTATGCTCGCATACAGACCCGAAAACCAGAATTTATTCTTGTGCATGTTGCTAGAACAAATTCAAACACCTGCATGGAAGCAGGCTCAGAATGGTCACCACCACCACCACACCCCAAGGACTTCTGCATGGATTTATACATCAGAAAACTTCCTCTGTGGGTTCCTTGCTGGCTGTACACTGCTTTTCTGCTGTAAAAATGTTCACTCCGAACTCCATACCTGGTGCAGTGCACACACCAACATATTCCTAGGTGGAACATATAGGGAATAGAAGAACAACAGGGACCTATTCTAGAATAGGGATGTGTTCTGGGAAGAGTACAGATTATTATTCTCGAGGTGAGAGCTGCCCTGATCCCTCTAAAAACTACCTTCTAGTTCAGTACCTCTTAGGGAAGATAACCAGTTTAAAAGGGAAGAGTTTTGTTCCAAGAAGAGATTAAAGGGAGGCAGAGTTTATATCTGAACCTGATTTGATCGAACACATGGAAATTTACTTTTTCAGTCTCTTTCTTTCTTCGAGTCAGATAAAATGTACTGTATTATCTTTGCATGAAGGAGGGGATGGTTTGGAAGAAGTCCTGGGAGCCTAACCTGAATAGAATAAAACAAATTGAGCTGCAACTACAAGTGGCAGCAAGTGGCTTGTGGTGGCAGCATGATGCTCTGGTGGATAACTACAGCCATGTCATTGACTCAGGCTCTGTGCATCAGGCCAAATAAGTCAATATGAATAGGAAAAGTTTAATAAGCTCTGAAGGGAAGCTGTCACTATCTACATTAGGCACAAGCCTCTGTTTCCCCTACTCCGTGCCTTTCAGAACAAAGGTGAGCAATGCTAAAAGGGATAAGGGTAAAAAGTTTACAATTAGAACAAGCAGTACCTCTGACCCTCCAATTTCACTTGTAATCACTTTTCCATTGTAAACCCAGCTGGCAAGCAGCAAGAGCCAGCAGCTATTCAAAGGCAGGTGATAGGGAATCTGAAAAGTATAGTCTTTTTATTTAGAAAAAGGCTTGAATCCTGAACCAGGATGTGCTTCCTCTGTTTGAAAGGTTCATCAACCAGATGTAAGTGAGTAATTAAATCCTAGCCTCTCTCATAGGGTTTCATGGAAGAGGAAGTGCCTTTCTAGCACTGTCATTCCCAGCCTAGCACAGGTCAATGACATGCACTAGCAGTACCTACAAAGAATGTATTTCCTTCATTTATGCAAAAGAATTTTTAAGGCAATCCCTCCTTCCAGACCTATGCAAACAACAAATCCTTATTCTCCAGTGATTTCTCTTGACAACAAAATATTAGTAAATTTTAAAAATATTGAATTTTAAATAAAAACAATACCTAAAAGTTTATCACAGATTAAAGGCAACTCTTCTGCTTTTCAACATGTTGAAGAGGAGAAAAAAAACCACTGTGTTTTTATGGCCCTTATGGGAAGAATATATTTAGAAAGTCAAATGTCACTGTCAGTAAATAGATTTGCATTGCTTATTCCCTTGTGCATTCTTTGTTTCTAGAAAATCTGCTTTATTAAGAACTTGGGAAACACCCTGGTGGAGGAGGACTGACTGCATTGTGGGATGCCTGTTTTGGAGTTTTGGCTGCAAGCAGGTCACAACTACATGACACAACTATGACCTGTAACAATCAGAGAACGTAATTTTATTGAACATTTGGGGTTCTGTTTTGCTAGTTTTGGTTTGTTTTTGTTTTTTCTTGACCACAGAAAAGCATGCTTAAGTCTGGACTCTGCTCTTGGAAATGAGTAATATGTAATTTATATCACAGGGTACACTCTTTCACAAAGATGAAAATGTTTCTTTAGGGCCTTTAAATCCTTTTTCTTTGCCACAGAGCTGCAGTACGTAGACCAGATATTTGAAATACAAATATCTTTCAAAATGAGTGACAAAAGCCCTAAGAAGATGTATTAGTTGTCTTTCAAATTCCTCCCCGAGTCCAAGCAGTTAGAGGCAGCTGGCTGTATGTTCAGCCCTAACTGAGGAGAACCTCACCCAAAGTCCCTGCTCCTTTGCTGCTATGGCTACCTGTGTGAGGATCTCAAATCATTCCTACAATGTCCTAGAGCAGGCTGTATTATTTTGCACTACAGCTGAGAACTCTCCAGCAGGGTTCACAGCTCCTTCAGCTCTTCCTCTTTTTGCACAAGAGAAAGCTCTGCTTGTGGTGCAGGGGGATTTCTGGGTAGAAGGGAAAAACTGTTGATGTTGCAAATGTTACTTGAAAAAGAATGTAAAAAAAAATTTAATCAAAGCAGAAGCTGAGCAGTTTGGCCGCTTCCCCCTGAGCACTGTATCATCCTGCAGCCCTGCTGCAAAGTGACACATCTGCTTTGGCACGGTCACTTGGAGGAAGCAGAGAAGCAGAGAGTGAAAAGCACACAGCTGCACAACCCTACCTAAAGCAGTAGGGACAAAGGCTGCGATAATTTTCACTATTTAAGACACTAGGCAAATCCCACTCAGCGTTTGGGAAGTGCAAGAATGAGCACACATCAGTGAGAACTGAGTGTCAGGACTGACAAGGCTGAACTCTAAGCTTAGGAGGGGACCAAGGTGCCTGACAGAAGAATTAAAGGGGATAGCAAGAGCAAAGAGCTGATGGCACTGAAGTGTGTCCCCAGCAAGACACTTCTGGAACTGCCTTTGATTTTCCTTGATGGTATGAGTAGAATCAAATCAGATATTCTAGCACAAACTAAGGGGTACTTCCCTGCAAAATCTGTGTGCAAAATCAGGACAGGATCAAAATTCAGAGCATAGCTGTATGTTTGCATAGTGGCTAGCCAACATTTTATGGCTTGACTACAGGAATCTAAGAATAAAATATGTTCACTTATAAATAAACACCTATGACTGAAACCTCATAATTTAAAAAATGGGAGTGCAGCTTCCTCTTTCTGAGCACTGGAATGAGCAAAATCTGGCTGCACAGGCGGGCAAGGAAATGGTTAAATGAAGCAGCCTTTCATGTTTTGCAAACGTGCTCCTAAATAACTTTCCCCACCCAGAACTATTATTTGGGTGGATCAGTCCTTTCTTAAGCTTCAAAAGAGCCTATTAATATAGCATAACAATAGAGAAGTTGAGCTAAAAGAAAGCTTCCTGTATGCGGTTTAAACTAAGCACAAACCATCTGCATAACCCTTAACACTACCTATGCCTTGAGGGAATAAGGCTCAGGTGCCAAGGAAAATGGAAACACTGTACAGCCCTTGTTCAGCCAGGAAGCTTCAAAGCACAAGAGCTTGCAAATTCTTTAGGTTGGTTTTCATGCCTTTGATACAACTTTAGTGTCACTGAACTTTGGAAGGAATAAGTAAAACAATGGCAATGAAATGAGGACACACACTTGAATGGCAGGGCAGCAGAATGCCCAGCCAGTACTGACAGAACTACTTCCTCGCTGTCTGCTGCTCCTGTGAGCTCTAAAGCTGCTGCCTATTCAACTGCTAGTCAAAGCCACACAGTAGAGAAAGAATATATCTGATATTTGCAGAACTCAAGTTAAATATATTGACACTGATGTATTGCAAGCTTGTGCAGCATCTTAAAAATTCCCAGAAACACCAAGTCACAAAACATGGTCCCAGACACAGAACTGTGATGTGGTTATTTTGCACAATCCCAAGACACAAAGCAGCCCTTTGAGCTGACTGTAGGAAAACTCCATTTTGTAGAAAGTCTGAGGTTTCAAAGTTTGATTTGAATTCCTCACTGGAATGAAAACCAACACTTTTTGAATGCTTCTGCTTGAACAGAATTTCTGTTCAAATGTTGCGATTTGGCCAAGAGATGTATGTGAATGCTGAATCCCCTGCAGTGAGTGGACTGGTATGGGTGGGGTACAAGAGCTTCAAGTTCAAGATCGGCTCCGTCTGAATCAAGGAAGAGCTTTTCACAAAATGGGAGTTTGAACCTTGCATGGGTAGTGATTTCTGAGGAAGGTACTAGGCAAAAAAACATGGAAAAGCCTGCCCATCTCTTTAGTACTTTCTGGATGAAAACTAGCTCCATAAAGTGCTTCACTTTCAGTGAAATGAAATTTTACTCTGAGCAGCTGTTTGGAGTAATTTAGTTTATCTCCACTGAAGAATCCTAAAGTGGAAATGAAATTCTGTAGCTCAGTGTCTCATGTACCTTCCTGATTTTGCCCTTTTGAGAATTAAAATGGTTTGAAAATCTTCAGCAAAACATTTTTCACTGGGAAATACTGATTTTCAAAACAGAAACTCTGCTTCTGACACTCCTACACTTTTCTCTGAAACCCCTATCTTGAGGACAAAAGTGGTCTGAAAGTTGATCCAGCTTTCAAAAACTTCTGTGAGTTTTACAGGTGTTGTTTTGGGGAGTTTGCAGATGGGGGTGGGGAGCTTTTTTACTCAGGATGGAGGGTGTTTCCTTAGGAAAATGGTTGATCCTGACACAAAACACTTGGTAATAATCAAATTCAAATGCTGCACCTCAAATTAACCTGCTTTTTTTTTATCATGAGAGCTTCTTGGAACCATTTTAATTTTTCATACTTGCTGGAGATGAATTTTTTTCCAGTTTAATAATTTTGTGCAGGAAATCAGTTCCATCCCTCCCTCAGCTCTATGCTGAACCAACTCATGGCAGAAGAGAGAGATTACTAGATTTTAAAACCAGAGTAGGCTCTATCTTACTATCCAGGGAAAATAATCCCTGGCATTTCTTGCAGACTTTCCTGAAGGTTGAATTCCTTCAACAAGTTCCTGTATTTGACAGAAGCTTTCTTTGGATTAGGTAAACCAAGTCTGTCAAGGCCAATAAGTTGTGCTTGAGCTGTATGTCTTCATCTTTTAGTCTGAAAAGAATATTACCAGGGTATCCAATATCTCCCTCCTGGAGAGGCACTACCTCCGGTAGTGGCAGATCCGCCTGGCCAGCTACAGAATCGTGGAATTGTTTAGGTTGGAAAAGATCTCTAAGATCATCAAGTCCAGCTGTAAACCTAGCACTGCCAAGTCCACCACTAAACCATGTCCAAGTGCCACATCTACAGGTCTTTTAAATATCTCCAGGGATGGTCATTCAACCACTTCTTTGGGGAGCCTGTTCCAGGGCTTAACAACCCTTTTGGTGAAGAAATTTTCCCAGATATCCAATCTAAACCTGCCTTGTACAATTTGAGGCCATTTCCTCTTGTTCCATTGCTTCTTACTTGGGGCAAGATGTTGACCCCCATCTTGCTACAACCTCATTTCAGTTAGTAGTAGAAAGCAAAAAAAAAAGGTTCCCCCTTAACCTCTCGGCTGGACAACTCCAACTCCCTTAGACACTCTTCACAGGACTTGTGCTCCAGATCCTTCCCCAGCTTTGCTGCCCTTCTCTGAACACACTCCAGCACCTCAATGTCCTCCTTCTTGCAGTGAGGGGCCCACAGGATTTGACATGCCCTCACCAAGGCTGAGTTCAGAGGGATAATCACTGCACTGGCTGTGCTGTCTCCACTCTTTCTGAAAAAAAGGATTCCATGGACCCTTGGCCATATGCTTTCACTGCTAGCTCATGTTCAGCTCCTGTTGATCAACACCCCCAGGTCCTTTTCCCCTAGGCAGCTTTCCTGCCAGCACTCTTCCTTTGGCCTGCAGCATTGCATGGGGTTGCTGTGACCCAAGTGCAGGTTCCAGGACTTTGTGCCCTAGGGGTTTACTTAAAGGCATGGGAACTCATTCACCTGTTCTTTTGGGTATTTGGCTGCCTAAATATTGCTCTGCAGTGAACAAATGGCTGGCAAACCAGACCCAGCTCTCAGAGCACTTAATGCAGGTCACTGCCCAGTGCCACCACTTATCTCTTTCCCTGAAAGGTAGTAAGTATGAACTATTTTGTAAATCAGAGGCACACCCATTGCTGCTCTCCCCTGCGGACCTGCAGCTTTGGCCTTGGCACATGACTACCTAGGGGACCAGGACTCAAGACTTCTCTGTAACACCCAGGGAAAATCCCCAGTTACATGACCCAGTTACATGTGTTACATGTTGGAAGAGTCATGCACATGCATATGTCACCTGATGGGAATGGCTATATCTTAGTCACAGGGGTGGGAGGCAGGCAACTTGATTGCCTCTGGGTGGCTTACTTCAGCAAAAAGGCTGGGCAGCAATGACCTAATGGATATTTCATCTATTGTAAGCAGAATTTCATTTTTCAACTGATTGCCAAGTATGCTATTCAGCACCCAGGAGGTTTAAGAAACTCTTAAGCTCTAAGACAGAACAAATAGTTTGTTGCTGCTTTTATTCCCTCACTGCTGGCTAGAAAGTGTAATTCCTTGGTTTGCTGGCACAGCACCCATTTGCTTAAAATCTTCCACCCCCCTAATGCATTCCCTTCTTATCTCTCCCATTCTAATAGGTATCTTCACTGTGTGTACATGGCATCTCTCACACGCTTTGACTTTCATAGCCAAGCTTTCCTACTCAGCAATATAAAAGCCAACATATTTTAACTTTACATGATGTGACTGAGTTTCTGTGATACATGGCTCAGTTATAGAGCTTGGGTGTCTGCTGCTGTTTGCTGGTGGATTTCTGGAACAAATCAATCTCTCCAGTTTCAATATGTTTCAACAGATGCCACACATTAACCACTATTTTTATTCTCAGCCTGAGTTTCACCCCTCCAACCTTTCCCAAAATATTATGTTGCCAGTGTTAGTTACAGTTTGTTTCTGTCTGTAATTATTAAAGTCTCTTCCATGACAACCTGATAAAAGGTTGGCCACATTCCCATACTTATTAAGCTCTCAAGTGATGCAAATTGTAACAAATATGCCAACCAGACTGGAAGAGCACTGCCTAGTTTGTTTTTACACAAATCTGTAACTAAGCATGGTTATTTTCCTAAGAAGCAAACAATATAAATACTACAGAGCAAAACAAAATTTTGGCTTCTTTAGCCTCTTTTCATTCTATTTCTTTTCCATCCCATTAAGTGAATCAGATGTTCAGCATTAGACAGCCTCTCCTTTGGTTACACACAGCTGCAGGCACTGGGTGGGACTCTAGTGCCTGCAAATACCTAAGAGGAAACATAGAGAACAAAGCCAATATACATGCAGTGAGAGGCTCTGTGCAATGTTATGTAATGTTACTGACCTCTTTTATGGGGCAGCTGGAAGACAGTTACCTTCTGAACATGTTAGTTGGATAACAGAAAAAAGAGATTAATGAAAGCCTTTGTTAAAATTCACTTGGAAGCAGTCCAGCTGTAATCATCTCCCTTCTGATGTTCCTTGAGCACCGGACAACTCATTACATGAGTATTTATGGACTGGTGACTGTGCACAGATCTTAAGTCTGTTCTTAAGTCTGAGATCCTCCTACGTAGCCAAGTAAAACCACTAACACTTTGACTCTAGTATGGAGAGGAAGAGGAGAGAAAGAAAGGAAAAGACAGGAACAACATGTTAGAGACAAATGAGAGATACGAAGTTAAGGACACTTTGAAACATTATTTATATCTCCTGCAGTCTGGGCACAGGACAAGGCATCACACAGGCATGCTTGTGGTGGTTCAGGCAGCAGAGCAGCACCAGCCCTCACAGGTAACAACTGTACACAGTGAGCAATCACAGCACTTGACGCACTGCAAATCCACAGGCTGTAATTTGTTCAGGCAAATGACTCAGACACAATTGATTAATCAAATAGGCACGTCTCTTACACTCTCAATTAGCCAACTCTGTAAAACCATGATCAGTGTGAAGTTTTTTAGCAGCACAACACCCTCCCTCCCTCAACACACTTCCCCAATTAGTTTCATTATTCTCATAAACTCTTGCTGACCTGTCAGTCATCTCTATCACTGAAGTTTTGGTATTTCAAGGCAACTGCCTGGATGGTTCAGAGTTTCTGCTAAAGGTTTCTCCCACATTTGGGTGTGGTGGGAATGCCCAAAATAATGACTTCATCTTGCAGTAGGTGAGCACTAAACACAGTCTACCTAAACAACCCCACAGACAAGTTGGGTGCAAGCTGCATGGAAATCTGCATAACATGGCAAGAGATAGCTGAGGATAAAAAATTAACACCATATAAGTTATTAGAATGAAACAACTATAAAAAAACCAGAGCTGTGTTGAAATCCTGGTTCCAACTTCTGAGTTCTCTGCACTGTTGCTTGGATTTGAATTTGACGCCCAGGATAACAACTGCATACGTATTGGCAACAGTATTTAAAGGATTTGCT
Organism: Illadopsis cleaveri; assembly: GCA_013399915.1. Classification (NCBI taxonomy): domain Eukaryota; kingdom Metazoa; phylum Chordata; class Aves; order Passeriformes; family Timaliidae; genus Illadopsis; species Illadopsis cleaveri. The sequence goes on from VXBB01023731.1 coordinate 290,175, forward strand.
TTCTTGTTTGCAGTCTCCACTGCTGGTGTGCATATTGCTGAATGACTGTGTCTAAATGAGCTGCACAAGAGGAAGGAGCAGGTAGTTTAGTCATGCACTAAGTAATATGCAGGAAAACCATTTTCTTGTCTACAGTGAGTACCTGGTCATCTCTGTCCATGGAGAACAGGTCAGATGAGGGGCTGGAAAGGGCACAGTCCTGCTTGGTCCCTCAGGGTAAACAAGGCTCGACTTCAGTCAAAGAATTTGGTATTGTTAATAAAACTCAGATATGCTAGCCAGTTGTCATGCTCGCACTGGTTAACGGCTGGGAGATGTGGTGAAGGGAAAGCTGAGAAACAAAGCTGCCCAAACATAATGGGAGGACTGGGACTGTGCAAACAACCACAGACAGACCTGATTCATCACAGCAAATCAAAGCAGAAGAAGGTAAAGCAAGGTGCAGAAGATCTGCCAGACACAAGTGGACATCAGGGAGCAAGAAACCCGCATAGTCCAGTCCTGCGCTCATTTTTTCCACGACAGAAGGACCAGGCCTCTGTCTGCCACCTAGTCAACATCTAACTACCCAAGGCCTTTTTATTCCTGGTTCAGGTTAATCTTTTCCAGTGGTTTTGCTCCCTGGCTTTGCCTTCTGGTAACACTAACATTAGACTTCTGATTAAATAATAATTACAACACACTGGCATTGATATTTGCTGTGAGAAGCATTTTTCCACCACAGGGGTGTAAGCTGCTTGCCAGTCACCCACAATTTTGCTTGGCAAAAAAAGAGAGGCATGAAAAAATAAACATAGAGTAGTCGGATTTACAATGGTTACCTGTCTCCTGTATGTTATTTCTCCAAGAACATTATTTGGAGTGATTCTGCACTCAGTATTTTCCTCCAGCTGCCTGTGGCCTGGAATGCCAGGATCTGAATCAGAGTCAGCCCCCTGACACAGCAGAACTACAGGCACGTTTAGGCACATGTTTGACTGTGTCTTGCTTATCTTCCAGACTGGCAATTTAAATGAAAATACAATAAACAGCATTTGATTTTGATGTAACTACTTCAAACATTTCTAAAATCACTCTTGTGTGAGTCACAAAACCTTCAATACCCAAAACCTTTAGGTGCTTGTGTCTAAAAATGGAGTCAGGATGTTTGCCCTTCACAGTCAAGACTCATGCAAGCCAATAGTGCTATAAACCAATTCTTCCATAAGCAATAACAGCTCAGCTGTGAATCACTGGAATTTAGTGACTAACATTTGGTGGAAATTAGAACTTGTTGCCTTACCCAGGATTTTCTTTCTTACCTCAGAAACACCAGAAACAAACAAAATCTGGTCTGTCTTAAGTATGCATACAGGAAGAAGAGGGAAAGCACTAGTTATTTATAGCAATAGCTTGAAAAGAAACACTGTGATTAACAGGTGAAAAAATGCAATCTTTCTTATCTCAGTTTCTGCTAATAAATTATCAAAATCACTGTTTGATCAGGCTTTTTTAGAGTAGCTCTTGTCTTGCTCTCTAAAACTACAGAATGTGCAAAACCACTGCAAAAAAATTCTTGTTCTGCTGTACAAGAAATGTGGAGAAAAAAACCCTGCAAGAACAATGTACAGAATGGATCTGGATGACAGTCATTCCAAAGGCAAAATTATTACAGGCTATTATCTAGTTGTCTGGAGGAGCCATGGACCAGCTGGCTGTGATGTTCTGCTCAAAGTTAAACACAGACAGGAAACCGCATGTCTGATACTGTAAAAATCGTTTGTCTTCCTGCCATGGCTAACCAGGCAAGCAACCCAAAGGGGCTGTTTTCATTTAAAAGAAACACTAATCCACAACAATAAAAAAGGAATGACAAAGCCTCAATTCTCCCTCCTCCTGACTGGAGTTAATGCCTATGTTTGTGAATGAACTGGAAATGTTACAAAGTGAAATTTTACATTACTTTAACTCTTATCTGTAGTTATTCACTTATATGAATGCAGCACATGGTTTTCATGAGTCACCTGAAGTACTTACAGCATGTGACCTAGAAGGAAAGGCTCCCCTCTAAAGACTGAAAGGAATTTGGGTAATAAGACTGGGTTTAAATTTCTACTAGTCCTTTTAGGTTGATCTGGAAGTGTAACAGAGCTGCAGAGTTGAGAGGAATGAAGGCACTTGGTGCTGAATTTCTAGAATAGTTTTCATAACCATACACACCAAAACCACACATTTATCAGTGATTGCATTCAGCTACTTAGCTCCAGGAAAAACAGCTATAATGTGGCTAACTGATAACAATTTAGTCAAAATCCACAGGGTGTGGTTCATGTTGTACAAAAAGACTAGACAGCTGACACAGAGTAAGATCTCTTCTCTGGGAACACATTCCCTTCAATAAAACCAAAGCAATCTGTTAGAATTAGGTCCTGGGTCTACCACCTGTGCTCATATCAATACCAATATATACTCCAAACCCTTTAAAGATCACCCAATTAAGGGCTGGTCACACAACCATGGATCAGCAGTCAGGTTGTCTGCTTTCAAATCTAGCTTGGGAAGGATATGAGGAAGATGGGGATGAGAGGTGGCACTAGATATGGATAGCCTGGGCCAAGGGAGGTAAAGACTTGCTACCTTGCTCTTGGCTAATTGGGTGTGGTTTTGTGACCTAAACTGATTTGCCTTCTTGGAGGCTGGGAAGTGAGAGCTCCAATCGCTCACACAGTTGTTCACCTCAGTGCAGTCATACACCACGTTTCCCAGGAGTGAAAGCAGCAGCCCAACCCTTCGTTATCTCAGGTAAGAAGGGCCTAATTATACCCTTTTCTGAGTAACTTATGGGTGATGAGGATGGGTGCAGTGTGTCACACCCCTTTAGAAGTGTGTGTACACAAGTTTCTTCATAGGAGACCCCACTCTTGCCTGTGAGAAACCTGACTTTGTCTCAGGAAAAAAAATTACAGCAGGTAGGACAAAATAAAGCACAAGGGGTGCGTGCACACCCTGTGTGTGCAGCATTAAATCCACCACTACTGCACACACCTGCACTGCCTTCACTGTGTCTGCAGTGGCCTCTATCAGAGCTCATGAAGTAGAATGGGGATGGGTTATTGTCTTGGGTTACAATATGTAACCAAAAGTGTGTATTCTATTTGCCATCTGTTGAAACTGGTTGGGGAGATGTTTTTCTTTATCTCTTGTATAACCCAGTCCTCATAACTCTAGGGGGGAGGGGGCAGGTGCCTTCTGTTAATGGGCCAGCTGTTAAAACCAGGTGGGACAGTGTTCCTTATCTCTTCCACATCCATCCTCCCTCTGGGGGATATCCTCTGTTAATGGGCCATTCAGGCTCACTGCAGGACTGATAACATTACATCATCCCATTGGAGATGCTCCACCCAGTGGGAGGAGCCAACCATTCCTGCCTAGATAAAAACTGGAGTCAGAACACCAGGACACTGGATTTCCCAGAAGAAGACTGTACCCTTCTACAAGTTCATCTCTACTCCAACAGAACTACATCTGTCACTTCAGGAGGACTTACTTGGACTGCTACCAACACCCTGACCAACAGGGTGTCAGGCTGTATTCTGACTGTCAGTGTTTCTAGGATTTTTTTGTTTTGTTTTGTTTCCTTGGTTTTTTGTACTACTACATTTGTATTTTTAATATTCCTAGTAAAGAACTGTTATTCTGATTCCCGTATCTTTGCCTGAAGGCCCCCATAATTGCAAAATTATAGTAATTTGGAGGGAGGGGGGTTACATTCTCCATTCCAAGGGAAACTCCAGCTTTCCCTGGCAGACACCTGTTTTTCCAAACCAAGAATGTTACACACTTGTAGTTTGGTCTGTACTCACATTTCCCTGGTTTAACTGACCTCAGGTACACTTCCTTGTGCCGTAGTAGGTGTGAGGGAACATACTCCCCAGAGAAGGATCCTAGCTTTTTCACATCCACCATAGGAGAGATGCAGATGGTCAGTTACACCAGAGAAGCTGTCTTAAAATTCACACCCTGTAAGATTACCAGTAACATCTCTATATGCAGGTAACACACTATGGCAATACAGCCTTTTAGAAGAAGTAGGACCTTAAAAACGGCATTTGCCTTTAGTTTAATTTTATACTGTAATTGGCATGTGCTGCATTTTGGTGTGTCAACAACTGTAAACATCTTGCTTTCATCTTCCATCAACTTTTAAGTGCAATATCTTCAGCTGAGTATCAGACTTACTTCAAAACGAGAACAGCCTGGCAGGAAGAAGTACCCTCAGAACACAGAAAATAAAGATTGTGACTTTGCAAGATTCAAAAAAGACCAAAATAGCAACTGCCATTAGAAGTTCTCCCCAACAGAATGCAATTCCAAAGGACATCAGACAAAGGACATTGTTAATATTAGCACAGTTAATATTACTTGCAAGGAATGTAGGAATGCAAGGTAAATTATTCAACCTACCTGATGTAAAAATGAGCATATCATTGCATTCTTCACCTGTGCAGGAACACATGAACATCAATCCCCCATCGTCCTTCTTTTCCCTCATCAAGCACTGCTCTGATTTATAGTCATCCAAAAAGTGACCATACAGTGCTTCCTGGGGGTCATGGCATATTGTTTCTAATGTCACATTTTCATCATTCTGTCTCCTAAAAATGAAAGGAGAAAATTGAAATCAAAAAAGGAATATTTTATAAAGAGAGCAGACGGGACTGCATCTGCCCAAAATTTGCCTCTTTTGATAATATAAATGGCATTTAAAGAGCATTGTATGTTTTTCTCTGTCTTTCCTGAATGGGGTAAATTTGGCACCATCTGGGCTTCTCACATTTGTACAATGGCACAGCTATTCCTGCATCATATTACCACTAACCTCACAAGAGTTTCTCTGAAAATCTCACTTAGACTTATTCAAGCTAATGCTCAATGAACTGCTGTGAACTTCAGAACATACTTTTGGTTTTTGTGGTCACTGAGCAGACAGTAAAAATCTGTGGGAAATTACGATAAAAACTGAATTATTTCCCCAAAATCTGAGGAATTTCTAGTGAGTTGGTCTTTTCATTTTGCTTTTGAAGCCTACAATCAGCACAGTTTGTGCACTGAAAGAGTTATATATAAAAAACCCCCCCAAACCAATCAAAAAAACCCCACCAAAATACCACTCATAAAAACTGATCCAAGTTAGAGTTGCCTCACAGTCAGGGAAATATTTACAGCTGATAATCTGGACCTGGTCCACAGATTTAATTTCACTGACAAAAGACTCGAAGGCAAAAAGCACTTTAGAGTTCTCAACTTACTTGCCTTTTGGATAAATGGTCATGAAAAATCCAAAATGTATCTTAAATTGTACAACAGCTCCTTTTTATGGCAATAATAGACACCGATGACTTACTGAAGAAGCACAGAAAAAATATGGAAAAGCACACTGGACTGATTCTCAACTGAAATGCCTACTTCCAATTATGCTGAACATTTCAAGTCAATGGACACAACTAATCCCTCAGCACATGAATTAGTTATGTCCCTCTGTAAGTGTTTCTAATTATTTTACTAAATCAACAGCAATGCTGCAAACACTCAGTTCTGTTCCTTTAGTCCAGTTATTAACTCATTAAGAGCATTTCTGGCTTTCTTTGGTAGGAGTGGATTCCCATTTATGGAAGGCAAGGGAAGCCTCAGTTTTTAGACTGAAACATAAGCTTAAAGCCAATAAATCCTAAAAACGTATTACAACTCATTTTCATAAACTCTTGATTTCTTTAAAGCTAGACATAGGCTATATAAAAAAGTATCAGGCCTACATCAAAGTCTCTACCTACACAGAAGTTTTTTTTCCCATTAAGAGGAAGCATTTCTACCTATACATGGCAATAAGCCTCTTGTGATAAATCTACATAATCTAGCTGCCTTGAAACCTGAGAGGGAATTGTCTTTGCTCAGCAACTGTCACTCCAATTCTCTCTTGAGCCTCAAATCTGTTTCTACTCTTGAGCGCTGTGGGTGGATACAGCTTAACGGCTTGCACAAAAACATGCCTCTTTTCCAGTAACAGCTTAAGCTGGAACAGAACTGTTTCAGAAGAAAAAAAAAGTCTCCAGAACATTACATATCAGAATTGTTAACCTCAAGCAACTCTCGGTATGCTGTGCAGAGATATGAGTCGGAAGCGGGAGAGCAAAGCCTGGTGAGGTAGCAGGGACATTCTGAATATCAGAGCAATCGAGGAAAGTACTAAGCAATGATGAATGAGGGTGTGCTCCCGTCCCCACCTGTATGAAGAAAAAACTTACCATATAGCAACACAGACTTCACTACTCTTCTCACAGATAGAAGTGATGTTGCAGTTGCTCTTGCACTGATGTTGGTTTGAGCAGGTTGTTACTTTAATATCACAAAATTTGCATAGGTTTGACATTTTCAGTCCACCTTCCTTATTTCTGTCTACAGGTGATGTAAATTCAGCTTAAAGAAAAAAAAAATAAAAGAAACTCAATAATGGTAGATGATCAGATTGCTTTATTGCTTATTATAAAGATAAGGTTTTCATCAGCAGCAAACGTTTCCTCCTACCTTAAATTAGAAAATCTTTGATCTTTCACAGCTACCAATTTTCTTTACAACAAGGAAAGTGCCACGATGTCAAGACCAGGTTAATCAAAGTGAATTTGAAAAGCGAAATGAACTTCTATTGACTTCAGAGGGAGCAAAAGTTGCTTTGTAATTTGCAGAATCATGCATTTCCCAAGACCAGTTTGCACTGAAATAGCTCCTCTGCACTCACCCATTTGCATTACTCACAGGCAGTGTATCTGTCCCCCATGTATAACACTGTGTCGTGGTCTGTGTGCCACAGTAGAGGGTTCCATAGTGAGAATGTACATTAGCTGTGTGACATAATTGCAACATGGGTCCGGATGAATATTGCAATTTTGTCTTTACTAACCTAAGGCATAACCTAGGTGTCATCCCTAAGCTGATTACTGTTTACACATAAAAACCACAGAGCTGGAACAGACTTTGAGCTTAAGGTAGATGGTCTGCCAGAGGTTGTGGGTGAAACTTGAGCTAGAAATGCAATAGGGCATCTGTGCAGCTCATATGATCTACTGCAGGAGTCTAACTGGGCTAACTGCAGGGGACTTGAACCCAAACTAACTTGCAATGGCAGCCTGTCTTGTGGGTGCCTGCTTTGACCCAACAGCTACTTTTCTGCACCCAGAAACTGAATCATTACATGCTTACTGGTTCTGAGTCTTAGTACTCACCATCTGTTTCAGTGTGGCAGCAGTAAGGAAAGAGATAATTTTTGTGCCAGTGTTTGAACTTCAGGAAATGTACTTTTAGCTCAAAAACTATTTTGAAAAGACAGTGTAACTACAAGGAACAGAAAACGCTGACACAAACATCCTTCTAAAGCTAAAATGAACACACAACTATCTGAAGTGGAGCAGACAATCAACAACAGTTTCAGTCTGACTCTGCAATGTAATTGGAAAAGTAGGGTGAACCACTTTGAGGAGATACTGGGCTTACATGCAGCACAGCCCTTCTCTTGTAGCCACCTGCATGTTAAAACTGTGTTCATATTGCTTTCTGTGGCCAAATGTTGCTAGTCAACCTGTAATAGGCAACCAGGGATTTATAATTTCCCCCTCTCTACTCAATTAGCTGAGAAATCAATTTTTTCCTTCTAGAACTTCACTCTTTACTACCATTAGACTATTTTATTACAGGAAATAAATATACATGATTTTTCCAGGAGGAAATAAAAGGGCCTCTTGCTAACATTTTCAATGGATTTCTCAACCATTGTGAGGGACTGAGAGAAAAGTCTTCTCTCTTCATCCAAATCACACATCTTTCTCATCACTAGCATGTTCTGGTAGTGACCTAAGGTTTCTGATCTTACAGCTGCAATAACCAGTAACAAAACTTCCAATGGTTTTATGGTAGAGAAGAAGATGCTACAACAGAAGGGATGGTTAGGATGAGCTCACTGGATGTGGCAGTGTGTTCCCTCCTGCTTTTGGCTTAAGCAAGAGCTAACAGTGGTGGTTGGGAGGGCTGCACCTGGCTTAAGGCTGGACTCTGTGAAGACGGATAACAACACAATAGCTGAGGGCCATAGAACTTACTCAACAGCTGAGGGCCAGTTGAGCATGCACCAACCAAAATACAGCTGGCATGCAAATACTACTATAAGTCAATCATCTTGCTCCATAAATAGGGAACAGCCCAGGGTCTGCTGAGCTCTCCTGCACAGCAGTGGGCTGCATGCCAGGATCTCCCCTTGAACAGGGATACCTCTTGAGGTTGCTCCTTGAGGTTGAGAGAATCCTTATGGCATCAAATACTCAGTAAGTGAAAGGGTATTAAGCATGCTGAAACTTTGAAATCCTAGCTAAGTGAGATGAAGGACTGCTTGTCCACATATATAATCCTTTAGACCTAAGTTCCTAGCCTGGAACTAGGTCTGGATCCAGCCACAGGTCTGGAAACCTCCTGAGAAAGGGGTCTAGAATGCAAGGGGGTCCTTTCTGAACCTCATGACTCAACATGAGGATGTCTCTGACAGTTTAGTCCCACCTTTTCCTCTATGCAGTAAATAACCAAGTGTAGGTTGCCACCAAAGCTTGTCATAGCATGGACACACTTACTATCAAACTTTGTTAAAAAAAAATTGCAACTTTTCTCTTCAAAGGGAAATGTGCCACCCCATTTGCAACCCTGGTAGCACTCACATGGGTGGAGTATATTATGGGCAGTATATTATCGGCTGGCAGAATTTTAAGCCCCAGGTTATTAAGAACAATTGCTTGTTCTTTATTGTGTGTTGCAACAGCCATGTAGATGAACAAAGCCTCATTGAAGTAGATGTGGTAGGAACTCAAAAGGTCTTGAATGTAGTGTTCTATGAAATATATGTTAACATAATCCTCATTATAGCAAATTGTACATCTCTTCTGGAGTGTGCCTCTTACTACACGCTGAAGAGAAACTAATAGCTGTCACAACTTATCTAGTTTGAGTAATGATCTGATAGTGAGGGACTGTCCCTGTACCCAGAAAAAAATCAGTACATGGTTCCAAAAGCCTGGAACAAAAATAGAGACAAATACTGAGGGAGAGGTGAAGTGACTCACCCAAATGTACACAGGAAACCTGCAGCAGGGTGCCAAGCATCTCACAACTGAGCATGGGGAAAAGCCATCTGCTGCTCAAACTGCAAAGACTTCAGCTGCATCTATGCTGCTTTCAGCTCTGAGCTCACATGGCAGCTGTGGCACGATGGATGCCTCTGCCATAAACACGACTCAGTTCCCTCCAGTGCCCACAGCACTGGAGCCAAAAGCCACATGAAGGTGGGTCCTTAGGTACTAAGAGTTTCAGGCACATTATATTTGTTGAGAGAAAGGGTTTGGTTGCTATGCTGTCCCTGGCTGTGCCAGGTTCTGCCAAGGCTCACCCACTGGAACAAATGGATGAAAATAAATGTGTTTGGCCCTCTTTCAAGGAGGGATATCCAAACCAAACTACTTGATTAAAAGAAAAAAAAAAAAAAAGAAAAAACAAAACAAAACAAAAACAACCTAAAAAACAAACCCCAACTGGAAAGCAGCAATCCCCTGTAAGGTCACAAACCTTCTAAGGTAGGCATTAGTTTAATCACTAGCAACAATAGCAAAAGGTCGGGCAGTTAGGACCAGGTGATTTCTGATCAGGTTTAATTATTGTCAAAAGCTAATGGAGTTTTGGGACTTCCAGAACTGACTACACTTGTATTTTCTCCCCGAAATTCTTCTAACAGAGGCTGACATATAAGTGACTCTTTATTTCGTGCCTCTGGCAGTTCAAAGAACTGTCTAAACTGCCCAGGTGAACAAATTTTATTTCATACGTCAACATTTGGTTTAAAGTGAGACTGCAGTTTACTTTCCCTAAGACTGTCATAATGCTCTAGCAGGTGTTGGTGTACTGTTTGTTATTACTCCTTGGCCTTGTCCACTGTGATAACCCATCTAGTTCCAAACTAAAGCCAAGTTTGACTTTTTCTATCTGATGCTGAAACCACATCCTGCAGACGGGCTGAGAGGAAATCTGGAGCTAGATAGGAACTTTGACATCACTCTTTGATCACAGCCTGCTACTAGACTCTGAGGACTTAGAAATCCTGAAAAGATGGGTCTTCTTCCAAGTCACATGAACTCACCTATCTTTAATCAACAAAGTCCTGCCTGGAGAATGACAAATTGGTAGGATTCTTCCCTAGGAAAGTGTATTCACTCGTTCCCTGAGGGACTCATGAGTAAGGAGTGGTTCAGGACCAGCAGACTGCCCCTCTTCTTGTAGTCACTTGAAAGTTCATCTCTAAAAATATTTGACTATCCTGTTGCTCACCTGATACCATACGAGCCAACCCCTCAAGATTTTCTCCTGTTAAGACAACCAAAGTCACTTGAACACTGTGGACAGAAGCAACCTTAGATTTTGCATGAAAAAAAAAAAAGAGTGGATATAATGAAAAAGTCAACAGAGAAACCACAGATTTGCACAGGTGAATGACGCCATCTTAAAATGTGTGCTTGTCTCCTAAAATTTGAATTTGCCATCCACTGTCTAATGTTAATTTTCTTATTTTGACTACTATAGGAAGCTTAATTCTAGCTTTCCTTGTTTCTTTGTCCATGGAGATGGCTGTAAATAAAAGACTGTGGTTTCTTGGCTATGAAACTTTCAGCCAACCAGTCCAGCAGAGATCAGCTACCGTGGTTAAAATGCATGGAACATGGAAATCAACATGTGGGCTGGACGTTATGGAAGAGACAGTAGAACAGTCACATTAGAAATGTCCACTCCATGGATTCTGGTGGAGCCAGGCTTGCAGAACATCACTTCTCTTCTATGGTTCACATCTTTATTTATGATTTCTTGGGACATCATAAACAGGACACCTCATTCAAACCTACTGACTTGGCTTGAAGTTGTTTGCATCTGTTGTCTGTAGATATGTAACTTCTATTGAGGCCTAATGTTGTAGTTTACTTTTCTCTTACTTTTAATATCATTACAGAATTCTCACAAACTAACAACATTAAACAAAGTCCAAACCAACATGCTTTTTGGAAATATCTACACTGGAAAACTTTATGTCTTAGGATGCATTTCAGAAACAGCAGCCAATTTCTCTTACTCCTATCTTGTAAAATCCTGTCGCAGCACTTCTGTTCTCTCATCCAGTGTCTCTGGCACATGTATACTTATAAAATAGCAGGCAGATCCCATCTTCCCCCAAACAACAATGCTGAGAGAGACACTGGGATGGGAACTCAACTGCTCAGCTGCTGTGAGATAATTCCACCTGACAGGAGAGATTTTAAGATGTCACTCCACTACATCATGGAAATCTGCCAGGAGGACAATACCTTTATCAGAGAGCCTTGAAGCAGATTGCCCTTGTTCTCCCAAAGAGCATAGCTCCATGACATCACATATCCGTGTTTGGAAAGCACAGTAGCAGCTATGAAGAGCATCCAAACTGTATTACCTTCTCATCCAACAGAAAGACATCAAGTTTGCCAGGAACTGTACTAAACACAGCATGACTTCTGTTTTGACTACTATCCTCAGTACATGATCTCCAACCCTAGTGGAACTTAAGGAGACACCGCCAGCTTCATTAAATTTGCCTTACACATGCTGATGAATTAATTGCAGGAGCAAGAGAGTCAAGGAAAATGTATGATCTGAGCTTTTCTTTCAAGACCTGGATGTATATCCTGATGGCAATTCTTAATTATACTGATTATGTCTAGTGTGGTAATGCAAGGAAGTGAAGATGGAAACTTAATCAATCCTAAAGATAAAAAAATCATGAGGTACAAAACCACAAGACTAGCCAGACAGATCATGGAAATAAAGGAAGGGAAGAAACATAACCAAAAAACCCAAAAAAAACCAACAAAAAAACCCCACAAAAAACCTCAAACAACGACAACAACAAAACCCAAAAAACCCAAAAAAACCCCTCCCCAACTCCAAGCAACCAAAAAACCAACTGCTGGGTTCTCCCTTACTGGCCATTGCTGGCTGTACTCTTAAGAGTGCTTTTTGAGACATGTTTTGAAGCTTTGGCCATGAGCAGGAGGGTTGGAATTGCCATCTAACTAAAAAAAAAGAGAAGATAAAGTGCAAATAAATCATTGGAATCCAGGAGGTGGATCTTCAAGAAAAATAGCTGCATTGTGTTACTCATCATAAAATCACAGGAGCTGGCAACACTGCAGATCACATAATAACTCCCATCATAACACCTTCGGGGTAACCCTATGAAATATGTATTTTCAGTTTTTCAGTTGCAGCTGCCATTTCTAAGCTTAATGTCATCTGAGCTGAAATGGAGTGTCACTCTGGTGCATACTCCTCCCCACGTGAGCATGAGCTCACAATGTTCACACCATCTTGGACACTATTTTGGGGGCAGTGCTTTACCTCAACTATGAGTTACCCCAGCAGGATTACCATGGGTACAGGACTTTTATGGTTTTGTGACTGTTTCTATTAAGATTAACAACAATAATTATCAAAAGCGCTGCAACAGCCTCTGTAAAGCCAAACATGCTCTATCTTTTATGTACAAGTAAAATATGTCAGAGGGAAACAGGTTCCATGAATGTTTAACTATCCCTGTGGCAGGACTCCAGGAATCCACATTCCTATGGATTGTTTTGCAGAATCTCTCAGCCTCGATCTTTATCACACATAGTCACAGATCACTGACTACCACAGAGCACAACAGCTGCCTCAGTCAGTACTTAAAATTGTGCCTTTAAGTGTACTGATTGCACTTTTGCAAATTTCAGGGGCTCAGCAATGGATAAAAGCTGAAGTAACTTCCTGTTTCTACACAGTACTCTGTGAACTACTTGGAGGAGATGCATGTCATGGCTTCTCCTTGTAATGTAAAGGCTTTTGCCCATCGTATGAAAAAAAATGCAAGTCACACCTATCACACCCAAGAATGATTTGGTGGGGCCCATAGGATTTTTTCAGGTTTGTGTGACCTGCTCTTCAGCCACGACTGAGAAGTCTGCTAGGAAAGAAGAGAGCAGACTAGGTAACCCATGTTGACCAGCTAGACCTAGCCAGGAGTAGTTCGGCCACCCCCAGCTGAAAGAAGGCCAAAGCAGAAGAAAGGAAAGCCAGAAAGCCACCGATGAACTGCACTGAATTTGGGAAACCATTTTTTCTCACCGACCAGCAGGCAAGGTATAGGGGAAGGCATATGCAGAGGGAGAAACAAAAGGAAAAGGAGCAGGAGTTGGAAAACTTCCTTTAACTTGCCTCTGCAGTAGAAGTGTCTGGCTTTTAACAGCAAGTGGAACTGGCAAAACTTTGCTTTAGGGATTGCTGCAGGCATTGACACAGACACAGAATCAAATCTGGCAGGAAGCTGGGGGAAGGGACACAACCAGAGAAAATAAGAGAGGGAACAGCACACTAAGCTGGAGATCTTGAAGATGAAAATAATTTTTGTATTTAAAGCATTCAAATACCACTATTTTGCCCACTATTTCCAAAATTAGTGTTCATTAGCAGTTTTAATCATGGGCTAGGCTCTCCTCTCTGGTACAGGGCATAGCAGTGCCTCAAACACGCCTGAGAACAGAGCTTGCTGTTGTCACTCCTGACTGACAGCAGTGCAGGTGAGAGCAGACTCCAGCTCAGCACTCACAATAGAAGTGTGAAAGCATTCTGAAAACATTATTGTGACGCCTCAAATAATGAGAAGGATTTTTACCTGCAGATTTTTAACTTGCAGCACATTTTCTGGCCACTATTTAGCACTCCACAGCTGTCAGAACAAAAGAATACTGTCTCTAAGCAAGGAGGCTGAAAAAAATCTAAATGATGGCTTCTCATAGGGCACTTAAATGGACATCTCATCTTCTCCTGACTTTAACCCACAGCCTCCCTAACAAAGCTGGTGAACAGCACACAGCACTGGAGAAACATATGTGATATAACACCAAGTTCAATTTATTCAATTATGATTACAGGGTCTAGGGTTTTTTTCTGCATAATGCATTATGTTTGGAATTTACTGGAAGTTGTCTCTGGTGGTTAACCCCTCCTGGGACTTCAGATATACACTGGACATCAAACACAGCAATGCTCATCTAGTTCTCAAGATTAGCAAAACCAGCTTTCCTGCTTTGTTGGAATAAGCATGATTCATGGTTCAGAACTGACGTTTGCATAACTAACTCTGACCTGTGCACTAAGAAGCATATCCTGCATCTAAACCTCCTTTTGTATTCTCCTCTGCTCAGTGAAAGCTGCCATTACTTCACTTGAAACAGAGCTGAAAGAGTATAAACACTTCAGCTCTGTACAAATATTATTTTTCCAACTTGTACGGTTTGAAAATAGACAGCAGTCATTCAAGCATAATACAGTTATTTCTGTGATATTTTTTCATGACAGATGAGTCTCTGTGGAAGACCCCCTAACATTTAGAACATACATAATTAGGAGCAATTCTGGCTCAGAAAACACAAATATGCCTCTGCTCTCTGCTACAGAACCTTGCCAGTACAAACCCATGCAATTGTACCTTCTGTGTAGCTTGAATGGAGTTCCTGAACCCATTGCATCTCTTCCTTCAGCCAGATAAGAAAGCCTGTTTATAGTAACCTGTTCCCTCACTAGTCACACCACCGCCTGACTGCTTCAAAATATGATAGAGCTCTTAATTCTTCATAATAGCAATGGGGAAGGTGAATCATTTGTCCTGATGGAGGCACTTATTCCCTCCAAAAGCTTAATTTATATTTCTTCCCCTTATGTTTCTTACAGCAGACGTAATGAGGAACATCCATCTTAAAGAGCCATTTACCCTATTTTCAAGGGTCTATTTATGAAACTCTCAGTTTCCAACAGGGAAATTCAGAAGTCCACCCAGTGTTGGTGGAACAGAACTTACTTGCTAAAAATGTTATGGCTAAGCTATTTCTATTAGCCATGAATCATTCCACAGAGATACATCCTGGCACTTCAGTTCATCTGCAAGGCTACTGAATGTGCTCAATGTCACGTCTGAAAAGCCTGTGAAATCATAAAATAAATAGATCATATTCTTAAGGTAACAGTGCTGCTCATTGGGAGGCATCACTTTCTTACTTACAAGCGTTTCTAAATGCCTGTCTTGGGATATCTGCTTAATGCAAAGACAATCTTGTCTGCCTTTTTAGGTGCATCCTCATTGGACAAGCTACAGGTGGGAGGAAAGCAAAGAAATTTTGAAGTCTATGTTTCAGGACAAGGGACTGAATCTTCTGCTAAACTTCTGGGCAGTAGAACACATTAGGATCCATGGTACAGGCAAAGAGGCAAATTTCAAAAGTTTTAGGAGCTTCCTACTGTACTGAATTGCCAAACCCTGCCATCCTTCCCATGGGGATTTGCAGTTGTGGTACTTGTGATGGACAGAGTTGGTGGGCACATGGGTACAGTTCCTATTTTTCCCTTACAATGACAACTGTTGTGCTGGCTCTTCACTGTGAAAGCAGAGCACGCTGCACAGATGGAGCCCTGCCTGCAACTCCCACCGACCACTGCACCACCAAAGACACACAGAAATCAAAAATAGTAACATACTTGCTTGGCCAAACACTCACAAATGACACTCCTACAGGACTTTACTCTTACTTAGTATAAGGCCTCATCCTGCCTAACTTTCTGGATGGCTACAAGTAACTTAAGTGCTGGCCTGGCACATACACACCACCACATGAGTGCACTTAATTAAAGGGGTGGAGGTTTTAAAGTTTTCATGTGGATCATCAAATCCTGTTAAATCTGGATCCTGTTAAGTTACCTCAGTACAGGTTGTATCAGGAACAAGTCTAGTCAGACTCAAAATTGAGAGTTACCACACATAAAGTTGTTGTGGCTTATTCAGTTACTTTAAATTCAGCTATAAGCTCAAGAGGTCTGAATTCCGTGCGTGAAAAAAGCTTTTGTGTTACTTGATTATCTACCTGCAGCATTTTCAGCAGTAATAAGGAAGGCTGGATAGACAGCAGAAAATAATCTCTTCCAAATGCAAAATGGAAATTATTTAAAGACAGTTCTCTACACTGGCAGCATACAGGAACTCAGGTGGCAAAAAGCCAAATCTTTCTGCTGAAACTACAGTTAACTCTCACTAGTTAACCCTTGCTACAGCTAAACTCGTGCCAAATGTATATTCTCTACTGTATTCAAAAGAGCACACTAAGATAACTAAAACATAGAGGAAACTGTGTAAATAATAACTAGAAGTTGCCATGGCTTGCCAAGAGTTAATACAGGTGAGCAGATGTTTATTAATACTGTTTATTCACTGAGGAGACTGGCAGGCACTTCCAAACCCTCTCCGGTCTCAGAGACCTACCTCCAGGAAAGGTTATGAGAATATGTTACTTTGGGGGAAGACTTTTGCTTGCTTTTTAAAGTAGTGAAAATGAAGTGCAGACAAAGGCTGTGACAAATCACACAAAACAGGAAATTCGAAGTTACGTCTGACTCCCACATGTTCCCTTTGATGCAGCCAGGTTGCTTGGTGAATC
Source organism: Illadopsis cleaveri (assembly GCA_013399915.1). NCBI lineage: Eukaryota > Metazoa > Chordata > Aves > Passeriformes > Timaliidae > Illadopsis > Illadopsis cleaveri. Next base: position 306,776 of record VXBB01023731.1, read on the forward strand.
AGAAAAAGTATCACTCTTGTATTTGCCATTTTATGCTTTTAATTCTCATTTTTATTTGCTTTACTAGTATGCACTAAAAACCACCAACACACACTTTCCTGACAGGTTTAGAAGTCAGAAAGCCATACCCATCTTCCCCTTTGAAAGGCTCCTGCCACACACAGCTTTACAGAGCCCTCACCAGATCCCTCCTTTGGGGATGCCACGGCAAAGGCTCACTCACACACACATCTCTTCTGACATCTTGTTTTTAAAGTTCCTTTCTGATGCAAAGAAACAACACATTTTGAGAATAATTGTCTGCCTCATGGAGAAATCCTCAGACCATTTTCAGAAAAATGACAAATTTGTTTCTAAAGCATTGTGGACACAACAGATCTTCCCTTTTCCCCCTTTCTCTCTAGTGAGGCCATAGAGGAATATCTGCACAATGAATTTTGCAAAAAGCATCAGTCATGCCCCCCTGCTCGTTTCACATCCCTCACTGTGCTTTCTCCTCCCTCCCAGAGGAATCAGACCACACCTTACCACACCTCCTGCCCCCTCCAAAGGCCAGCCTGAGCCAGAAGAGCTCTCCAGTCTAGACGTTGTCTCTCTGACAACACAAACACAATGAAGAATGTGGTATGAGGAGCGGCAACCCACAGCTGGGGCAAGGCAAAACTGCATATTTCAGCTGCAGCACCGCTGCCCAGGGCAGGGAAAAGTCTCTGTGGATCTATGGCTGGAGCTACTTCTGAGGAAAGGTCAGGCTGCCCAACGTGCCAGGGACATCGGGGACCTGTTCCCTGCTGCTGTCTCCAACCCACAGTCTGCTTTCAAACGTTACTTGCCCTGAGACAGGAGGTGCCACAGCCCTTCCAGGAGAGGAAACAGGGGCTCTGTAATTAATCTTTTCTGCCAGGCATCAGCACTGCAAGGGCAGATGGGATTTGCTTAGGACTCATCAGCATGGGTTATGATGCTTTGTGGAGCACTCCAAGGATTGATGTTTCCTCCCAGTCGTATCTGCAGAAGCACCTCAGGCCTCATGGTTGCTTAAATCCACTGTGAAAGTAGATTGGAAGTTATTTTGATTCTGAAGTATAGAAAAAGGACTTCTGGTGTCTCAAGTTAACATTTATGGGAGACATCTGAGAAGTCAGGTACTACCCTCTGTGACTGTTTCTTTAGCAGTACAGAGACCTGTCAGAAGCTTCCTCTTCACAGGATGCTGGAAGAGCCAGAACAGTCTTGTTTCTAGAATACAATTTTTTCAAGAGGAAGGATATTAAAGGGACAGAGAGTATGTGAAGCACACACATATCCTCTGTCTGACGTGAAACATTTGATTTTGCTGCAGTTCTGTAATGTGAACACAAAAAACAAAATTCAAACCAGTCATCCCAATTCTGCTTTGCTTCAGGGGAAAAGTGTGATAAGTATTTACCTGAAACTGCCACTAGTCTGGGAAAACATTCTGTAAACCCAGACAAAAGTTCTACCTTTTGTTCTGAAACTTCTGCTGAATTGCAACTTGTATCCCTGATTTCAAAGATGCTGATTCTGACTACAATTCCTTTCTCTAAACTGGAATCAAGAATGAACAAAATTTTAGTCAAACAAAGGCAAATGGATTTGGGAAAAAAAAAACCAAACAGTAAATCAAAAGCAATCTCAAAATATAACACGGTAATTGGAATGGGCTGCATCTGTTCAAATATCAGTTTAAGCATCACATTTACAAGTAGGAAATACTTCAGAATTATGAAGCACAAGGGGCAGAAATAGCATGAGTAAGACATAAAAAGATTTTATGTACAATGGCATGGTTTGGAGCACATAAATCGCAGGCCTGCCATTCATTGTTTTAATTTCACCTAGGCAGAGATATTTGAACAGAAGTTTCTCGCCCTTTTTCCCTGCACAGCTCCCTAGTGAGCCTCTGCACTGGCCCTTCACAAGTGCACCTTTTGTGTCAGCTGCCGGAGCGTGTTGGAGCCGGGAGTTAGGGGGTGCTTTGTGCCTCCAACCAGAACCACACTCTTCAGGCATGATCTCAGCAACCTATACAGCCAGGATTGGAGCTAACAGAGCAAACTGGCTTCGGCCACAGCTCCTAAGACCATCTTAAGGATGAGGTCTGCATGGCAAGAATCTCTATCTGTACAACAGAAAACTGTATGTGTGCGCACAGGCTGCTGCTGAACCAAGCCAGAATTTCCGTGGTATTTTGTAACACTCCAGTAAGCGTGGGGAGAAGCTGCATGCACACAAAGACTCACAGCTGCCCAATCAAAATAAGCATTTAAATGGATTAACCAGACAACTGTTCTTTCAAACTTGCATTCGTTACACAGCTACATAAATCAGAGGGATTTATAAATATTTGTTTTTCCAGATAAAAGGACGATATTAGTGGGATTTTTTAAAGTGCATTCACTGCCACTATCTGTCCCTCCCAGCCATTAACAAACAAACAAGGAAACAAAACAAAAACAAGGATGCTGTGCATCCAAAAACTGTAGTAATAATTTTAGACTTGGGGATTTTGGTTTAAGCTTAATATAAAAAGACAACTTACTAATGTAAGCAGCATGAAAGACCTGATTTTATTCAGATTTTTGAAGACCTCTGAACTCGAGGAATATTTGAGAGGTCTGGAATTTAAGTTAAGGCACATCCTGTGACTAGAGGATGCTATTATGGTACTAGTTTACAATATAATCTACTGATTATGGTAAGACAGAATTCTATGCAATTTCCTTCTCTAGTCCTGAATATAATCCATCCTTCGTAGTCTATTTGAAAAACTGTTTCCAAGTAAGAAGACTCATTTAACAAGTCCACATCCTTAACACACACACAGAGGCTCCTCTGTCAGCTACTGATGGGCAAACATGTTTATGCGGAAGCTCTGTTCAGAGCTCCTTTTCACTGGGAGAAGCCATTTTCCTTCAGGAAAATGGTGTTTATGAACCATTCTGTCCCCACACAGCAAGTCTTGAATGACAGATTCAGGAAAACAGTATTAAAAAGAAATTACTCTCTTTCATAATCCATCAGCTCAGCTAAAATAGTAAATCAGAGGAAAGTTAGACACAAATGTAATCCCCTAGGAGTAGAATCACTTTGAATAGATTTGAAGAAAAATACACATCCTTCTCAAATTCAGTAGCTTGGATGGTTATATTTGTCTCTGTCAAGTTACATGCAAAGAAGCAGAATGATAGAATTCAATACCCTGGGGATATGCTATCTTGATAGATGCATCTAACTGCCACAACTATTAATGGGAATTATATACTGAGTATTGAGAAAAGGGCATATGCATAAAACTACACACTTCTAATGATATTCAATCTCAGGAAAACTTTCTTTTTCAGACTTCTGTTGCAACGATCCTACTGCTGTGGCACACTGCTAGTGAGTTATCAGATTTCTTGGTAAAGAAGTATCTCTCTCAACAAAGCAGCATCTCTTTTGTCTATCAAAGGTAAATTTGCTAACATATCCCCTGGGTATAAGCTGTTCTTTTTCATGCATTTGCGAATTACTCCCTCCAGTTACCTTTGAGGCTGTGAATCACTAGCTGGCAATACCACCCTGCTGAAATAGGGCATGAATGATCAGCTCCTTCATTTCTACTTGAGGCTGAAATTTTACTGGGCTTAAAGGAAAATAAAAGCCGTGAGTGAAACCTGCCCATTCGGGAATAAATAGGTGTTTCACCCTTAAATACCTCTCTTGAAACTTCACTGAAAGGTCCTTATCTTTGCCATTACTTCTAAATCACATGCAAAGAGAATTCATTCACTATATCATAAAACTGAGTATTTTAAGGACACTTGCATGCATGACATCGTGGTCCACCCACATTAAAAAAAAAAAATTAACCGTGGACATTAAAAGACCTGCATGTAGGAATACAACATTTCTCATTCCATACAGCAACACATGACTCACCGCTCGCAGCACCCAACCTCCAGCAGGGCTTGTATTACAATGTAAGGAGAGGACATTCCCACATTAGGTGTTGCTCAGCAGGATGGGACTTGCCAATCTAAAATGTTTAGTCTACCTGCCTAAAGATGTGTGAGGGACTGCAGGCTCTTACACTTCATTTATGATGAGGTAGAAAATAATTGTAAATTTGAAATGCACACATCAAGTTGGATTTCCAGTTTTCCCCTTCTAGTAGCTTTATGTAATACTTGTTACTCTAAATCCACTATTCCAGTCCTCCAGCTATCTCTTCAGTCATTCTTAAGACCATAATCTTTTACCAGGACTCCAGGACAGCATATACACTTGCAAGCTGGTTTAAAAGAAACATTGCAAAGAAAAGACTTAAGTCTCTACAAAACAATTCCTTCTATTCAAGAGAAAGCTGGAAGAGGTAAGACAGAATCACAAGAGCAAGTGTACCAAGCAGCAGCTCAGAACCTACCACTGTCTCTCAATTTTCCTCTGGCTACCTCAAACTTCATCCAATTACTGCAACCATTTTTTTCCTAACAACTGAGAACTGTGAAAAGTAAAATATGATGATACTTGGTAAATATTTAAATGGTGCAGTTCATTTCTGGCACAGCATTATGTTCCTCTGCTACTACATAATGCTCCTGCTACTCCAGGACAGATGTTTATTGCCACATATACGAGTTAAATTTAATAGGATAAGATCTTCAGCAGATTCTGTGATATCTGAGTGTTGCTATGTCAACTTATACTCATTGATGTTTAATATTTTAGAGTCATTGAATATTTCTGGATATTGGTCATCACCATCCTTTATCTGGAGGGCACTTATTCAACTGTAGAAATCAGTAAGAGTCTGCAGGATGTCTAAGGGCTTCTACGAAATGCCTTGATCTTTTTAATCAAATGCCAAGTGGATTAATAATTACATCATGAAAACACTATTTCAACAACTGTCATTGAGGAGGCTGTGCATAACGTGGTCATAGCAGCCCAACCACTCAGCATCCCTTTAAACACCACAAGCCAGTTACAAGCTTTGTTATGGTTTCTGGCAAAACTGTTCAGCGACAAGGGCAGCTCATTCTCTAAAGCTGTCACTTTGGCATTTCTCACAAATACTGCACTCATGTAGAACACAGTTTGTTTTTAAAAGTGTTCTCATAAGGCAAAACAATTCCAAGCCTTCCCAACATAGTAATAGCTTAGGCTATACCAGAGGAAAGCGCTCCACAGCAATAGAGACATTTTTTTAATTCCTTGGATGTAAAATTTTATAACTCATGCATATTTGAAATATCCCTGTACAACATTAGTTAGCAGAGCAGTTTAACTGTTTTGTTACTTGTGGAGATGCCAATCTTAATTCTGAGAGTGATACCAGCCTGGTGGTGGAAACCTGCTGCATCACAGATTCAAAGGCTGCAAGAGCTCTATGACACTGTGGATGGTATTCCCAGTCTGGCCTTCTGAAAATGAAGCCATTCCACTCAGCTAGTTTTGCAAAGCCCTAACTTACCTGGGTATGTGTTTAACAAGCCAAACCTCATCTTAATTTAGAGATTCACATTGGAAAGTTCATCACATCCCTTGACTGTACTCTAATAATGAAAGTGTCCTGTTTGCTAAAAACGCACACCTTGTATCTGGGGTTGTTTCATTCACCTATGGCTTCCATTTGTCAGAATGGATGCTTTTTCACCTTTCATAATATCCTCCCCCACAGAGTCTATCTAAAATATCAAGTTAGCACAGCTTAAAACCTTATTTTCCACCAACTAACTGTGGCAAACTTCCATCTGAGCTCTGCTATCTACAGCTAAGCATTCTGGCGGAGCAGATTTAGCTAGGTTGCACTACCTTAATTGTGCCTTCAGGCAAATTATCCCAGTTAGTGGTGTTTATGTTATGTACACTATCTTAACAAGGCATGGCAAAATGCCTGCATATCTGACCAACCTGACCAACCATATCCCATATCCAGCCGGAGAACAGCACCTGTGGGTACCATTCCTAATTCCTTAGCTCCTCCTATGCCCAAAACCACAACAGTCCATCATGTTGAAAGAGCAGGAAATTATTAACATTAAACTATCACCTGAAAATGCAAAAAAGACAGCACGGTTCCCTAAACAAACAGTATCTCCTCCTTCCTTACCCACTGCAGGCTAAGGACAATAGAGTAGAAATTGATGCCCTGGTAAAAGCAAACTATATCTCATTTTCAAAAGCACAGTGGAAACTTAAATCAGAATGTGCCTTTTAAAGGGAAAAATGATGATTGTATGGGTAGCCTAAGTACTCATGCTAAGCAATAGCTTGGAAAAGCAGGTGTCAGTGCTTTCTATTTCTAGGTATGTGGTTATGATAGTGGTAAATGCGCCTTGTCATTAGCTTTCAAGGGTAAGGCACTTCAAATCATTAGCGGTTTGCTTCTAGCATTTGCTACCCACCTTCACCCATGAGAAGGCCAGTGAGTTTCTGCCTTCAAACCAGCAGTAGGTACATGCCTGATAATCATACTATAAGCCACCAGAAGAAAAAAGCCTTGTTTGGGAATGTGCAAATTGGCTGAACCATGAATAATATATATGTGGACAACTGAGGGAAAAGTTAGGCCTTCATTCGTCAAACAGAAGCAAGTTACCAATGTCTCCATATGCCTCACCAGACTCCTGGCACACAACCTCTTAACCTGAGAAAAATAGGGGAGAAAAAAAAAGTGCTAATATATTATTGAACTTGACAGGGTGTTTGAGACTGTTGAGAATTTCTGGATGCTCCAAAAGCTTTAATCCAGAATTTCTCTAGAGAAAGTGCACGGGTTATGACTCTCTTTGAACCTCAGTTTCCCAATCGCAATAGACCAGATTGAAGCAATCTCTGTTCATTTCCCACAAGTTCTAGAATTGTCTACAGAAACTGTAATTAACACATCATTGCATTATTTTTTGCCACATGTTAAGCAACACAAGTTGAAACTGTGGAAATACTAATATATATGATTGTACTGAAGTTTAATGGTGGCATCAAAAATACAATGGATGAAATCATGGGAAGTTGGAAATCTGTGTTTGAGTCTCCAAAGACTAAGAGGCTTCTCATTTCCTAGTTTCCTAGGCCAAGATGCAAAATGGTTCTTAGTTGTAAGTCACCAACAAATCTTGTCTCCTTCTCTCATGTAAAATAAGGAGCCTCTAATCCCTTCCAGTCATTATAGGAGGAATTTTATGTCTAATACAGAGAGTTTGAAATCTTTTTAGGGCCAAGTACTTTTTTTTTTTTTAAATAACTCAACAGGATATGCCTGATTCTTCATTCTGAAACCCAGTTCCTGAATATTGGTGATTTAGGTGGAATCGTATTTTTATTTTCCTTCATCAACATTAAAATCAGAGGATATACATGTGTAAGAATCCCTAGGCTGCTCCTGCACTAATAAATATTCATCACACCAGTGTGGTGTCAGGGAAAAGTGAGAACAGCAAAGCCCCCAGCCAGCCAGAAACCTTAAGGCAAAAGCATAAAATGTGCGAAGTAAGGAGTGCATGAGCAAGAAGCTGATGGAGAAAGAAAAACAAAACAAAACAAAAAAAAGGAAATACGTTTTGGTTGTATTTTCTTTTCCAGAATAGTTTACCAATCCCTTCCTGCTGAATGTCTTCCTGTATCTATTATCCAGAGGAAAGAGATAGCAGATATGGCTTTAGTTACAACCAGACAGTGTGGTATTCCTGTTTACATGCAAACTTGGGTTATGATAGTTCTGAAAGCCTCATGGCCTGGCACTGTACTTACCAGATGAGAATACTACAAATGCAATAAAAGGATCAGCTTCCCAGATTTTTGACTTAAGGCATTCCCTTGTAGTAAAGTTGGGTGAGGAAATGGAAGAATAGACTGAGGGGAAGAAGGGAAATTCAATAGCCCAGAAGCATGTATTGCTGACCTAGTTACTTTGTGAAGGCTTAAATAAAGAGGCTTACGGAGTCATGACTATTACATGGTCCTCTCTGATCTTTTCATGAGGATGAGAAATGGTTGTTTTCAGTTTAGAAAGGAAAAAAGATTCTGTATGTAAAGTGTCGCTTTGTTGTGCTGTGAACTCCCTGGAGAGAATATCAGTCACCCTGCAGGGGCTGGAATAATGAATGAATCCATCAGGGAACAGGCTTTCTTCTCCTGTGACACGCTTTGGGGGACCACCCACACACATGTCAACCCTTTTTCTGTAAAGTGCTGCCTCTAAAGCTTTCCCCTGTCTCAGCCAGCAAGGGTCCTTCATCCTAGAGCCCTTCATTGATGGAGTTTAGATACTCTCAGGCTGAGGAGTGACATGACCATGAGTCTCTCACTTTCAGGGCAAAAGCTCTAACCACTGTAGGAAAAGGAGGCAAGGCAACCGTGAAAATTGGTAATAGGAGCTGTGGCGAGGTAGAAGGTACACAGCAGGGCAGCTGGCCTACTGCCACAGCACGGTCACTGCAGAATCACAGATCTCCTTGTGTGCCAGAGACAAATGAGAAGGGTAATTGCTGCATGCTGGTGGGCAGAACCGGTCAAAGGGAATAAAAGATCAACCACCACCTGCAAATGACAGCTCTTCTCCATTGGCTCCTGACTGCAGACTGACAAATTTGTTCAATTTTTTTCAAAATCTCACAAAATGCTTCCCATTAGTGAAGCACACAAAGATTTACTCCTTACTTCCTGCACCCTTTCTGTAAGTTTCTCAAGAAGAATGGAACACTCTGAAATCACTACCTAATCATGTTAAGGAAAGCTTAAGATAGCTACAGAGCTGAGAGCTGAGCATCCCAAGTGGAGCCTGATCCCACACAGCATAAAGAAGGAATATTTTAAGAGACTAGGCAGGTGAAGGAAAAAAGCTGGGAAAGGAAAAAAATGTAATTACATCTATCCTATTTGCCCAAGCACACATATCACTGGCCAGAAGTTATTCACGTACCCTGCTGGCTGCAGTACTTGAAGGTACACTGAGTCCTGATGTAACTATGACTTCACATTTGCTCCAGCCACAGAGCTCCCAAAGCATATGGAAGTTGGTCAGGACAGCCTGGTAATGCTAAAATCAGGAGGGCAGCCAAAATGTAAGAAATTTAATCTTCCTTTGAGCGCTAAGACCTTTCTTAAATTGTTGCCGAAGTGTGCTATCCAAACCACTGATGCAACTTTATAACAAGTTTTCAGCAGTATCTAAGCTGCTAATCAGGCTCAGGGATCAGACTAGATCAGTATCTCAAAATACAGAAGAAACTTGGATAGCTGCTTCTGCTTTCTTCCCTGAAAATAACCAGAAGAGACAACCCATTACTAATCATCTGTGGTCTGCTTCAAAGTTCAGCCCCTTGTACAGCAATATTAAAGATGTGCTTATATTAGTTAGTGAGATGAAATCTACAAAATTGCCACATCATCATCCAAAAGCCCCAGGCACCATCAAACCATGCCAACAGGTGATGTATAGGTATGACGAACTTAACCCCATTCTGGGCTGCAGAATCCACAGCAGGATTAAAACTGGAGGGAAATGGCTCACCTGCATCTCACATCTAAAATATTTAAATCAGGAGAATCACAGGTCAACCAACACTTGATAAATCTAACTGAACCCCTTTTTCTTTCTAAGTCAATAAATTGAGTACAAGCTCACTTATGATCCTTCTGGGTAAAATGTTGAACAAAATTAAAAACCACATGCACATTCTGAGGAGGCATTTGTCCTATAGTCCTCATTTCTCAATCTCCACTCTTCTTCCTTATTAACTACATTAGCACTAGAAGCTTATCAGTGATGAGGGAGTTTCAGTTTTCACACATCTTGGGAAATGCATGCAAATGTTTTCAAAGGAAAGGCCTGGTCTTGATGAGAAATCATCCTTCTTAGATATTTATCTTTTTTTAGGACTACCTATCTCACAACAATTCATGTGTATGGTCCCAAATTCCCCTACTATGACTCTTCCTGGGCAGAAATCCTTAATGATACCTTACAAGAAGTTTGGAAGTATTCTCTTTTCCTTGACTGCCTGAAATCTCCCATTTGTAATGTTCTGAGGACTTCAAAAAAATGCAGTCAAATTACCCTCTAGCTCCAAGAAAGAGAACCAGATCACTCTGGCTCCTGTAAGACTGATACCACAAAAGTCCCCTCGAGGGAATTACAGCCTCATAACATACAGTTGCCTATTATTTATTCTGTGGCCAGATTCTGCCAGCTGGTATAAATCAGGGCAGGTTCCTCGCCTTCAACAGAGGAAGCTGATTTATGCCAGCTGACAGTCTGGCTGCACGCGTTCCACTTGCACAATGCTAGTTTTTAAAGAGACCTGTTAAAGTGCCCCAGGCACGTAAGAACCACGCTCGGGTCTTTACTCGGAAAATGTTGCTCTGAGGAATAGAACTGTGAGACCTTCCCGCTGCTCTCTGGGTGTACTGTTCGAATTCACTTGATTTTCTAACAGAAGAAAGTCTCTAAGCCCTGACAGAGCCACCACGACCTTGGGAACAAATGTGCATTTTCTAATGTCCCCTGTATAGACCACTTTTTTTTTCACTGAGCTTTAATGCTGCATTAAACGAAGCCCACAGGAATACCAATGCAATGTTTTGGAGGAACTGATCAGCTGCACAGAGGGCAGAATTGATCTTTCAGAACTTGTGTTACTGGTAACTATAAACACATTATAAAGAATGTGGTGTGACTTGCAAATCATGGGCTGAATGTACAGCTTTGGCTGCTTGATAAATCTTTCTTTTTTACCTTAAAACCTCAGGTTTTAACAGAACAGGGAAACAGCTCATTTGAGGGTGTGGGCTGAAGTGCTCGGGTATAAACAGAAGATAGTAGGAAACAGAAGACACCTTTCTAATACCTCTGGTTTCAGATTGCCATTGGAAAGGCACAGTGTTAATCCCAGGTGTCACTGTAGGGATGCAACTGCTGGGTTGTCAACTGAAGGATGCTTTAAGTGTAAGGAAGCAGACTCCTCTATCTGTTCCTGAAATCTATTAATTTCAGTCAAATTTTTGCCAAAACACTGCTCTGGGTGAGCAGAGAACTGGAATCCTGGAATCAGACTAACAGGGCTGTTAATAATCAAAACTGTGCTTCCTTTGCATGAGAGAAATTTCTGAATACAGCTTGTTATTATGATATGAAACAAAGACTAGAAGACACCAGCCATTCACAACACTGCCATTCCTACCATTCCTACCCAACAAGGAGCAAACAAACACATGGCTACAGGTCAACCTTAAAAATGCTATCAGGGGAATGTTTTTCCTGCCCCACAAAGTGCTTCCACATTTTATACATTTTCATATTCACAACAGAGTGAAACCAAAATCATTTGAGGTGGTAGACATGGGGATGTCTGTATATGCATGTCCAGTGAGAGTGACAGCCTTCCAATATCCTGGGGAGAGTGGATAGGGGGAGCTCCAGTTTCAAATGTGCATTTTGTGAGTCAGGCCACTTAATCCCACCTTTCTTCCATTGACTAGTACTTATTCTAATTATTAATTAATGATTATTTATCTATCTTTTTATATCAGAAATTCCACTGTGGACTATGAAAGAAACAAAAAAAAAAGAAACAGGAAATATTTCCTGATGAAAGTTTAATGGAAACTGGTACATTTCCACAAATTGTTTCAGTTTTGACAAATCAGCATTTTCCCATGAAAAACAGTGTCAAAAAAACTCTCAACCAGCTCTAATTCTAACCAGATTAACTCAGGGATGAATGCCAGCAGGAAGTTCTTGCTAAATACCAGTTGTTTGAGCAAAGGAAAACTACTTCTTCCCAAGACGATCTTCCCAGAGGTGAAAAGGCTTTAAAACCCATATGAAAAAAAAAGGACAGGTAGTTCCAGCTGTAACAACTACAATGGCATTCACAGCAAGAGAAAGAGCAAGGAAATGGCATATTTAAAAAAATATGCATGAACACGGACAAATCAGCAACTAGCATTTCCCCTGACACTGCTAATGTTATCATTTCTTAAAATCTCGAACAGTTGCTAAAGCTTTGCAGCAATGCAATCCAGCTGACATTAGTCTATATGAACTGCTGGGCAGAGCCCTTAATGCATGCTTCAATTTCAATTCTGCTTAAATCCCTAGAAGCTAATGGACACATACAAATGATAAGCATGCTGTCACCAGGAAAAAGTAGAATTAAGCAATTCCTGGTGAGATTTGTTAGTTCTAATTACTTCTCTGGATGAGATTCCATCAGTGGATGGCGTTTGAAGCAATCTGCTGTCTTTACATATCTTTCCCTAAACACCTGTACTCAACTAAAACTGTGATCTTTCAAGCAGTAGGATATAAAATGTTGTACTCAACAAATGCCAGTGCTGCTGCTCTGTTGCTATGCCAGAGAGCAGACATAATACAAAAAACAACTGTTGAAGACTTAGCTGGGTCACTGAGAACTCAATTCTGCAAGTGTTTAGTGTCAACCCATTGGTTTCAGTGGCATTTGCCCTGTCCCAGTGTGTATGCCCACTCCATGCTGTAAAAGCAATCTACCCAGTGTAGTAAGAAGCTTCTCGGCTGTTTCTTAATACAACACCTGCCAGCGAAATTAAACTTCAAAAGGATTTTGGCTGTCAAGGCCAAGACATATTCTTTCTGATTTATTTTAGTCTCTTTTAACCTTCCAGACTACCAGTTCATAGAAAAGTGCAAGTATTTTTTCATTGCCTTTTCTTTTTCTCTTGAAACCATTTTATAAGAGTTTAAAAAACACTTCCCATTATCCTGTAGGGGAAAAAAAAAAAAAAAGAAACAAAACCCCCTCTAGCACCAACAAAATTTAAGGCTGAAGATCTATTAAGTAACCCAAATCTCAGCACTAAGTTTCTTAGACTAGGATTCAGCCAGCTTTCTTTTTTGTATCAGGACTGGCTCTCCACTACTTCATGCTGGGAACCTCTAGTACTCTCCAACGTCTTTACAGACTGGTTGATACCTTGGTCAATCTCACTGAGTTTGCAATGCTCTGGGAATACAAACTACTTAACGTCCCTGGCATGTGCCTACCTGGGTATTACCCCTGAGTCAAAAGGCTCCTCACCTCTGTGGCAAAGGAGATGATGCTGTTGTCTCCCAACTGCCTCAGGGCACCCTTTCATTGCTCTGCTTGTCAGGTGCCAGAAGGGATGTGGGAACCATGGGCAAATCAGGACTGTAGCAGCCCATGTCCCTCCTGCTGATCCCAGGACCACAGAGGTGGCTGCAAGCCCTGCCTTTCACTGTGCCACCAATGCTGGACTGTAGCCATGCCAGCCAGTGTGGAGATTGCATGGACCACTTTCCACCAGAATCTATCACTGCACTAGGGAGCATGTTTCACACCTAGCTGATACAAATGCAGCCTGTTCTGCAAGATCCAAGAGTAACAGACTGGGCCCAACCAGTTGGTTTTGCTCATTTTGGCAGTACTGAAAGTAAGGCACAGCTCCTCTGAGGTCACAGAAGTGGCAGTGGATGCTAGCAAAGTGCATATAGCACATGCATACATTACTGAGAAACAAGTTCCTACACCACAAATGCAAAAAAAAATCAAAATATCACTTTAAAAATATCTTGCAGAGGAAATATAAGCATCGGAAACTCCAACAACTACAGCGATACCATGCTCTTTTTTTTTTCTCCCTCAAAAGAGCAAATGTTTTCTAAAAGCCTTTGAAAAAAACAAACTTCGAAACCCCCCACAAGCCAACCACAAGGAACTTTCCTTCTGGTAAGAGCCTGCCACCATATTTCCTCCTACGTTCAGAGTTAACCTCGTCACAAAGACAACTTTTATCAGGCACCATTATAAGATGCTGCATCTTTGAAACTGTAACGATTCATCCCAGAAAGGAGTATTTAATTTTGAAGCAATGTTGTTTGACTAAATATAGGGCATATAATAGTAAGTGTTTATAAAATATGAGTGAAAAAATGCTTTGAATATGAAAATCTCTGGATTACTCCATTGCCCTTTTCTTTGAAATTACTTTTGAAACTGTTTCAGGAAACCTGCTATAACTGTCTAACTCTACTAGTGCTAATGGAACTATATTCATTTGCATCAGCTTAAGATCTGGCTCATAATTTTTTAATAGAAATCATTCTGATATGAAATTCACCACCTGAGTTTTAGAGAAGCGTGTTAATGCCAAGAAACTAAAAATAACAAGTAAACAAAAGTGTTTTTCAAAGTCTTAGGTATAAAAGCCTCACAATTCAAGGATACCCCATAAACAGAAGAAAATGCATATCATCACTGATGTATCCCTACTTCCCTCCTGAAATACCTGGAAAAATGCCAGTTTTAATGGGGGGCAGGAATGCATATTAGACTCAATCCTGTTACAAACATGTTCCATCCTGTTACAAGATGTTTGCTCTCCTACTTCCCTTTTGCAAATATCTGAAGCTCTAAATTTGATTTTCATATTAAAAAATTAACAAACTCTGATATGGCTTTCAAAAAAATAGATAATAATGCAAATAGAGTTTAGCTGAATGGAGAAATTAAGTTCCTGATGTTCAGAGATGAACAATTATAACGCAGATGATTCCAAGGAACATATTTCTGGTTACGATAACCCAAAGATAAACTACATAGTCACTTGAACACACACCAATTTCTTATGTGGGAAACTGGTGTTTTGCACTGACATTAATTGATTAAATGCTCCATATAGCATTCCAAATCATTCCAGAAAATCACACCTTGCTCCTTTACTCTATGCAAAAACTTGTCAATTACTTGTGTGTAGTACAGGACCTGAGAGCATCTTTTTCAAAGGAGAAAATTCCTATTGAACCTGCTGATGATTTTGTGGGTTTGTCTAAAATCTTTATGGGAATCTGTCATTCCTATTTGATATTTAGCTCTGAAGAATGTCAAAATGAAATTTTAGCTGGTGCTTTGTTAACCATGCATCTGGTTAGTCAGTAGGCATACCTGGAAACTGAGCTCTTCTGAGACTGATATGTCTCCTTTTTTCAGCCTCACTATACTGCTGAGTTATTACAAAATAAGTAGTGGGGTTTGTTGGTTTTTTTTTTTTTTTTTTTTTTTTTTTTTTTTTTTTAAATTTTCCATAACTATTGAATATTTTATCCAGATTTTTGAAAATAGCTTTTTTAGGTTNATTTGGCAGCTCTAGTTTTCATTCTGGTGCCAAATAACTACCAACATCCAAACCTCACACTTTCTGCTCCACAGAACTGCTGCTTTCTGATCGACTCTTCCTGTCATAATAGAATTCTGTGACACAATAGAATCCTACCGTGATTATCAAAACAGCTTTTGGAGCTATGGGATAGATTATTTGACAACAGGTCTACTCAGTTTTGGTTACTGTAGGGTGCAGATGAAGACGAGTATGAAAAATTCTGGAATTGTAATCAGTTTATGTTCTTTTACCTCACTGGACCTATGAGGTCCACAAGAAAGAAGAACAAACTCCTGAGCCATGCCCACTGTTAAAAATCTACCCATAGATTGTCTATAACTGATTGAGTGGGGGAAAAAAGAGTATAATAATAAATAACACAAGATTAACAATGGGAATCTGGAAAAGTTTGAGGCTGGGGTCAAAATAAAAGCCATCACTAGTTGAGTATTATTTATATTAATGAAAAATTATTAAAAAATATAAAAAATTAACAAGCAGCTGCAGAGCTCAAATTTAATATAATTTTGAGTTGTGGGGACACCACAGTGTCTTATTCTTACACTGTCCTTGTCTTCTGCCCTAAGCTTTCATGGGTAAGTTTGCAGGTATGCAAAACCTGTTGACTTTGACAGGGTTGTTAATGAAGCATGAAGTTATTCAAAACTGCACATAGCTAAAGGCAGTAGCTATTCCAGAGTTATGTACTCTATGTCATTATGTTTCAGCCAAAATTTGGGATCACTACTGACTATGAATGGAGCAGATAGGAGCATCAGAGGGCCCAGAGCAAAGTTTGTAGAAGCCCAGGAGTCTGGACACCTCACCTGAAGACTAAAACTAGATGTGCTATCACAAGACATCTTAGGAATCTACTTAACTCTTCATAAGTGTTTCAGATGCAGTTTGCTGCAATCTGCTGTTCTCTTTTTAGGTTCACCACTTGTGCTGCAGCATGATTTAGGGCCTAACCTTGATATTACAGATTTAATTCACAGATGTGAGTAAATACTGATAGGATAGAGATGGAAAGCTCCTCAGGGCAGGAATCTTGTTTTTGCAGCGGAACTTTAAGTTCATAGTACATTATAAATTATGATATGAAGAATACTGCAAGCCACAGACCCCAAAAACCTATCTAAGGATATCTTGGTAGAAGCACGGTAAGGATTACAAAGGTGTCACTTTTAAAGTGAGTCAAACAACATGCGCAGTCCGTGCTAAAGGAATGAGTTCTTTTCAGTCCAACTCCTCATAGCCACGGCTAAACTCCGCTCTTAGCAGCAACTCACACGAAACCCAAGCGCAGACCCACGCAGCAGCGGGCTCTGTGGCCACGCACAGGCCCTCGTTCTGAGAGCCACCCGAGGCACCTTCCAGCCCTGTGACTGGGCCGTGCAGGGGCAGCCGGTGCCTGGCCGCAGTGGCGGGGCGGGCGGCCGGAGCGCTGCCCGGGGGCCGCGGGTTCCCCCATGCACGGGGCCGGCACCAGGTGCGGGAGCATCAGCTGCGAGCAGGGCCTGCAGCCCTTCCCCCGGCCACCGCAGGCAGCTCCCCAGATGCCCTCTCCGGGCTCCTCCGGCCCGAGCAGACCCTGCTGGTTTCCTGCCAAATCCGCTCCTTTCTTGCCCCTGTTCCCTCCACAGAGGGATCTCAGCTTTGGCCGCGAAACCCCGAGATTCCCCGTCCTTTCTTCTTCGCTTGCTCTCCCGCAGGGCCATCAACAAACACGCTCACCCCTCCTGAAATGTTTCCAGCCTCAAAACTTNGGGCTGCGCCGCTCCGCTGCTCGGGACCGCGGGTGACTCACTGAAACTTCACTTCGGCGCTGCAGGGGAAACAGGAAATCTTAAACTTCGCAAACAGCTGGGCAGGACTTTCTTACTCTTACAGTAGTTCCTTCTCCCCCTTCCCACAGTCACCCCCTCCCCTGCTCTCGCCCTTTTTCTTTCCCTTTTTTTTTTTTTTTTTTTCCTTTTAACATGAACCCTCACCCAGTTTGGTGTCAATCATCTGCCAGAGGCCAGCCCCTCTCAGGTCTGGCTCTCCCACCACAAGCGCGTCGGGGCCAGCCTCGACGTGCAGCCCGGATCCCTCCGCCTGCCTCCCTCCGAGGCGGGGACCGGGCACAGCCCCCCGCCCGGAGCTGCACCGTGGCTTGCGAGGAGGATCAAGGTCGACAGGAAACCGCCGGCTCGGAGGGCTCCTTCTCTCTGCGGGTTGAAAAGGACCCAGTCGTGTCATCTGGGACATGGGGACTTTGCAGAGCTCCTCCTCGCATCCGTATTCCTGACCTTAACGATGCTGCTGCAGCAGCCTGTTTCCTCTTCTGCAGAACTGGTATCGGAAAGAAGGACGTAACCCCTGCGATGAATTAAAGCAGGGAGCAGGGGAGGTTGAAGTCAGGGTAATAGCAGGAAAGGTTCACACAGACTAGCTGGGCACTCGGCTTGCAGATGTTGAAGCTGACTGGAACAACTTGTCACCTGCTGCTTGTTTTGCTCCCAAATAGACTGGTTGTGCACTATTTTATCTCAAATGCTGTGTATATGACACAAATGAAGTTCATCTCCATCCCTCTCCAAAGGAACTTCTACCAGAAATCTTGCCTTCTCTGCAAGGGGGAAGTTGTACCTAGGATTCAGAGTAGGGCCACACCCACCGGTGATGCCAGCTTTTCATGGCCCAGTCAGAGACTGTAAGAACCATTCAATTTTGAACCAGAATAAGGCTTGAGCTTTCTACCAGTATAAATCCAGCCACTGCACAACCAGCAGTTGTATTGAGATCTGTTTTCAGCTCACAGTCTTCCTTTCTCTCTGAGTTAAATGGCTGGACATTAATTGAAGGGTATAAACTGATGCACATAGGGATAATTTGAGGGCAATTGTTCCAACCTTGTTGATTCACTTTTGTCTCAGTTACAACACCAGTTAGAGATACAGACCTGGGTATTTCAGAAAAAGGGCTAAGCCCTCAGGGGGAATATATGTAATCGTGATCTGAATATCCCAGATCACCTCTATTTGAATTTGAAAATGTTTGCATGAAGAATTTAATTGGCCTATAACAGACATTTTAAAATATCATTGTGATTTTATGTAAATTTAGTTTTAAACACTCCCTAAATCTTATTTTTCACCATGAAGTCTCAGTTTATGTTACAAAGTCTCATAAACCTCTCCAAAAGCATTTTCGTCTCCCTCACCTCCTTTTAATATAGTCAAGATTCACTCAAACAGGTGTCAGTCACCACTTTCCAGAGGTAAGAAAAGTTGCAGACTCCTGTTTGAGCACAGACTGGAGTGTTCTTATCAATTTCTGTGCACCAGCTCTGTGCTAGAAGGTGACTGTGTTTCCAGTATCCACTTAAACAAAAGCATTTCTCAACCCCCACAAGTATATACTGTGTGCTGCACACTGCTCTCTCCTTGGAGCTGTCAAGCTGCAGGTGCCAAAGAGTTGCTGTTTGCTTAGAAAGTTGGCTGTGTGTGCTGAACTTTCTTGTTAGGTTTTGGTGACTACCTTCCAACATGAAAAAGAAGTTTAAAAGCAAATAAGTACAGATTTAATGTTACTATTCAAACCTGTCACAATCCAGGTGTGACTTGGCACTCCTGACACTTTCTCACTTGCATCTCTCTCCCTCACAAGAGTGCTACGGCTCTTCTCCAATATAGGCATATTCTGCCCAGTCTCTCATCATGGTTCTGGCAGTAGGTGAGGGGCTTGCAGGAGATGGAGGCTTTGGGAAGGACTGTTTTCAGGTTTCCAATAACCTCAAATCCTTGAGTGCAGCCAGGCACCGCCACCCCTTCCCTCACATGGGGTGATGTTGCACCCCTTACCCAGCAAGTGAGGAGTCTACTACAAGTGGACTTCAGGAATTTGATATCTCCATGTAAGCACTGCCACTATTTTTACATCATGCAGTGAGGATTGTGCTACATACAGCTGCACTTTGGATGTTCCGAGAACCCATGAGAGTGAGAGGTGTTACTAGAAAGTTTTTGTGTGGAAGGAAAATCTCACCTGGGTATCCTTAGGGGAAAAGTAGTATCTTTGTCACCAATAGCCTGTGTGGAAGTTGAAGTAAAGCCAGCTTTGGTTCACAGATTTATCCTAGACAGACTTAATAGTGAAAACTCATGTTTTGCCTTTTTGAGTACTATAAATCTCCCTGTTAGGGTCCAAATGCAGCTTAATCAGGATTCCCTGGACAACCAAAATATATGAAACAAGACCAAGCTGGTAATTGCTTTCCATTTCCTTGTTCATAGCTCCCAGTTCCCTGTTTTCAGATAGCAGTTGCTTCTAAATTGAAACTCTGAGTATTTAACATCAGCCTGACTGAGGTAGAGAAAGAGTCCTCTTCAAAGAGCTGGAGATTAAAGGTGTAAATAATAATGTCCAGCCTGATAGGGTAAAGGAAGACAGCTACTTTCAGTTCCTCACTTAGAAAGGCACAATATCAAAGCACTGAATATTGTGTTTTCTTTCTGAGCCTTTCAAATATATACCCAGAACACAAAAAATTTAATACCTCTCGTATCTCAGGGCCTCCTAGTGAAAACACATGGACTGCTCCTTGCTGCAGGTCTTAAGTACAGTTTTTAAAATAGTCCATAAAACTACCAAGTGTAAATGATCTCTCTTTGTTATTCTAACTATTTTCTAGCTTTCAGTATCATATTTCCGTCAAAATCCCATGTGAACTACAGCATTATCTTCGTAGAAAAACACTTTCAAGCTTCTACAAAACATGCATTGTTACTAAAAACTGTTGTTTCACTGTACTTAACATACACTCAACTCAAAACCATTCTGCTCATAGCCACAAACTGCTGATGTGCACAATAGCGCAGTTATTTCAATTAGTTTGCTAACTTCAGTGTTGCTTTATTTAAGAATCCCAGAAGAAGATAGTTCCCAGATGCAGAATTAAGTAAGGCCTATACAGTTGCACTAACACAACGTAATATTCATGCCTGTGTAGAGCTGATATATGTGGTGTAGGGTGAGACATCTCAACATACTTTAGCTGCCTAAAACTTAGCCTAAGACTGAAGTTCCAGGAGATGGCTGAGAAAACCTGTCACCTTTCTCACCATCTAATGAAGCAGTACTGTTTGTTTGACTGTGATGGGATAGTCCTAGATCAGGTTCAAGAACCAAACGATGGAGGACAAATGCTGAATGAACAGAACTGCCATTATGGTGGCAGCAGGCTCTTAGGTCACCCACATTCCCTTGGTCATTCAAGGAGGGAAAAGAGCCTAGATATTTTAAAAACCTTCTAAACACAATCAGCTGATGATAGGGAGTATAATTAGCCTAGACGTCTGTTTGTTAGGTATCTGATGTTAGATGACATAAATCCTAAAGGAAATGCTCTTTGAAATGTATACATCACATAAAGTAAGCTACAAGATGCTTTACCCACTGGCAGTCATTGGAATTAATGCCTGTGATTTTTGTTTGTAATAACACAAGGCAACCAGGCACATAGTATACTGATATTGCCTTACTGAAACTATTAATGTAGTAACGAATAAGTAGCTTCAGCCAAATAAAAATATTGATAACTCTGGACAAGTTTTGTCATAACTACTTTCAAAATAAAAATAGGATATCTGCTTGAAAAACTGACGTATCCCATTTTAATGTTTTTGTTGTGATACAGATTGGGTTTTGTTTAGAAGCAGACTATTAGTTTTGAATTTTTTTTTGTTCTCACCATGTTACATATTAAAAAAAAAGGCATGGGAACAACATACAACACTTTGATTTCACTACAGTTAGGCAAGAGGTTTATTTTTCAGAGAAATTTTGGCATTTCAGTTCAAATCAAAGTCAAATTTTGTAAGCCTGTATTGTTTGAATCTCAAAACCTGTGTTCACTGCAGTGGTCTGCTCACAAAACTGACATTTGCCTGCTAATTTTCAAATTGAGGGTGCTTGGCATGGAGTATTAGCCTTTCAGCATCCTTGATAAAAGCTCTGCCTGTCTTGTGTATCATTGGCTGTAAAACACATTGTCCGCTTTGGAGCAGCGTGAAACTGTTGTGCCCTGTATCACCATTTGAATCATATTTCTCTCTTAATTTAGGTTATCATAGAGCACAGAATTACAGCTACTGTTAGATGCAGTTTTCTTCTTTTGTATAATCACTGGCGTCAACTTGTTATTGATAGTTGGCACCATTTTGAGAACGCACGCAGCCTCAAGCAAGCACATTTACAAAAGGTTATGTTCGTTGTAAAATGTTTTGAAAAACTTATAAAATGTGTTTGGACTTAACACAGCATTATGCTTATCTCATAGATATAATAAAATTAAAACATCTGTTGTATGTAATCATCTGTCAGAAAAAGGAAATCAGCTTGTTATCAACTCCTGCATACATCAGAGGCAACAAGAATAATGTTATCTTCAAGATTTATCTTAGTAAAGCTTTCTGCACAAATCTCCTGTATGACACTTATCAAAATAATGTTTTGAAATATTATTTGAATTAGCACTAGATTCTCAGGGAACTGCTATTCACATGATCTCTGACATTTAGCTACAATGCAAATCAACCATTTCTAAGCTTCACTGAATTGTCTTGCTCTGTGTTTACTGTGAATGTGCAAATACCCTGCAACAGTGAAAGCGGAACTACCTTAGTGTCAGAAGAGATATCTTTCTGCAGTGCTTCTGGCAAGAAACACCATTAGTCTCACCACACAGCCTTTAAAATTAAAACTTCCATCCTATTTTTCCAAAAGCAAAGGATGTTTGGAGACTTTATACTGTTTCCTTCAGCTTTTACAATGAGTATCTGAGCTGGAAGGAAACTTGCACACTTCCATAAGTGTGTTGTATTTTTGTGTGGAATCTTTTACATGTACAAAGAACTTGTAAATCTAAGTCTATATGATGTGGCATTTTAAAAAGACATGGAAACAAATTATTACAGATATATCCTGCATATAATTTAAGTTGCTCAAAAATATGGTTACCCATGGAACCTGTCTTCCTTACCACATAATTTGTAGTATTTACTATCATCAGACCTTGTTTTTATAAGGCTCTTCATTAGAAAGAATTCGAACATTGGATGCCAAGCCTCAGAAAATATCTGAAACTATCAAAGACCATCAGTAGTATAAGACAGAGGCCCTTCTGTTTCATTTTTTTCCCACAGGAACAAAAGGGAGTTGTGAATCTATCATAAAATATATCCCTAAATCTAATCTGAAAGAATCTCGGTACTTCAAACCACAAAGCCCCAGAACTGAGGAAAGCATCCTCCCACCCCACCAAACAGAAGATCACATTTGTGTTGTTCAGGAATGCAGCACACTGACGATGTTGAACTGGCTCATTTGACCGCGATCTTTAAACGAATTTATTTGCGATAGCACAGCTGTTCCTCTCAGGAAGGAAATGCACGGTTCCATAATTTTTATCTGCAAGGCAACTTTATGATCTGTGGTCACAGGAGGTGGCTACTGTGCTTTAGAGGTCAAAAGCAAGCAGTTCAGGAGGATCCAGAATGCCTTGGGAGTTGGATGTTGTTCCAACAGAGCTGACCCCATAACAAATGAGCTAACTGTGGCTTGCAAATAACTTAGCTAATAAATTCACGTTTGCTATTTTCCTCTTCTGTGACTAAGATCTTCATCAAACTAGCCTCCAAGCCCCATTTTCAGGCTGTGCACACATATAGTCTCCCGTCTTCACACTGGTGTGACATCTCCCTGGTTGGAAGATGCTCTTCATGCAATCCTACCAGCCCTGTGTATTGGACAGGTATTTCCAGTCACATCTCAGGCGAGAGTGGCCAGGCTACCATCAGTGGTTTCAATTCCTGGCTGTAGCAGTCTAATACTGTGACTGTAATCCAGAGAACATTACATTGTGCTCACCTCAGACTCTCAGATGTGAAGGATACGTACTCTGTCTGTTAAGTTAGGACAAATATTGGGGCATTAAAGACCTCTGCAGGGATGAGGCAAAGATTGTTAAACCACAGCTTCAGTGACGCTCAACATTCCCTGCATCACTAGAACAACATAGGGGCTGTTAGAGACTTGTACCCATTTTGCAACTTGCACCCATTTTGTTACCTTTTTCAATATTAAAGTATTAACTGAGTAATAACTGATGGTCCTTAACTGAGAGTTAAGTGCTTTGAAGTTAGTAAAAGATTCATGATTGACTCCACTGTCTATGGAGAAATAGCACTGTATTTTCTGTCAATTTGGCAGTTCTGGAGCGTCAGTTTCCCAAGTTCTATGCCCAGATGTTGACTTCAGTGAGGGAACAAGTGCACATTGCTCGTTCAAAGTCAGTTTTCCCTTCCACAGAAATGTGTACAACATTTCTTGCTCAACTTTGCCCCGTCTGTAAGAATATTTCTGTCTTTGGAGAAAGCGGTTTGGTAATTCTCCAGCCTATTACAAATGGAGGTGCAATTGACAGCGATGAAGAATGAGAGTGTGAGTGAATATTTGATGTCTCTTCACATGCTTTGAAGTATAGATAAGGAGACATCTTGCCCAGTGCTACCATAGTTTGATCTCTGAATCATGCAGCAGTTGGAGCCTTCCTGTCCTGAGGGATTTCTGCCAATCTTATATTAAAAATATGCTCAGAAATGGAGGAATTTGTAGGCTTTATGGTGAGTAAAACAAGACAGCCAGGCAGCAGAGTGGGATGTTGTGCAGAGAAGTGTAGTGATGCTCCTTAGGGATTGAAAATATCCTGTTGAAGTCAGACTGAATTTTCTGAAGAGCTTTTATAGCCCTTGATATTTGATGCATGCATTTGCTTGCCATAAATACTAGCCTGGTTTTCATCTCTACCTTTCTTTGATGATTTTTTAGTGTGATTCAGAAATAAGAAAAGATTGAAAAATCAACTTCAATAATCTCCATCACAAATGAAAAATAATTTACAGCTGTCTGCATGACATTACTCTTGTATGATTTGAATTTTTTTCCTTTAAAGGGAATGCTGTTCTGAATTGGCACATCTTTCTTTTCTTCATTTTGTTGCCTTTTTTGCCTCCATTCTTTGGGTTCCTTTCTCCCGTTTCTCCTATTCTCTATTAAATCTTTCCTTTGTTTCTTTCAGTGAATTTGTTATAATCCATCCCCATTGACATTTCCTTTGGGTGTCAACTACAGACTACTATTTAAAGAATTAAAAATTTTTAACATCTTTGCTATGACTACTATGTCAAACTATAGTAATATTACACTTACAAACTGCTCTTTCAAAAGCATCTTTACTTCTATGTGTGTGCACATTAACATTTCATCCAAAAAAATCATGACTATTAGTTTCACAATTAGCAGCTACCACACTCAATTAAACAGTGGTAACACCTCTGGACCTCATATAGTGTTTTTTAGTCAAAGCCCTGAATAAAAGGCACAAGGAAATGAGAGTGGCATAACATGCTTCACAGCTCATTTATTTGCCCTCTTAACCACCGTAGAGTCCCAGCCCAGGCTGGTCTCCATCACCCTCAAAAATTTCTAGGTATTTTCAGATGTGCTGATAAGCTGATATGTAAAGTCCTGTAAGAACACCATGGCACAGGTCCCACCTTCACTAGCAGTGCAATCGTATATGTGCGTGTGGTGCTGGCAGCTGAACTGGGGTTGGTGCAGCAGAATGAGCTTGGCCTACTGTACAGAACCTGTTTCCATTCCTGTCTGACCTGCTTATGGATCTTAGTGGCATGTTGGGGAGTACAGTTCTTATTTTCACTGTAAAAGATGTCTAATTTGCAACAATGACATGAACAGACCCATGAGAGTGCTGCCCGTATGCTGGTGCTGTCCCACAGTTTGCCTGTCTATGAACTCTTCCACCTTTTCCAGGGACCTGATCATTTGCACAGTGAGTGCTGCGCTGTGATCCACTCCCAGACTTGTTTGACACTCACTCCTGAAAGATACAGTGAGGACAAAGGTAGAGTAGGCTAACTTACACACCCAGATTCACATTACCAGAGCCTATGCTGACTGCAGTGAAGATCTATCTATGTAACTAAACAGGAAGCTAAAACACCAGCAGACTCTTACCATAACCAAGAGCTGTAGCAGGATTCTTCAGACTCTGAGCATCTCCTCTGTGCCTTGCCTTCCCCTCTGCCATCAATGCATTCTCTCACCTGCTCCTTCCAGTTCCTGAGTCCTCTCTCACAGTCTCCCTGCAGCTATTTCTATTTCGTCTGAGCTCCTGACAGCTGCCACTGCCTGCTCAGCCCATCCAGCACACTGCATGGCTTGCTAGGCAGCAGCCCCCAGGGTTGGCATGGTTTGACATAGTTGCTTTGGGTTGTTGTGCCCTTCAAAGAAATGCTGGGCTACATGCCTTTGTTTATCCTGTGTGGGTCATGCTCCATGGCACTTGTGAAAGATTTTACATGGTATTTCCTGTAAAGTTTCTTAAACCCAGTAAATATTCAAGGAAAAATGCAATCTGAAACACCTACTAGGTCACTGTTTAACTTATTTCCTTACTTAGCTGCAGTGGGCAAGAGAATTTAAAAGGCAACAAGGATTTTTCGCACTTCAATGGTGTGATTAAAGTTTCGTGGTGTCACAGTCATACAGTCAATACTGATTGACAAGGTAGTTTTCATCTCTGAATTTCTACCCGTAAAAATGTGGAGTTAGTGCTGTCTTGAACTCGTTAAGAACTTGGATATCTAGCTGTTTCTTATTGATTAGTTTTGATCTTGCTCATCCTCCTGGGTGTTGGTGAGAACAATAAGAGTCTGTCAAGGAGCAAATTTACACAGACAGTTCAAGTATTGTTCCTTCCCTTGCCTGCACTCAGCCAGACATGGCTGTCAGCCCTATCATTTAGAACACAGGCTCCCAAAGTCCCCAGTCCTACAGAACATCCCCTGAAAGTCACAATTCCTTCTATGTGCCATGACAAATGGTGCCATCTGCAGTCGTATTTCATGATGCTTGAAGCATAGAGCCAAGCTCCATTGCCCTCCTGTTTTCTGCTTGTTGTACACCCATGTCAAGGCAAAGGAAGCCACACCTTTGAAGGGGTTTTGCTGGCAACCAGAAGGTTGGCAGTTCGTGGAGGTGATGAAGGGAGCAAGGTACTATTTTGCCTCTTCTACATAGAAATGTAGACCTCCCTCAAACTGCTAGTGAAGGAAAGGTAAATACACTTTAACCTTCCACTGGAGGTAATTGCTAGAGGAACCTGTACAATTTTTTTCACTGCTAATTTTTGTAACAAGTTTGGGCTTTTTTTTGTTGTTATTGTTGGTTTTGGTTTTGTTTTGTTTTTTGCATTGGAATAAACCACTGAAGGTGCAATTTATCACAGTTGCACCATTTATGACCACAGCCTCTTCCTCTCTTCAGGGAGTCAGAAAAGTTTTCTAAGAATCAGAGAAAACCCAATAAATCTTACACATGAAGAAATACACTGCTTCTGATGAAGTGTTCAAAGATTCTCAGCTGAGATGCATGAAGAGAGAGGCTCCTGGGAAGCATAGGTCAATTTCTTTTCTCATGAGTGAACATTATGACCTAAAAAAATAATTGCTTTGCCTACAGCACTGAACGAGTTTTTAAACAAGGAAGTATATTTATCCTTATTTCTGTTGTTAACTTTTGTGTATGGGACATGAACAGATAAAGTGGTGATAACTCATAACTCTGTGGACATGTTTTTTTCTGTGCAACATGCAAGTAATAACTACTGCCCTACAGTGTGGACAGGATTTATCTATTAGGATTTATAAGGCAGAATTCACCTCACAGGTGTAAAACAACGTAAATTATATATGTACTTCATAACTCTAATATGTTTTCTTCTACAGAGCCTTTCAGGTGCAAACATCCCTCTCCAGTGCTCGCATTGATGACTCTTAACAAGACATCTGTAGTATCCAAGGCTTGCTAACATCCCCACTTACTGCTTGTAAGCTGAGACCAGTCACAGACTAGCAACGTGAGCTTCCAGGTGTGAAAGAAGTGGTGACAAGTGAGAACTGAAGGTGTTGACAGAGTGTGCAAGCCAATGTGTGATAAGTGGGAGCCAGTGTGAACCTCGGTTTCAAAGACTAACACACATTTTGCAAAGGCAGCATTTGCAGCCCTTGACAGGAATTAGAGGTTGTTTTGCAGCACCCACGGAATAACCTTCTGCTATTGCTGTACAAAGCAAAGCTTTTGCAAAGCAGTTTACTGTAGATGCTTCTTTGTGGGCTCACCCCTGCCATGCTGGGGCTCTTGTATGCAGGCAGCTATGCTGTTCAGAGCATGCAGCTGCTGGGGGCTTTCTACCTCCTTCTGCAGCAGGCAGACATTTCTGGCCTTCACCTGCACTGTTAGGAGATGGGCCCCATGTTGTAAAGTCTGAATCTGGATCCAAACACAATTTTCTTCAGCATTCACAGGAGATCTTATCCTAGGTTTGGGCTTGCTCCTTTCAGATCAAAGACCAGCTGCAAAATTTCTATTCCAACCCAAACTGCCTCCAAGTTTTGGGGTCTGGGGTTGCAGCTCTGGTTTAGCTTCAGTTCTAGCTAATATAGAAAACTCTATATGTAGAAAATTTAAGGCCAGACATTTGTACCTTTGAAGTCAGTAGAGTCTTGCTTTCTTGATCCTGATTAAAAAAGGGCACTTAGGTCATATAGGTATGATGAATATTAACTAGAATATTCAGATACTTTTTCCTACAGGTCTAAAATTTGGTTGCAAATCAGCCACCCTAAGTCCATAGAATTCTCAATTTTGTGATCTCATTTATTATATTACATGCACAAACCTCTCTATTTAATATTAGCTCAAGAAACATGTCTAAAAGACAATCCTTGTTTAGTTTGACCTCATACCTTCCAATCGTTTTTTCTGCAGGGGTTGGTTGTTTCCTCTAAGAGATTTAGTGCAGAGATAGGATAACAGATTAGGGTGGACTGTCAAGCCATCCCAAGGAAATGATTGTTACATTCCTGCCATTGTATAAAAACCCAGGTTGGAGCTGGGTAGGTGAGAGCTGATGGTGCAGCTCTGAGTGGCTCAGAACACCTGCTGCCCAAAGGAAAGGACAGCACTGTGAGCACAGCACAGCGCTCCCTGGGGTCACGCATGAGTTTTTAGAACAGTTTTTGCTCTTAGCTCTTTGTTGCAAAGGGTTTTGGCAAACATCTCGCTCTAGGAAAAAGAGTCTTTCTAACGCGTATGTTATTAGTTATCTTTGTTTGTTTGTAACAAAATTAAAATTGAATGGGTTGTGCTCACTGAGCAGCACACAAACAGCAGTTGGCTTGAAACAAAATGAGCTCAAGTTGAAAATCCTCATCTTCTGATGCACTGGCAATTGCCTCATAAAAGTGTGATAAAGTTTATTTGTATAAACAGTTGCCTCTCCAGCAGTGTACAAAGAGACACTATCAGTAGTAGGGGGTGACTGTGGTCGCAGCTAAGCAGTCTGAGTGACCTTAGGTTACTAACCTAGCACTACACTACTCCTAGGCTCTTGTCAGCCTCTGAAACACACCAGCGGGTTCTGTTCAGTCTCTGTGTGAAACTTTATTGTGTTGGATGAAGGAAATCTTCGTCTATCTGACTTTCATTTCAGCTGATAATGACAGCTGTTTTTTAAGTGCTTAGAAAACCAGCAAGAGCAAAAAGACTCTATCAGATGTTAAAGGTCAGAACAGAGCCCTGGGAAAATCTACAGTTACAGCAGCACCTGTTGTGTCAAGCTACTATTCATGTAGGTTAGACCATGTAAGGAAGGAAAAAGGAATAAATTCCTGTGGTTACTTATGGTCCCATCTCAATTCTGTTACTGCTCTTACCGTATGAGTATAGGCAAGAGATTTCAGATTTTCCGTAAAGTAATGTCGGGCAAAATGATACCACAATGGAATTATTTAAAATAGTTGTCAAAGAGATTGCCAAGGGAAATGAGAGAAAAAGTGCCACCCCTTTTTAACTGGGTGGAAAGAAGTTCTTGGAGAGTAATGTGGTAAGAACTCATGCATAGCATAGAATCTTGGCATTGTACAGTATTTTGTGTGATTACTGTGATAGCAAACCTACCTACAATGGTTTCGCAGAGAGATTAAAGCAAGGAAAGCAATTTTTACTGGGGAGATTTATAAAGCAATGCCTCACAAGTGATAAGAAGCAGCTCTTCAAGGCCTACCAGTTTACACACGGTCTGACAGAGTTAGCAAGCGTTTTTGCAACAGTGCCACCTGGCCTTCCTTTGGAGGAGGAGAGTGCAGCACACATACCCCTTGTTCAGGTGGAGCACAGAAAGCCTTGTTTAAAGCTGACTGATATTTGTAATGGGGTTAATATTCAAGTTCAAACACTTCTGCAAAATAGTTAGCACAGGTGACTGGGTCTACCTCTGAGCTGTGGCCAAGAATAAAATACAAGCAGTCAAATTCAAAGGTGTGCAGTCCTCTTCCTTGAACAAACTTTGACATCCTCAGAAGTTCTTGATTTGTAATCAGAACCAATTACACAAAATCAGTGAGAGAGATATCTGTGGATTTATTTACCTTCGTTAATGTCAAACAAGATTGGACAATCAGGATTCAGTGTGAATCATCTGGAAAGGATGAAGGCATTATTATTCCTTTTGCTCACCTAACAAGGTCCTGCTTTTAATATTAAAGCAAAATTGCAAACCCTTCCCCAGGGGCTATAATTATTTTACTGCTATTTACTCTGAGTGCCTTTCTAATTTCTAATGTAACTGTTCCTAAACTACAAGTCTTACTGGGCAGTAAGAACTCTTTTTATGTTGGAAGCTTAAACAATTCCTATTGCTCAGCTGATCAGGAATGTTGTTTTTCTTCAGTGTGAGCTATAGCCATTAGATCCATGTATTCATTTTTTGTGACACCCCTGAGAAATGACTCCACTGTGTTACTGCTCCACAAAGGAAGGAAAAGAGGGAAGCAGCCAATATAGCAGCTTTCCCTGATCTGAGGAAGTTGCACAAGGAACATTCTTTATGATATCCCTAAGAGGATCTGTTGGGTAAACCAGCTTAATTCCATATTCCCCAAGAGATCTCCTTATTCATGGCATTAGAAAGGACTAAGATTTGGTGAAGTCTTCTCAGAAAATTTAAAGAAACTTATGTTTTCTAACATAACATTTCTTAAGCTTTGGAAAGGGAATAGCACTTCATTCCCTAAGTGAATTCTGTTGAAATATTTCAAAAATATTTCGAATTTTCACAAGTGTTTGTCTTGCTGGTTTTACTGCCACTCCTCTTCCCCCTGTATACCCCAGTTTGCCACTAAAATGATCAAATGAAGGAATAATTAGAAAAACACTGAATTTTAATTTCAGATTACTCTGATGAATAATAATAATAATTTGAACAATAAGAATAAAAATATAATCTCCAAACTAATGCAAATTTATCATTAAAGGAGATATGAATCTATTTTTTATTGTCTTTTTGGGTCTTAGGAGCACTTGCAATAATTATGGTGACTGCCTCGGGTCCCTGAAGAAGGATGGTAGTGGTAGAGAGTCTTCTGTGCTAAGTAAAATGCAACACTAAAATGAAATATTTGAATTAAACCAATGCTGTTTCTCCGTGGAGAGTTAGACAGCTTTACTCCTGGTTTATGTTGCCAGAGACTAATTCAGCTGGGAAGAATAAGAGTGAGATGTCTCCATTAATTATGCTCATCTAGAGAAAATACCAGGAAAAAAATCACATGTAATAAATGACCAGAAGCTTAAGGGAGATGCTTGTGAAATTACATACATTCTTTTGAAAATTGGAGGGATGATTGATCCTTGGAAAAAAACCCTGGTCCAGATGGTGGTGGATTCTGCATTTCTTGACGTCTTCAGATTGAGGAAATGTGTTGCAACTAAAGACAAGTTACTGGACTAAGTCAGAATTAAAGAAAACGTGGGTCAGACTAAGTTTACTGATAATATTTTCTGACCATTAATTGCAGGAATCTCAAAAAAAGTATGAAAATCATAGGAAAAGTGTAGGCAGCAACTCTCTCTGTTTAGCTCCAGCTGCTTCTTCTCACTGGCTATGGGCTCAGGACAGAATATTTCTGTAATCCATGGCAATAGAAAAGTGAGATCCTTTAGCTTTTTTGTTTTGAACTAATCTGTCTTTCTCTCTGAGCTTCTTTGCCGTTTCTACCAGGCTCTTTTTACATGGATAAATTTGGATTTCTTGTAGAAGTTCTTCCACGTATGGCACAAAGGGAGAGCCATGGTTTCAGCTTCACGGGATCTGCTTGGGGCAAACATCCCTGCCTTCAGTCTGCCAGGAATGTGGAAATTTATGCTGAAGTATTTGTGTGAATCTTATTAACTGTACATCAAATGCCTTGTCTATACACTCTGGGGTGCCCATTTTCCCTAGCAATAGTCACTATGACTGGGAAAATGGCTCTTCCCATGAGTGGCTCCCACCAGTAACATCTGTGTTGGATGTTTCTGCCTGCCTGCCTACCCAGTTTTGCTACAAGAATGGCAGTTTCAAATGATTATTTCTCCCTTTTTTTGCAGTTACTATATACAGGAGAGAGAGTAAATAATTCATTTCATTATGAAATCACACAACATCCTGGGCTGGAAGGGACCTCGAAAGATCATCTAGCCCAGCTTGCTGAATGCAAGAGCCAAAAGGCAGACTGTTCCCAAAACAGTGACAATCATACATAAATATGTATTTTCTACACAGCCTTTTTTCTTCTACTCTGTGAAATAGTTGCGTTCATCAGATGTGCAGTTTAGACTGTGAGGTTGTCCTAAAGCACAGCGAGGATTTGTTTGGCCAATGTATGTCTCTTAGCCAGCAATGGATGCAGCCAGAATGGTGGTGGGAAAGGAGATCGGGGAAGAACTTTATAGACATACAACGGCTCTCTAGCCATATGAAACACCAAGAAACAACCCATGATTGGTGCAAATGAACTTCTAATCTTCTTCTCCTTAGAAATATGTGCTGGCCACAGATTTACAGCTGGCTTTCTGTCAGGAATTCCAGTCAAGTCTGCTGCTCTGTTTAATTCAAAGCAGCAGCCTGTTTCCCAGCTGGTGCTTCACAACTTAGGATCAAGCACATCTCTGAGACCTGAGTCTGGTCCATACAGCTAGGTAAAACGTATGGCCATTGGTCTCTTAGCTCTGTAAGATATTCTAAAATGAAAAGGGTTGTAGGCAAGCCAGTTTGCCCATGAATTCTCCTTGTGACAGGTACGCTGACTCAAGGGTGATTCATATTTTCAAGACCAAAAGCATTTTTCCTATGCAATTTACTTACTCTTGCAAGCCTTTTGGCCTCAGTGCGGTAACAGTCTGTGTTATCCTCATTTTCACTGAAGCTGTCTGTGTCAATCTTTACTATACCACTTTTCCAAAGAAAAAAACATGCATTTTGATGGAGTATTCTTTTCAGTTTAATTTACTTTTATTCACATTCTTTGCTATCATATGAAAATCACCCTTTCTACAGTAGTTTAACCCGTATCCCCTTGTATTTAGTCACTTGTCAAAATAAACCTAAATATTAAACTGTTTCACTGTTTTAAAAACAGTTTCTAAATACAACCTCCTTTTACTCTCCTGTGTTTTAATTTTGAATGAAACTGATTTACTTTACTAATTCCAGCATTTTTGCTGTTGCATAAGAAATACACTGTCTTAACAACCTCAAATTGAGTATGAAGCAGCAGAGAACTTCTCAGTATTTAAGCAGAAACAAATTCTCTTCCATGTGAATAAATCACGTAAACTGACTTTTGCACTCAGAAGGTCTCACTCATGGAACTATAGAATTCAAATTTTTTTAAACCCCAGAGTATTTGAAATGACCTCCCTTGAAATAAATGTAACTGAAGCTGGAAAGAGCCTGAAGGTAAAAAAAAGAGAGCTACTAAGCCTTAAATCTTAAACAGAACAAGGCACTAACTGAATTTCTTCCACAGAACATCAAAAGCAATAGTGAAGTCCTTGGTTGCCTCTGCATATGGTCTGTGGGATCAAGATTTACTAAGTTATGGGGTGCTTTTGGGAGCTTGGTTTTATTTTGGTTTGGTTTGGTTTGGTTTTGAGGGTGAAAGGAAGTGGGGATTATAGAATACAAACAGCTGTTGAATTGTGTCATATTTGGTAATAAGCTCCTTTCCTCACCCACCCAATCACATAGGGATAACACCAATATTTCATCAAGATGATCAGAATCCAGAAGAGGATTCCACAGCAGCATTACCTTGCCAAGAGGTACAGGCATCACAAAGCAAAACTAGATTGATTTTGCAAATAGTTCTCCCACATTTTTTCCTGAACCCCATGATCTAAAGTACATCTGAAGTATCCAGTTTACTCTGACATTTCTTAAATTCCTTTGAAAATTATGGCCAAGGCTGTAAACAGGTACTGAGAGAAAGCGGTAGCCTGCTGAGGGACTTAAGTTCAGACATTCAGTGCTAAAAGCACCTTACACTATAGAAAAAGTCAGCAGTTACCTTCTGGGTGTATTCACAGGTTTCGGATTCCACTTCTGTTACAAGAGTTCAGGATGGAGGTGACAACTGCATGAATCACTGGGACGACATGTCCAGCTACAAGGAAATGACGGAGTTTCCTAGTGAGCTGAAAGTGAGAGAACGTATTTCTGGAAATTGCCACAAATTTGATCATGTCTAACGAGGAGTCAGCCATAACTTTGATGAATAAAGGCTATATATCTTTCAGGAAAGGTGGTGACAATGTTTTGGCCAGCTCTTCAAAGTGTTCCACCTTTCAGTCAGACACACTTCAGTCTTGCCTGGGTAGAGCCTGAGCTGACTGTGCTTCATCTACACACTTCCCTGTAGGCATTTTGGCATGGCACAAGTGGTGGTGGTTGTATTGTTCCACAGGGGGTGTGCAGGAGGACAAAGAAGACAATTTAAGTTTGGGTGGACACGGTAACTGTGAGATAACTTATATTTATTATATTATTCCAGATATTCCACTAACACCTTAGCAACACCAACAGACTCAGCATACCCTCTGAGCACTTAGGAAAAGGTGCCAACCCGTGCCTCCTGGTAGGAGCTCACTTGTCCAGACTGAACTGAGTTGTGCTAATGGGGATCAACTGGCAGAGCCTCCTACTGGAGGCCTTCTGGATAAGGCCTTGTGACACAAGATTCATCAGAAGACTCCCTTTACCTCAGCATAGATATGCCTACCCTGTGTTGTCAGTAGGTTATAAACGGGCTGTGCTGGCCAAGAGAGATTCCCCACACACACTTCTGTCCCCTTATAAACATGCATGCAAATCATTGTGCAAGTATAAACTTGCCATTCAGAAGGTTTGAACATCTCAAATATATGACCAGATTTTCAAAAGCCCCAGCACTCACACAGGAACCAGAACGAAGTTTTCCAAACGGAATAAACCAAAACCCACTCTAATGCCAATGACAGCAATAGGAACCTTGGACAGTCTGTGACTGAGGTGGCCCAAAGGAACTAAGCTCCAAGAACAGGAGCTCTGCACAGGGCTGCTAAGTCCTTCAGAATACATCCTTCAGTGCTGCAGCCTCATACTTTGGTACGGAAAAATTACCAATAGATACCTTTAGCTGTTTCTAGATGATATTAATGAAACCAGTAAATTCTCAGATTGCAAATCTGAAACTGCCATCTGCTCAGTGTTCCTGCTTTCTGAGTGCTTGTGTGCTCTTTTTTGATTCGCCAAACACACATTCTTGATGCCACTGAAGTCAAGAAGAGTTGATTGTTAAAGGTGGCCATGGAGAAACTACCTACAGAAGTTGGTAAATTAAATACGCATAGTGCAAAGATGCTTCATAATGAATCAAAGAAGAAAATCAAGCTTTAAAAACAGCAAAATATATGCTGGTCAGTATTCCTCTGCATTATACTGAGAGGAACAAATACAGGTGAAATATGAATGCTATTATGTGAAATATTTATAACAACACTTAAGAGTGCTAAATAAATTGATCTTTTGCTTTAGCTGAAGAATTGTAAACTGAAAATAATATTCCTTTTGCATAAGAAAAAATGCTCTAAAATAAAATTGTTCGAAAATCTATGCAAACTCAAACTATTTCCAAAGACAGAGAGCAAGTCACTAAAAAATTTGCTCTAAAAATCACTACACTGATTGCACTTGCCTACTGTGTCATTTTCTCTTCCTGCAATTCATCCATAGTCTTCAAACTTGCAATCTCAGGATAATAATTTTCACAGTGCATGCAAGCAGCATGGTCTTTGAGACTCAGGTAAATGATGAAAAAAGCAAGCTGTCCATTCAGTTGTCTGGTGAGCTGAAAGTTAGTCAATGGCTGCTGTGAACTTACAGTTTTGGAGGTTTCCTTTCAGCCTGTTATTCACAGCACAGCCTTGAATTACTGGATTCAAATGGATGTCTACAGTTTATTCATTCTTTAAGCACAGTTTAATACTTAAAGCTGAGACATCTAATCCCTATGACAAATACTTCTAATTTTTTAAAAAATATGAATAGATTTTCTTTTAAATATCAGATAATACAAATTGGAAACCAGAACTATACTCTATCAGTAATTTCTTTTACTTGTTATGTAATATTTATGTAGGCAAGAAAGAGAAAGAGGTGGAGGGGACTGGACAGATGATGGGGACTTTTAAACATCTGTTACATTTCCAGAATTCCATTCCTGGTAAGACTTTGAAATGTCACAGCTGTTGCCCTTTTGCTTGTATGATTATTTCTCCAGCTGTGTGGAAATGCTGCAAAACCATTTTGTGACCTGTTACAGAAAATATTTTGACTCAACAATCAATAACATAGAAGTTCCTACTAAAAGGTATTACCCAACTCAGAGTGGATAAAAAAACATTGTTGGTCCTTAATCACTGTATTTAGAGCTAAGGTGTACAGAATGCATTTTCCCAGCAAAGTTGCATTTCTTATTCTTCTAAGAGTTTACAACTTGGTTCTTGGTACTTCTACACACTTAAGCCCAAGTTAAGGAAAGGGTTAAAAGGCTGTTAAGGGGGAGACTTTATCCGTCACTGGAGACTGATTTCTGACTCTGAACTATGTGCAGGGATAAACCCCCTGCAAATCAGAAAGAATTTTTTTGAGCAATAGACTTTAGAAGTGGCTACCCAAGCACCCGAGAAAATGAAAATGGATGAGAAGGAAAAGTTATCTAAGAGAGCTGTGAGGCTGGAAAAGTCTGGGAAAGCACTACAGGGAAGTTATTCCAATTGCTTTATAAATACATCCCCTGATGGTTCTGGGTACTTTTGCAAAACGTCTCAGTTACCAAACCCTGCAGAGACACAATTCTGCCATTTCTCAGACGGGGCTGATTGACTGCTGGACACCTGACAAACTGGGGAGATGCTCCACAATAGTAGGTGTCCACTGAGCTGCCAAGTAAAGCCAGGGATCTGCAGGAGGGTGAGGGATAGAGGGAGGCTCACCAACCTCACAGTAAAGAATTTCTTCCTAATATCTAATCTAAGCCTACTGTCTTTTAGTTTGAAGCCATTCCTCCTTGTACTATCACTACATGCCCTTGTAGATACTCTCTCTCCAGCTTTTCTTGTAAGCTCCCTGCAGGTACTAAAAGATCTCAGTTAGATCCCCCTGAAACTTTCTCTTCTCTAGACTGAAAAAACCCAATTCTGTCAACCTTTCCTCACAGGAGAGGTGCTCCATCCCTCTAAGCATCCTGGTGTCTCTCCTCTGGACTCACTCCAAGAGGTTGATGATCTTTGTATGCTGGGACCTCAGAGCTGGATGCAGCCCTGCAGGTGGGTCTCACAAGAGAGAAGAAGAGGGGCAGAATCCCCTCTTTCACTGTGCTGCCCATGCTGCTTTGGATGCAGCCCAGGATACATTTGACTTTCCAGGCTGTGAGTGCACATGGCTGGGTCATGTCCAGCCTCTCACCCACCAGCACCCCCAAGTCCTTGTCTCCAGGGCTGCTCTCCATCTGCTCATCGCCAGCCTGTACTCATATTGGAGGTTGTCCACAGCCAAATGTTTTCCACCATCTTGTGATACTGCCCCATGAGCTCAGTCTGTGACCTCTAAATGTTACTTCAGTCAGTCTTCAGGGGAGATCAAGAGGGAATCCTGTCACACACACAAGTGCAAGTAAGTGTACATACCTGGCTAACAACATTAAATACCTGACAGTGTTCATTATCTTAACTTACATCAAATTGTTAACTGTGTCTGAAAGCAGGGCAGTAGGCTAAAATGGACAGGTTTGCAGTTTTATTGGGTTTTTGTTTGTTTGTTTGTTTGTTTGTTTTTGGTTGGTTTGCTTTTTTTTTTGTTTTTTTTTTGTTTTGGTTTTTTTTTAGGGAAATTAGGCGAAAGTACTGCTGGTAACAACTGCCCACAGATTTCCCAGCCTGTCATTACAGATATTGAGGAGGGGATTCAAAATTTGGCAAAAGAACTGATTTTCAATAGATGCTTTCCCACCTCACTGAAGAATGTCTTTAAGAAAAATCATTCAACCCTCTCAGCAAACTCATGCTTTCTGGCTACCCGACCCCGCCCCCCGCCATAAAAAAGGGTTCTCAAGGGTCAGTTCTTTAGACTCCTTCCAGTAATATTTGCACATGTAAGAAAATCCCAGGATGACAGATTCTAGACTGACCAGACACATTCTATGGTTACATAAGATTAATTTCTTAGAAAAACATTGCATTTTCTGTAATTTGTTTCATAATCTGACACATAAGGTCAACTATTTAACCAAATTTGTGGATGAATTACGTTCAGTGGGGTTTTGCAAGATATTAGTGGGTGAAAAATGAAGCTATTGCCACCATTTTCAAAGCCTTATTTGTTTGAAGTACAGCTGAGCTCCACAGTTACTCTTCAGGCTCTGTGTGGAGAAATGCTTTGGGAAAATAAAAGGGTATCAGATTCTGAGCCCATATTGCACTTGTTCAGTCTTTCAGATTTGCACCCAAAACTCATGAACTAGCTGTATTTTCACAGAAACTCATGTGGGAAACATGTGGGTTATCAGAGACTAGCAAGGGAAAATCACAATCTGAGAAATAAGGATTTTGTGCTACAAGTGGGTTAAAATCCTGAATGCATTTCCTTCTGTCAAGCTTCCTACGATAATATTTAGTGAGATAAATCAGGATATAGATTCAAGTATGGGTGATAATTTGTCTTTCTTCAATATCCTGCTGATAAACGTGGTTTATCAAGGGATAAACCTTGATTCGACTGAGTGACTTATTCATTTTTCTAGAACCCTTTCAGTATTGGAAGTTGATACTGTGCAAAAAAGTTTCAATGGGAACAACAGCTGGGGCTTCCCAGGAAATAGATATGCCAGAGAGGAGATATTTGACGAACTGTCTTGTGCCTACAGACTGTGTATTTGTCACAGAGAAAAAGTGGCTATGCTAGAGAAGAGCAAAAGTGTTTGAGAGAGAACAGTTCAGTTACCTAAACATAGTTGTGACAGCCTCAAATGTGTGGCCTCTATAAAAGATTTCAAGACAGACAACTGAAAGCCTTAGGGAATACCCTAGGCATTGGAAGGTCTCTGGACACCTGTGTTTATGTGAGTGAATCCCACCCTGACAATCGAATGAAGCAGCACAAGGGTTCTGGTGAGCAGAGAGACATCTGAGGCAGAAGGACAAGGCCTTGAGAAGGCAGTCAGTGTATACCCACAACATTCTCTTCTGGAAAACCTATGGGATTAAGCAGCTCATTATAGGAAAGACAAGATAAGAAGGGAGAAGACTCAAAGGGAAAAAAAAAGAAGAACTTTGTTCAGAATATGGACAGTCTAACAAGGGGCAAAAACAGGCACTAGAGAAACATGTCCTGGAAAGGGGATAGGAAGGGTGAGGAGCAAAGAGGGAGGTAGATCTAATTCTGAGAAACATGTACAATCCACCAAGTTCAAAATACATTAAGTAATACACCCTGCTTCAGGAAAGTAGTTTCCAGTACTTTTAAAGCAGTTTTCCTTGAAAAAGATAAATCACTAGTTTCTGCAGCAATGCAGAGGATGATCTCTTAAAACTTTGCCCAGTTCTTCCATAAGCTTTCAGAAATACTCAGTTTCTTTTTGTCACTTTCATACCACAGCTAACATGTTCCCAGATAATGAAATTAAAAGTACATGAACCTGACAGTTTATAGGACAAAGGAAGAAATCACACAAGAGAGAAAAAATTACAGGGTTTTGATTTTTTCCTGTGAACAATCCAGTGGGCAAAATTCTCTCAGGAATTGTTTCTCTGAAGTAAGGACAATTGCAGCGCTGTAATTAAGACAGAAAGATTACTAGTTAACTCTAATTACATTTTGATTTCTACTATTTTTTATGGTTCATTTTTCTTTGAAAGCTATTACTCACTGGAATGAGCCTGAACAGCTGTGAGCCTTTCTTGGTGATATGGGTTAGGAAATACTATCATTTGAACTGATTAAGTGTGCACGTTCCACTTGTCTTTATCTCATTAAATTGTAATACACAATACACTGCACACACTGGAAAACACACAGATCACATGCACAGGAGACAATCACTTGAGAACTAGAGACACCAGGCTTTCCTGGAGGCCACCTGGGATTAATTCCCATGTAGCACAATATGTATCAGTTTAATAGACCTCATAAAACTGGGATTAAGATCTCAGCCCTACATTAAGGCACATGACAAATTTTCAGCTGTTTTGAAAATAAAAGAGAGAGAGAGTGAAAAATATTTATTAGAAGAAAATGTGGGGCATGATTTACATTACAAAACTCCCCTTATCTAGGTAATATAGTCTTTTGGCCAGTGCTCTATGTGGGTGGCAGCAGCCTATCTGAAAGGGTTGCATCAGGATGTAATTTTCTTCCCCCAAAATAGAGATTAAAACCTGCCTAGTAAAAGATCACCAGAAACCCAGGATGTGTTGCATCTCCAAGACAGAATGTTTTACTGATGGTTATTTCAATTCTTTATGAGACAGTGGTTTCCAGTGCAGTTTAAATTTAAACAGAAGCAGGGAGGTGTTGCCTTTTACAGATCTCTCTTCTATGATGTTGCTCCTACCTCTAGACTACAAAGCATGATAGAATACCTGTGTGCCATCTTTGGTTTTTCTGCCTTTCCTGCTGATCTCTGCTGTGACTATTGCAGCTCTTAGATCTATTCTTGGTAAATGCAACGACTCAGAATAATGTATGTTTCCTATATGAAAAACAAAAAACCTCCTGTTACACTCCATATCCCTTATGGCATTTGATGCTTGATTTGCTGAAGTTATAGGGACTAGTCAAATATTAACGATCTTTAGAGCCTTTGTAAATGCCAAGGCTGTTTTGCCTAAGGTCAGAAATTATTCAAAAACATTTTCTTAATGAAAAAAATACTTCAAAATGCCAATTGAGTGCCACCTATATATATATATATATATATGGATGATAGGTTATTCTGCAGTGAACTCCACTGAAAATCTCAAAGCCTCATTTATTAATACCCCGCCTGCCTCTCTCAGCCTGGGTCAGTTGCCATGGCATCTGCACAGCTCTTTAAAAAGGACCCAAAGCCAGTGTAAGCTACATCTGAATCAGCTCAGTGCCTGACCTAACTAAAATACTGTTGCCTAAAACTGGGCACTCCTAGTAGGTTTTACCTGAAGCAGACTAGTTTAGTGCAGACAGTAACACTGCTAAGGCAAGACAGTGCATGCAACAGTTTTGAGCAATAAAAGAATTTATTTTACCACTGCACTTGTCAAAGAATTAGGTGTCATAACACCAGGTGTTAGAGAGGCTGGTAACTAAAGACAAAATAATACACCAGTGCACAAACAAGCACCCAGTACGCAGGGTAAAGGACCTGACCGGGTTTTTTTTAATTTGTTTTGGGTTTTTTTGTCTGTTTGTTGTTTGTTTTGTTTTTTTTTTTAAATCGGGCACAGGTTAAAACTTCAGTTTTGTCTTTACTCAGATGTTTACAAAAATACATGGATGACAAACAGGTTTGCTAGGAAGGAATGGGGTGACAGAGACTCTGCTCACACAAGTAGTGCTGATATGGCACATTTACCTCCAGGAAAATGATGGAGAGATGCTTGTTCAGGAGAGGACCATGCTCGTCTCCAAAGGGACATCTGGGTTCATTTTTCAGCATGTGTGGAATCTCATTCAATGTCCAGGCTTATTATAGATTAGTGACGGAAGGAAAAACAGCATGAGAAACAGAGGCCAACAATCCTGTTTCTCAAGTCTCTGATCAGCCCCTGTCAAAC
Organism: Illadopsis cleaveri; assembly: GCA_013399915.1. Taxonomy (NCBI): domain Eukaryota; kingdom Metazoa; phylum Chordata; class Aves; order Passeriformes; family Timaliidae; genus Illadopsis; species Illadopsis cleaveri. The sequence goes on from VXBB01023731.1 coordinate 348,239, forward strand.
TCCTTTTCCTGCCAATAAAAGCAAAAGAGTGTAGTGCTTGAGTGTGTAATAGTGGGAGTTGGAATTCATAAGCACTTAGAGAAATCCCTCCTAAAATTTTGGTAAATACTAACGATTTTCAACATCACATTTCATGCAAAATACCCGACATCTTCTATTTTTAGCACAGCAAATTATCTCTTCCTAAAGCAGTCACAATTAAACCCTTTTTGCAGTATATTAAGAGAAGGGAAGATTTGCCTGGTAAATTTTAATTTTTTTATAGTATCGTGAATGGAGGGGGTTTTTTTTGTTCTGTGTGAACAAATGCCTATTTCTTCAGTCATTCACAACTGACTAAATAATAAAAAGTGTACATGTTACATATTTAAAGGAGAGTAGTAGGGAGTGTCTTGGTTCATTTGCCCATGCTCCAGACTCCAGTTTTAAAAAGCAGGGGCTGGGCACGTCCTGCTGCTAATTCTGCTTTGCTGGCCATTTGAGTCTGGAGAGCTAGAGGTGAATGACTGCATCTGGTCAAAAAGGAACCTTCTTTTGCTCCCCAAACCTTTGAAACCTCAGAACATTCTCCTATCCTTACATGCAAGGCTGAAGCAGGAAAGGTCTCAGATACAATCTAACAGTGCCCTAATCCAGGACAAACACACACACACACTGTGTGAACCAAGGGCTGCCTATTTGACTCGGCCATACCCGAGCCTTCTGCACTCCTGTTGATGGGAAAAGCACACATGCAGATGCAGGTTCCTTTGGAACTTTCTGCCCACTGGAAGAGAAGAAATCTGCCTTTCACATGAAGTCATTTTGCCAGTGTTTTGAATAGTATTTTCCGCATGTTCTTTCTATGAGATCAGCAGTCATGCCCTACTGTTCCACATTATCAGCCTTTTTTTTTTTCCACCCTGTGTTTTACATTAGCAAATCAGCCAGCTCTGAGATCATATTACGTAAGTTTCTTGTTTTCTTTTTTTTTTTTTTCAATTTCTGTGTTTCTCTAATTAATAGGAAGTGGCTCTCCATTAAGGCCTAGAGATGACAAATGGCTTCCTTTCCTCGTTTGTGCACAGCTCAGCTGTGAGCCCATTGTTCCCTGAGCTGCTCTTTTCCAGTGCTGCCAGCCCCAGGGCTGTTGTGTTCTGCAGAGCGAGAACCACTTCAGGAGCAGGACAACCACATCATGGATACATTTGTCCCTCACCAGCCAGGGGCCTTGTGACAAAATACAAACGTGCACACAGTAAATTTTGACCTGTAATTCTAGCCCTTCCCTGAGGAGGATTCATCTCACTTGACATTAACCTAATGAAAGGCAGCTGTCTGACCTATTGGGCTGGTTACTGATGCTTCCTCTGTAATCAGTGGGGAGGAGTATTTAACCCACCTGAGGTGGATGAGGATTTTCAGGACGTGCCTACTTGCCACTGGCTACAGAGTGTACTGAGGCAGCTACTAAAATTAGACATCTACTTTCCAGATGACTGAAGTGTGATGACATGAATTCTATTGTACGTGGTTTCCTGCACCAGGTGAAGCCTGCTCTGAAGGAGAAATGTCTTTTTTATCCTTCAGTCTAAGACAGTCAACACTACATCCATTTTCTATTTTGAAGGTGTTGTATGACTTTCCTTTCTTTTCTCTCTCTTTCTCTCATTAATAGAACTGGTAAATATTTTGAAACAAATGATGTACTTCAATGAAATGAAAACTTTGGGAATAAATAGTGATCACCTCCCAGTTTTCTTTCAATGCATATGCTTTTCAATGTTCAGTGACTGCATCTTTTGTAGACAGTTGGGTAAGAATATTCAATAATTAAAATTCTAAGGCTGAGGGTTAGTTTGGTTTGGATTCATTCACCACAGAGTATTTGTCTTGTTCTGTGGCAGAATAACAACTACAGGTTATTTGCAAGAACTAATTTGACTCTGCTTGGTACTGGTTTAAAGGCATGGCAGTGGTCTGTTACAATAACTCAGTCGCATGGCAATAATTTTGAGCTGAGATAGAATTATTTAAGATGCTGAAATATGATGGAGATTATCTTGTCTAAAAATTAAGTTTTATGAGTTGAAAATTTATTTTCTGCAGATGAAGCCTAATGTGCATTTAAAATTCATACTTTCTAAGAATGCTGTTAGTGAATTTATTTGCTGCAATATTCCTGAAAAAAACAAAATATGTAGAGCAGAATGATGTATTGGAAATACAATCTCTACATTTGTTCAGCAAGTTAGAAGCTGAGCATTAACACAGAACTAACAGCAGGTTAAAAAAAATAAAAAGGAAAGGTTGAATTGCTATTTCTTAAACAAAACATTGAAAATTATTTGGTTGTCTGTGGTACATAAGATGTTATGAGGGAATGGTCATTTCAAGTGTAGCCATTCCTACTTGCATATTGAAGTCTGAAGATAATCTCAGATTTTTTTTCAGGAAACAAATCCCTGAGTCCTTCCAGTTATTTTAAAAGCAGGCCTGGAATAGTTAGAACTAGGTGGTGTCACAGAAAAGAACACATACAAAATAGCTGTTAAAATGAGATGCCATATTGACAAAGATCAGAAGACAGCAGCCTGTAAGAAAACAGCTTATGTTACATCCATGGTCTTCTCTGAGTGTATCCACTGAGAATCCTTCCCTAAAAGTCCTGGCAACAGCACCCTTCCAAAGAATCTGGAATCCCTTTCGCCTTCCTAGCCTTATTCTCATATCTTGCTAGAAAGTGAGTTGCCTTCCAACAGGCAATTCTAATGCGCCACTTCTTTCTTGTTCTTCCTATATTTAAATTTTGTTATTCCATATTCCTCTCCTGCATGGGCTGGGATTTCCTAAACTGTCTTCTGTGCAATGGAACAAACAAATCTATCCCCTTTATTAATTGGTTACAAAATCCAAAGGGTAGAGCATTGGACATATTTCAATTATTGAGGTGAGTAAAGGAAATGAGATGTGTCCAAACTGATACTCTGGTGTCTGGCAGCTACATGCTATAGCAGCACATGCTGCTGAGAGCTACTAGACAGAGGATCTGTTCCACAGAGGTGTACTTGTAAGCTGATTTAGCAGCTGTGCCTAGATACAGGTCCAAACAAACAAGGATCTGAAAGCTGGCTCCAAATCAACAGCCTGGTAACCATTCAGCTGGCCTTAGAAAACATTTTGTTCCAAGGCTTTAAGTGCTTTCTATTTCCTGCAGAAAAATCTTCACTGAATTGTGCACCTTTCACCCAACAGAGGAAAATATGTGATTTCTTTGCATTCTGAAAAGTTGATTTAATACTGAATCCAAGTTGGTAATTTGGCATTGGTAAACTCCCACAAATTTCAGAAGAGACATTCAAAGAGGGTGACAGGCATTAGTATGATTTCCAGAAAAACCCCCCACACTGATAACTCAGCACATTCTTCTGTGTTTTCTTTGTCAAGTTCTCTAGAAGACGCATTTTGCAACCACACTCACAGAAATTCCATTTGGTTGCAAGACCTTTGCCCACACTAGTGAAAGCTATGCCAGTATTGGAGCAAAATTATATCTAGTACTGTAAGGGAAGTAAAACATCCAAGAACATTCCTTTTTCAAAAGTAACCAGTGAGAATGATAGGCAATGTCTCCTGAGCTTTAGAAAAGCTCTGCAAATTTCTGGTTTTGTTTCCAAAGCTCCATTTCCAAGAGCCTGTTTGACCAACGCAGATCTCTGAGATCACATAGGTTTAAATATTTTCCTTTAAAAAGTGACAGCCATACTGCACCTTCCCCAAGAGAAGCATATTTGAAAATATATGTCACAACTGTTAGGGAACTAAAATTTCCTTATTTCTTTATTCTCTTGAACAGGCATGTCGATCAGCCTGACAATCAGTTACATGCAACAGATCCAACTTCTGGCTGAGGAATCCAGAGATTTAAAGGATTTATAAAGTACGTCTGAGGTTTCTAGGTCACTAGACTACATCTGGCCTACTTTTGTAATGACTAAAAAGTGTTATCATCACTGCAAGTGTTTGTGTTCACATTGATGTCTGTGGTGGTTTATGCAACTTGAGTGGACTAAGTTTATCTTTTGTTGGAAAACAGTGATGGTCTTTCTCCATGTAGACAGCCTTAACATAAAGGAATAAAGTCAAAAAAGAAATATGGTCATAGATCAGAATGGAAAAGCCCAATCATCAGGAACATACACAATCAAATGAATGGACAAATGAATATTCTCTATGCTTGTGAGTCTAGTACCCTTCACAACATTAGAAATAGTCAAAACAAAAAGGAAAAGTAGGCTAGGAAAATTTCTATCCTTACTATTGTAAGCCATGCACAACACCTGGAAATACTTAGGATTCCAATAACATCTCAGAATATAGCTTGCTTTTTTTTTTTTAATAATACAACCATACTTGTATTATTCACTCTATTTTTTATCTGAGCAACGTAGACTGGCAAGTACTATAAACATTTCTGGAAATAGTCACTCAAATTTTGCTTCACCCAGAATTAAAGCATTGGCATTTATTTTCTTGGATTACTCTCTTCCCCGGGGACAGAGCCAACATCAGAGTAAATGTCACTCTCTGAGAATATTAAATGATTAATAACTAGGCTATTCTAAAAAATCAAGAGAAAAGGACACTTATCTACTCTCACTGTAATGTCTCAGTATTACTCTAGCATCAATGTGTACCACTGAGAAGTATTTTGTAAGTCAGACACAAAAGCTAGGCAGAGAATAGCTGAATCCCTTGGATCCATTGCACATTTTCTTTGTTTCATGTTTCTTTGTTTCATTAATTAAAACAGTTATTACACAAAGTAACAGAAAATAATTTATTAAGAACTTATTAGAAAGTTCTTCATAGAAAGAAGGTGCTGCAATACACCCCTACAATATAGAATTTAACTGTTTTGCTGCGCTGGGCTTCCTTGAAGTAATCCCTTGCGCTTTGTTTTGGACAGTTTTTATCAACAATTCTGCTGAAAACTTCCATTTGCTGCAATGCTCATGATGTCACAGTGCAATGAGAGCAGCCTTATGCCCTCCTGCTCAACCACCCTCTACGCTTGTAGGAGGAGGTGTCTGAGGCAGCCAGGCTGCCTCTGTTGGCACAGGGCCTGATCCCACACGGTTCCTGTCTGCAAGCATATACCTAAGCTCTCTAACTTATATAAGATATAATACAAAAAACCAATATTCTCCCTTTTACTTACACATAAAGACAAAGAAAAGTAATGGAAATAGTCACAAACTATTAATAAGAGGAGGGCTTTCAGTTAATTTTGAAGACAGGAAGACCCACAACTCACTGTGAAGCCAAGCCCCTAGAGAAGAGCATGCCTCTACCTCAGGCCAAGGTGAATTTTGGGTGGGAAACAGGATGGGGTCAGTGAAACAGGAAGGTTAGCAGTTACAGAAGACAAAGAAGGGTCCTTGCTAGTCCATGTATTTTGTAGCCAGGCCAGCTGGATTTGATGGCAGACTGCTCCAACAACTTGAAAATTCTGTGCCAGACAATTTCAATAGGGAAATGAAGACTTTTACGAATAGAAACAGAAAAAAACCCCTCTCTGCTTGTCTTCCTGCAGAATTCACCACACAGTATTGGCATTTGCATCTTACAGAGTACTACAGGTTTCTGTCCCTGTGCTAGCTTGCAGAGTTAGGAATGAGAGAGGTGAAGGTGCTGTTAGCTCACTGTACAGCCAGTGCGGTGGGTGACTATGGGGAGGAGTAAGGGTGTGGGGACAGAGGCAGTATGGAGAGGTGTGACATGCCCAGTAACAGCTCAAGTGAAATTACTGGCAGTATGGATGCTGACACAGTTGCCTCAATGGTGAAAGGTTCTCAAGTGACTGGAATAGGTCACATCTGAAACTTTTTCATTAGGCTGTCTGCATATCCAGGAAAATACAAATGTTTTGGTTTGACCCAGTTTTGTTATTTTTATTTTTTTTTTGTCTCTACAACTAAGAAATAGAATTGAATTTTAGATTAAAGCCATTGGAAAGCTGTTTTGTGCTATGGAGCACATTCCATAGCCTGTGCCAAGGCTGCATGAGTGCAGGTCACCTGTAGCTGCAGCTCTGGTATTAGACTACTAAGAACTTGCTTAACAACCAAACATGCTGTGACTGTGTCTTTGAACAGGGCTTATTTCAGTATAGCATTGAAGGTTAAATTTCAACCCAGCATATCCCTCAGTTAATGTTTCTTTTAGCCTTTGATGTCAGTTTACTGTTCCACATACCTGTTTCTATTTTAGGTCAGAGGGCTTTTGTATGTAGGTAAGAGTATATATATCTAAGAGAGTATTTCTGTAGGGATATTATAGAGGGTAATTTTAGGTCCAGGACACATACTGAGAAGTGGACAGGCTGCCAGAAGGGTTATGAAACCAGTCATGTGTTTTTCAAATCCAAAGGACAGGTTTCAATTAAGCAAAGCTAGGTTTGGCTGTAACAGAAATCAGTGCCAGGTAGACAAGGCTCCTCTGATTCCTCTCCTGCCCCATCCGCCCTTCCCATTTTGTACTTCTGGCCAGCTATGAGACGAACATTTGCTCTGAACTTGCACAAACCCTTGCAGCATGACAGCCTATGGAAAGCAGTTCCAAGGTGAAAGGTTTCTACATAGCTGGCAGACTAGATTGGTGCAAGAGGCATGTCAGAGGCTGGCCCACGGCCAAGAAGATAACCTACCAGTGGGTATTCTGGAAGTCTCTTGCATTAGACAGGCAGGAAGATGCTGGGTATTTTGCCATTGTATAGATTCTCACAGGGTGCCAAAATAAGCTCCCGAAATGGATGCACAGTGCAGCATCTAAAACACGGCACTGTCCCAATGGCGGTAAAAGGAAAACACTTCTTTCCCTGTTGCTATGTACTTTGGCAGATTTCCCACCCAAAGAATTGTGCTCAAAGTACTCTGGAAACACCTGCCAGGAGACTACTTGGGAATGTTGTTTAAACAAGCCTACCTGCCAACTTTCCAGCACTGTTGACTTTGCAGTACCAAAAACGCGTCCTATTTTAAAACAGGCTTGATGGATAACAGGAACTGGGCCATAAGAATGAAGCACAAAATGTACTTAAAATCTGCTTGCAGTTTCTGAAGCTGCCCAAAGTATGTAAGTGTCTAATGTAGAGACATTTCAATATGTAGCAGTATACATGGTTGGACTCCTGACAGGAACACGTACGTAATAATGGTATGTGTTGATGTTGTGTGAGGAGAGGAAGGATATGTTTTTCCTACAGTAATTTACTCTAAAAGGGCTTCCATGTAATTGTTTTCTGATAAGATGTCTTTTTAAGTGTGTGTACAGTATTTTTAGTGGAGCTATAAAAATTTTCAGGGCGAAGCTTTCATTTGTTCTCAGGAGAGGTCATGCAGAAGCAGAGGTAAAGACAGTAGCCCCTTGCCAGATTTGTCCACTGAAGGGAAGAGAAGGTGCAGACAGACAGAAAAAATGTCCTTTTTCACACACACAGACTTAGTATGCACATGTGCACACCAGTATGGCCAGAATTATCAGACAGTCATGAAAATACAGTCTGCTTCATTAACATTGGTCAGTGCAAGACATATTGCCAGATCTTTTAATGAGGAAACTGAATTTCCTTCCATTACTACTATGCACATACTTCTATTTCCCCATACAGCATGTTTATGTTCAGATGTAGGTAGCTCAGTGTCCATTTAGTTAAATTCCTTCTGGTCCCTTTGAGGTTTGAGGATTTCAGAGAGCTGTTCACATCTTTGTTCTTGGCCCGCTCCTAACATGTTCTTGTGCTGGAGAACTTGAATCCTATAGCAATTTTCTGTATGTGAAGGTCTGTGAGGTTCTTCCACCCTCCTTTCACTTGTTCTAGTAATAGCCTTAGTCCATAAATTTAATCTCTTCAGGGAACTTCAGCAAACATGGAAAATGACACTCTAAAGGATCATCGTAGGCACAGGGAGCAGGCTCAGCCTCTCTGCCTCAATCATACACACAAAGCAAGTTCAGTCCTGCAATAACTCCAAGAAAGGCTGCATCAGAGTTTTTGCTGATCCATGGATGTGTCAAAATGCTTACATCTAAAGTTGCAATTAACCTCCAAGAATATGCAGCAAATCAATGAATGTCCATCAACGTGGCAAACAGTGAGTTCTTTCAAGCTCTCTCATAACTTTCCCACTGTTGACCCACAGCAGTGAGGAATACATCTGCCACTTGTAATGCAGTATTTTGTGAACTTTAAAACTGTTCTAACCAGCTAAAATCAAGAGGCTGTCTGAAGTGCTCTTTATGTCCAGATAAAAAGAAACTGTCTGCTGTGCCAGCAGAAGTATATAACTCCATCCTGAAATATTTACAGCCTTATTGGGCTGCTTTTTTATCCATCTGAAGCCAAAGAACTTTCCCAAAGACTACTGACTTTGTAGGTCTATTTATATCCAGCTTCTCTTGAATATCAATGGAAAGATTCTTGTTGACTTCAGTAGGAGCTGGATCAATGGTCATATCACTGAAGTCATAATTCATTAGACAAAAGGCTCTCAAACTTTAGCTGCAGCTACTCTGTCAATAATCAGTGGACAACATTTTTTGCTGACCTTTCCACTGCAAAGACACCTGTGCCATCAGAACACAGTCCCAGCTGTTATACAACAGTTTAGAAAACATTCACAAATATTATTATTATCCAACATTTCATCATGTAAAGTGCTCTGGCTGTATCACTCCAGCTTAACCTGTGGAAAAGGCAGATACAATCAGCTCCACAGAAAACACTGAAATGCACAGCTCTAAGCTTGGCTTGAGGACACCTAGCATTTGTTTTTGCAAGCTTCCATCTTTCCTCTGCAGTATGCTGTCAAGGAGGGAGTTTATATCCTCAAGCCAGTAGCAGACACGCAAAAATATAAAAAACCTCCCATATCCTTAATCAACAACTGAAATCCACAGATGTGGCAGGGACAAGTAAAGCCCACAGAATGCATGCACATGCTTTAATTATCTTTTTTATTTTCTGTGGTGAGATTGACTTGGCTTTATATGTATTTTCTCTTTTCTAGTGTGGTGTCTGTGTTTCCCGTCACTGCCATTACAATCTGATAGCTCAGTACATCTTTGCCTACAGTGGTGTTTGTTTGTTTGTTTACTTATCTACAGGAATGCTGCAGCATTTGCTTTGTTTTCTGGTTTCCACTACATCAGAATTTCTTTTCTTCTTTTCAACAATATAGAAACCAAAACCAAAATTGTGTCTGTTAAAAATATTTTTAGGAAGAATAGTGCTCTAAGGTATTTATTTTTAAAAGCCTTTATGGTGTGTAAAAATATTTAGTGCACAGAAAATATATGCAGCACTTTGATATTCCTGCAAGGTTCAGATCTCCGACTTCATGGGAGGAAATTTTGTTTTAGTTATTATGAGCTCTTTTATCCATTGTCTAATTCTTGTTTCCTGTATTTTAAGTACAGGAGACTAAAGAATTAAGCTGATTAAAATCAGAAAAAAATGTTATTTCAAAAAGCTAAACATAATTTCTGAGGTGAACTGTCCTATACATAGCATTCTTAAACACGAGAACTTTTCAGCACTCTGAAACTGAAATACTTTCTATTATAAAGTATTGTGCTTGCAAACTCTGAAAGATGCTTGAGATACTTGGCTCAGGTTTATCTTCTATGTGTAATGAAGCCTATAAAGCAACACGATAACAGATACTGAATTACAGCAGCAAATATGAGTGAGAGGTGGAGGTTGTATTCAGGGCTGTTTGTGATGTCATATTGTGTTTATCAAGAATTCAGTTATTATATTTCCCATATTAAATTCGCATTTAGAAATCTCTTTGCTATGTCTGAACCTGCAGACTACCATGAATATGCAAACCCTTTCCCTAAAACTGAGGGTCTTTTTTTTTTTTCCCCAGAGAAAACAATTATGTGCAAGCAGTTTCTGAATGCAGCTGTAATCTTGATAATTTAGTCAGGAAAACTTTAATCTTTCACATAGCAGACTATTGAATTTTTGGAGTGAAGTCTTGAAGACACAGGAGGTTGAGAACTAAGGACTTCTAACCAAAATGCCCCTCTAATCTTACCACAGGTTTGTGAGATCAGATTAAGAATTATGAGAAGTTCCTTCATTTTATTTGGGGTTGACAGTTTTGCTTCACCAGAAATGCTTTGATTTTCTTTCTGTCTTCTTTCTCTCTCTAATTTTAACAGCTGAGATGGAGGTACAAAACCTCAGTCATTTCACTCAAGCAGCAACTAGACCCTAGCTGCTTTCAGAGTTGACTGTACTTGACTTTAGCCACAAAAACTTATGTCTTAAATGCTGGCTATGCTTGGCAACCTTAAAACCCTAATACTAGGAAAAAAGATTCAGCTAGGAATTACAGAGCAAGTTGCTGGAACTTCACCAAAAATAGTGTCAGATGTGTCTATGCTGGGCAACTGTCACTGCAAGAGACTGTAGATTTCTTTCTGGTAAATGGATCAGAGAAGGGTTGCTAGTGAGAACTGATAACTTCATGACAACTTGCTCAGCATGGCAAAAAGCAAAGAGTATGGAAGCATAGCACGAAGTGTTGCTGATACACAGGAATTCCTAATCCTAAAATGAAAAATTGTTGGAGTTGCTCCAAGGTATGCTATTGTTCAGTGCCTAATGTTGACCCTGCAACATTTGAGTTTTGAAGGATGGGAAAATTCTGCACTGGATTTCATGTCTCCATAGCAAAGAAGTAAAGTGGTTGTAAGAACCACCTACCTTGGTCTTATGAAATCTGAGAACTTCTGAATATTATATGCGATTCTGGCTGGACCGCTTGAGCCAATTCCAGCTCCCTCAGTAGTAAAAAATAAAAAAGAGCAGCGGAAAAGAACCTGCTAATGTATCCCCTAGAAATAACAATAATAAAAACGTGGTATGCAATGATGTGGTGGTATGCAAAATGAATGGTATGGCCATAGAAATACAGTGATAAACAGCAGGGAACGATATGTACCAACAAAAGTAATTCTCTCCTACATTATTACTGACCTCTTGTTTTTCTATTGAGGGGAAGAAGCAAGGGAACAAAGCATCAGGCCCAAATCAAAGCACACTTGTAAGAAGCCTTCTGGGACAAGACCGATATCCCCAGCCAGCCAGATCAGGTGAGAAGATCACACATGTTAAGGGACTAGCTCTCCCTGCCCCTCCATGTGCTATGCTTGTCCCCATCACCTGCCTGTGCTTCTGGTTGTGATCATGGCAGGGTGGCTGTGGCATCACTAAATGGCAAGAGAAAGAGAGAAGAGAGAGGGGGAAGAATAAGAGAAGAGACAGTACCAGCAGCAGGGGCTCTGTGGGTCCAGGACTCCTCAGGAAGCATCCAGATGGGGCAGTCCCATCTCCCTGATTGTGGCATGTAGCCCAGGTGACAGTTTGGTGACTCTTTATTTGCCTGATAGCATTAAAGCCTTTTGCTGGAGTCACAATACCTTGTTCTTCTATTGAAAAAATGCTAATCAGGTTCTTTTCCAACAACTAACTCCAACAGCATTGACAATCACCTTTTAATTTATGGCCACTATCCTGCTTTCTATAATACATTTTATTTATTAACCTGCTGTTTTGTAGTGGTGTCTGTTCTATTTTGATACAGGTGCAGATGCAAAATGTAACAGTTTTATTAATTCACAGATTTTATATCTCCAACAGTTTTGCTACTCACTACATTCTGACAGGCAATGTTATCACAGTTTACTGGGCACAAAATACCAGTCTTGAAACAATTCTGCCTTTTTTTTTTTTAATGAAGATACTAATGAATGTGGAAAATGTCTCAAGTTAATTGGTTCCTCTCAGAGGCACTGGAATGGGAAAAGGAAATGACAAGGGAAATAGGTATAAAAATAAACCATTCTTGTGCTCTAAATTTCCTGATCCCCTGGAGTTTTTCATAAGCTGAAGTAAAGGCAAAACCTCACAGCTGGTGCATGTTTGCATTTTAGATGCATATGAATAGGAATATTTATGCTTTAAAATACCAACACAATTTTAAAACACCATTTTCTAATTGTAGCTGATATATGCTTCATGTGTTTCTTGGCGGCTTCATTTGGAAAAGACACAGGGACCTCAAAACGTGTAGGATTTCCTTACGAAAAAAAAAGCAGCACAGGCTGCTGTATATATTGAGGAGCTTGCCAAGCCTATGGGAAATCAGAGGAACAGATAGACCAGCCTCCTTCCTCCAAGCTCCATCTCTTTGAACTAAACTCAGAAACATTTTCTGCCTGGGACTGAAGAAAGTCTTATGTGCCTAGGTAAAAAAGAACAGAATGTGCTTAGGCTAAGCCAATCGCCCAAACTCATTTTCCATAAACAAGGCCCTGCTACAGAGACATAACTCTGTTTAATCCTGTCTGGATGACTTCATTTGCTAAGCACTCCAGAGTTTGCCATAGACCATGTGATTCACCCAGCTCCATTCACTCTGCAAAGTGGCTCTCTTTTGACTCTGAAGCAGTAGAAAAAAGGTCATTTATCAGAGCAGTAGGATTAGCACTGGGTCATGAATACCCTAAAAGGTATATCTCTTCTTCAGAAAAAGTCTTTCCAAACTGTTGCATTTCATTGATTTTTATCCATTTCCTATTATTTTAAAATAATCTCAACCCACTTCCAACATGGATTCACAGCAATTCCAGCTACTGGATAGCAGTAAGAGTTTCATCCCAAACATAACTCCATATTTTGATTTCTTATCCATGTTGTATTTTAGGACATTATATAACTGCTTCATACAGAAAATAATTTTTATTAACCTTTATGCATTTCTGGTTTTGTCTCCCCCATTATGTGGAAGAGCTTTCCCTATCTATGGCTGGCGGGTTGGAACCAGATGTTCTCTAAAGTCCTTCCAACGCAACCAGAAAAAGCTGGATTTTGAGTCCCTTTATGCCTTATGTGGTAACTCTCTTTGAGCTAACTCGAGCATGCAGACAAGTGGGAAGTAAAAACTGACCCAAAGGCAGTGCAGGCTTCGGCCCTGAAGGTGAGGCTTTCAGATCTGCCAGTGAACGGGAGGTGCCACACAGGTTTCTCAGGCTGAACTTTTCTCCACCATACCCTTGAGCTAGAAATGCAGGCCAGGGAGCAGCACTCCCTGGAGTCTAATTAAAGATCCTGGCTTGTAGTGTGGGAAATGCCTCCATGATGAATAGCACTTTGCTGCACTGAATAATCTGCTCTTAAAACATAAAATGGATGTACTGATTGTAAAGTGGGGATCTATTTTATTTTTACAGGACTAAGGAGCATTTGCCTACATGATTATGAATAGGGACTGGGCAAACTGCTAGAACTCTTCAAGAATTGGCTGCAGCAGTAACCAGTGGGCAGTGACTATTAGTGGGGACAGAAATCTGATCTGGATCATAATAGACATGGACCTCAGCAAAATCTACAAAGCCTGAACTTGTCCTTTGCCTGTATAATAGAGTGAAGAGCAGCAAAGAGGGCCCAGACCTGGAACAGAACAAGGTAGTTCAGAAATATCCATCATGAGGCTGCACCAAATACTGCTTAGATGACTTGACTGCATTGTGTTAATATATAAGTCATTCACGTTCAGAGTTTACAAAGAGGCCTAAAGTATGTTCCCAGTTATTCCTATGCCACTGTCAGATTCTTTTAACAGATCAGGACACCAAAACTGATGCCATGCCTTCAATGTGGAAAACTAGTGATCTCTTTCTAGCGGGAGATACTGACATCTAGTCTGAAACAATGTTATTCTCCCACTTGGACCTCAAGTTCCTGGAACTGAAAAATATCATCCAATTAAAATTTTGTCATAAATGACACATTATCCTTAGAAATTTTAATAAAAACAAAAAAACCAAACCAAACCAAACCAAACCAAAACAAAAAAAAAAAAAAAAAAAAAAAGTGGAGATTCCAAACAACCATGCAAGAACAAACCTGAGTATGTGGATTTGGAGGACAAGTTTCTCAGGAAGGGATGAGGATGGTGAGCAGATACAGGCATTAACTACTAGAAATAATCCAACAGAAGCAAGGCACAGCATGTAAAGTACTTTGCAAAATACCAAGATATGGTCAGCTAGTGCTAAGGAAATCTCATAATGTATATTCATGTTGGATCTTCAGGGGGATACAAGGCAATTTTTTAAGAGGTGTGCTGTAGATTTCTCAAAAGTTTTGCGGTTTCTCCACTTTCAGACTTTTTAAGCTTTTTGTGATCCCAAATATTGTAAGCTCTGTTGGCTTTTGTTTATTTGTTTATTGCTGCTCAGTTGAACTGACCTAAATTCTGGGACAGTGTCTCTTGCAGGGAGATCAGTATCTCATTTCTCCTTTTGTGGACTTGGCTTTTATTCCTTTTGCTAATCTCACCAAGATTGCCTGTAAATCATTCCCACCAGGGCTGGTTTTCTCATTTTCTTAATTTGTTTCTAGAGTATTTTAGTGGCTGTCTTCCTCTAAGGAACAATTCCTGCAGCCAGGCCAAAGATCTTCTTCAAAAGGCACTTATTTAAATGCCTCTAAAAATTCAAAGGAGTAGAACAAAATACCCAAACTTGAGACTGATGCACTCAACATAGAAAGAAGTAAAGGGAATGAGAGATGGTGATACCTGAGGAATTAAGCAGCACCACCACAGGATCCTGCCCAGTCTCACAGCACACCAGCCCTGCTGCCTTTGTACAGGTTGGCAGGCAAGAAAGTACTAAGTTATTCAGGTGCCCTCTCCGTGTCACAATGGCTAACTTACTTTCTTTTTAGATTTTACAATGCAGACATCAGTACCTTTAGATACTGCAAAGCACCACGTTCCCCAGCACAGTAGAATTACATACATATATGCATACACTTCTTTTGATGACAAATGCTGCCACCAAAATTATAAGAAGAAGCTACAGCTTGGAAAGAAAAATATATTCCCTACTAAAATGTGAATTATGTACTAATCTATCTCCTGTCACATCATGATTCAGAAGAGTTCCACACCCACAATGTCAAAGGCTGAGTGTCTTCTGTGCAGAAAGATGTTTTTTAATCAGGTTTTGCAGGGGAAAATAAAAGCCAAAAAAATCTGTCTGCCTTTTTCACACCTCAAAAAATGAAATCTCTTAAAAGAAATTAATAACAGATGGAAAAATAAAAGACCAGATTTTTGAAGCTAATAAAAATAGTTATGATTCCCAGTTAACCCTGCACTGCAGTAGGAAGAAATATCAGACTTGCCTAGGCAGTTTGAAACTCCCAACTAAAAATGCTACAAGCAAAATTTGGGCTACAATCAGGTCATCACCACACAAAGGATATTAGGAAGAGAGCAAAGAGAAATATTTTTTTGTTGTTGTTATTCAGATGAAGTGTTGAAGCAATGTGCATGAGCCAATGCCCCTTCTCTCTGGATACTGGGACTCTCTGGTTATGGAAACTGTTTTTCAGAACAACCAGATTGAAGCTTCTGGATTGGACCTTAAAGGACTTGCAAGAAAAAACTCTAACAGTTTCTCCCCCAGTTAGCACTCCCAAATATGTTGTCCAAAATCTAAATTTTAAGAACTTAGCCTGTTCTACAGATTGGATTTTTTTTCTCCTATCCAGCTTCTCTTACATCTTGAACAAGAAAAAGAAAGCAAAAGTGACTCTTTAGGCTAATGATATGTGTCAAGAATAAAGAGGGAAAGGGAAAGAGAAAGACCCATATCTTGATTAAAATTTATCTGCCGATATCTGATCCAGATAAAATTTATCAGGTTGTTTCTGTGCAACTCTTGTGAGTCAACTGTAAATCAGCCCAGTTAAAATATCATGCTATACATATCATTCCTTTCTACTGCACTGACATTTTGACTTCAGAAAGAATAATGTCAGCCCCTAGGTTTGCTTGGTAATATCTCTTCCTTTTTGGTCTGTGTGTCTCTCACTTTCCCAGTGAGTGTCTTGCTGGTGGAAATTCTTGTACTTTTGCCTTTTCCCGTAATATTTCCTGTAAATGTCTTTTTTTTAATGACAGTTGATGTTGCAAAATAAATGAGAAAAGGATATCCCATAAAGACCACATTTTATTTAAAATCGTGTTTCTGAGAAGAGATAGGACCATTTCAAATGAAAAGTGAAACAGTCCCAGTCCCACAGCTGGACTGAATGTTGATAAGACACAGAGATTTTAGCAATTGCTGGGATAAGATGAGATGTGGGTCCTAGGCATTTTTCTAGAAAGCCAGAATGGACAGCATTGTAAGTCAGAGGACACACACATCTCCACCCCCTCTCAACCTTTCAAGTTTGCTTCACCTAAAACTAATCTGTATTGCCCACAGCACGGGGCTTTTATCAAAAGCACTGAGCAGAGACAGGGTGGGGATCCTGTTATGGCAGGGTGTGTTTCTCTGTAGTTGTAAAGACTCATCCCTCCATTGTATTTACAGGAAAAGAAAATCAATCTTATGGGCATGTCCTCATCTTAACCCAGTTTCTGTACACACAGATAAGAATGAAATCCAGACTTCCCACCTCCCCTGGGCTTCATCTTATTGACTGTAAACCTCTAGATCTGCCACGTACTCTAACGCTGAGATATTACTTGTAAATTGGCAACAGAATTCTCAAGGAAGTAAAATATTTATAAAATCATGGATAAATCTGGATCAAAGTATTATCTCACATTTTAAAAGAGTCAACTGAGTTAGGTAATAGTAGAAATTTTTTTAACTTGTAGACACTATTGAAGGACAATAAGTTAAAAAAAAATCAAATCCCTACAGTAAGTTTTAGTCTAAATCTTAATGACCCCTATTAGGAACATGGAAAGCCAAATAATCTTCAAAGCTGCTCCACTTGCTCAGCTTTGACACTGGGCTCATGCCCAGACCTTTTTGTTCCAGAGCTTTTCTGGTTTCTAGCTGCAGTAGAAGAGCCTTGAGAGCTTCACTGCAGAGAGGAGGGAACAAGGAGCATACCCTGAGACTTAAGTTGCAAGAGAGTATTAAAATTGCAGTCCAGGTTCATCCTCTGATTAAGAGAGACACCTAATGAATAAACTGGATGTATAAGACCTCTGGTGGAGTGAAGCATTTCCTCAGCCCAATCTCCCTAAGAAAATGTTTCATTTTTTTACTGCTAAAAAAAAAAAAAAAAAATTGACACACTTATCCCAGTTTGTCAATGGGCTACACCTCCCAAGTGTCTCACTCCAGTTCCACCAGACTTCTTTCTCTTCAAGTGTCACCCCAGATGACCCAATGGGAGGAATCACATTTTCTGTGTCAGTCAGGGCAAGGAAGACCCAAGGACTCCTACACCAGTGACAGGCTTTTCTGCTGTGCCCTCACAGCAGGAGCTTGGCTGAAGGGTTGGCACACACCAAGCGACCTGTGCAGCTCAGCCGCCTCAAAAGCAGGCTGTGTCCCTCCACAGCTCTACTTAGGTTTAAAAAGGCAGCTTGATTTCTGCACCTCATGTGGCTTGCCCCACTGGAAACCTGTCATGAGGGTCCAAATTGCACAGACTTATGAAGAAACAGAAGCCAGATAAATATGGAAAGACCAGAATGATTCTTACTAAGAATACAGTTCTCCTGGACTGTCATACAGCCATTACAGCACAGGATTAACAGAACTCCTTGCTGACAAATTTTCCTGCCTTTAGGCTTGTTATTTTTGAGTGCTAAAATAGTTTTAATTTTAAAAAAGTGTTTTTAAATGTTTTAGCTTATCCTTAATACTTATTCCTCAAAAATTTATTAGAGAATTATTTTTTTTAACAGACAGGGAAACCAAAGAAAGCAATAGAGAGTGATTTTTCTTAAAATGGTGGAAGAATTATGGGGAAATATCTTATATGAAGTATGTAATGGTAGGTTTATCATTAAGGCTATGGAATAACACAGATAGATATGACCATTTTGAGCAGTATATTTTGGGGAAAAAAGTTGTATAATAATTTTCATAATAATTTTTTTAAAAATTAAAATTATGCCTTTTTCATATGGTTCTTTTCCTTCCAAAAATGAATTATTTTTATCAAAATATGCCTCTCCAAAGCTTTTGTTGAAAATGGGTTTTGCAAACACCCAGAAAATAGTTCTGGTCAAGAACAGGGTTTCCTTCTTACAGTTGATAGTATGGTGTTATTTCCCCTCACACGTGGTGAGTACAATAATTTACAGCGTGGTTATGGGATATGGCAGACACGGAATATATTTCACACTGTTTCATAAAGCAGCATTCCTTACCAGAACTTTACTACCCAGAGTGTTAGAGATTAGGGCAAGACAAGGCAGAGGCAACCAGGTAGCTGCTGTAGAGACAGAGAACAAAGCTGGGAGACATTTCCCCCTGATGCACAGAGCAGTTGGAGGACAGGCAACATGCTTGCCAGAAATGAAGTGGCTGCATTTTTTAAAGTGTGGGAGGAAGCTTACGTGAAAGTACACAGCCAAAAGGGGGATGAGAAGATGGAGTGTCCTGGGGAACAAACATGCCTGAAAACTTTTAGCAGCACTGCCTGACTTGCAAACTCAGCAGTGCACTGTTTAGTCCATCCATAGTGCATCTAATAGCACTGGTGTATACATTAGTGGCAGCCTGTGGAACTCAACCCCTTTTCTGCTCTGCCATCATGTTAGGTAAATGGATGGACGTGTTTGCATAAAATGGTTAAAATGCTGAAAACATTGAAAGCATGCAGTATTCGCTAGTAAATGTCAGCTTTCTATCTCCTACAGCCATTTTGCTTCCTGACATACAGATGTATTTACATAATTTTCAAAATGCCTATTATCAAGCTGACTGTTATGGTACCTCTGGAGTGGTTACTGTCCATTATGTAAACATAACACTGCTACAATTTATAACAGTCCTGTTATTTACCCAATAAAATGTGTAACTGTTCCAAGTGAGCCATTACTGACTGCCACATAAAGTAAATTCATCTTCAGCTGCTTTTGCAAGCATGAGTTGTAACAACGCTTAACATTTCAATAGTGCCATGCATGTTGGAAGATCTCAGCGCACCTTATTAACATTAATGAATGAATTTAGAATTAAAAGCAGTCCTGTGTGGAAAGAATTAGAACTGACCCAATAATTCATAACCAGGTCCCAGTTCAGGAAGAAATTTAATTGTGGGCATTGACTTCAATGTGGCTGCTTATGTGTCAGAAACTTCACACATGCCCAAGTTCCCAGGTGACTGCAAATCTGCAGCGTCCATGACATTATTTTTCATCTCTTTCTGTTGGGAGAACATGCTCAGCTTACAATCTTAACACAGGAGGTCTCTCTGTGAACCAGTCTTAATTCTGCAAGACATTTGGTTTGAGTTTCATGCACACACACTCCCCCCAACCACACAGTGAGTTCATTCTTTTCAGGTTTCTTGTATTTTGTGCTAACTCTTCCCAGAAGAGTGCTCCACCCCACTGCACAGTGTTCTTAGAAGTGTTGGAGGGAGGCAGATGGTAAAGTCAAGCAGAGCTTTTCCCAGCTGGACAGCAAGGACACAGCTCTGCAGTCAGGCATTTCTGCTTGCTGAGGGTTTGGAGCCTTGAAAGTTGTTAACAGAGAAAACAGCTGCAGGTGTCCAGACTAGAATGTTAAAAACCCACATGTGTCCAGTGCAGAACAGCGACATACTGGGGAATAGTAAAAAAACCTCACCTCCAGTTACTATTTTTCACTTTAAATCCAAGATTCTGAATTACTAAGATCTGCCATGACCAAATGGTACTCATCTGAAGTGCATTTTCTTATGACAGCTTATTTGGGAGTAAGGGAAATGGAAATGAAATTTTATATTAAATTCACTCTGAACTTATATATTAAAAAATGTCCAATTATCCCCTAAATTGTACTGGCTCCTGAAACACTAAAAACAGTGGAGCTACAGCAGCACAAACAAGAAGAAAGTTCTGTCTTCTTATTTAAATTAACAAAGAGTCAAAAATGCTCAATAAAATGCTCTAATAATTACAGTGCCTACAATAAATAGTAATAAATTAATTGAGAAGAGCTCTTAAGACATATCATCACCTATGCATGATAGCATTTCTCCATGAGAGAACGCGTAGTGAAGCCTTCAAGCCTTTCAAGCGTTTTCAATTTAATAAATTGAATAAGTATTTAAGCTCTAAAATTTACCCAGGTTGCTACTGTTGAGTTATACTGGATTTTATTTTGTTCTGCAACTCTGTTTTTAAACCACATCAAAAGTATGCAAATGTTCTCTGGAGCATATACAGTGCACAACTACTCTAAGTAGCAGACACTGTACAACCTAGTTCTGATCAGGGATAAATCTTAAAACTGAAACTCCAGTACCAAAAGTGTTCTCAGAAGCAAATTCCTGCACATGTGGTGTATGGATATCAGATGATTTACTGTGTTTTCAAAGGTGCCAGGCCACTGAAGGTCTCTATGAACAACACTTCAGGTTCATATGCAATTGTGCCTTCTTAGACAGTACATGGCAGCCAGGTTGCGCATGTACAGTGCATCGAGCAAACGCTGGGTGGAGAATGGACAGATGTGCCTGAAACAGCCTTGCAACAGCTTGACATTCTGTGGGCTGGCAAACCAACTGCAGGGTAAAGCAATGCATATCAGGAAAACAGCTCACAGGAAGGCTACCCTTAACCTTCTCTCTACTTTATCATATTCTCTTCTGTTATTTACTGCTGCTTATAGCTTTTCATTCACCCTGCTATGATACGGGAGAATGCAACATCTGGAAAATTGGTGGAAGTGCCACCTTTAAGATTTAATGAACCTGGTTCTTGTCTGGCAGCTGGTCGACCTTGCTGCACCTCCATTTAAATCCATGGAGTTAAGTCATCCATTAAATCAAAATAGTTTTGATCAACATTTATGTAACTAATGAAAGCATCATTTCCATAGCCTCTCACAAGTGATACTTAATTTTCTGTGGTGACTGAGCACAAAGTACTAAAGTAGGACTCGTTTTTTTAAAAACTGAATTCCGGGTTCCATGAAGTTGATGACAAAATGCTCACTGCTTCTGATCTTTTTTTCTGTCTTTTTAAGGATATGTAAGTAATTTAGAAAGAATAAGTGCACAGTTTTACAGTACAGAGCAACATTGATGTGACAGATGAAGATGAATGATACACTCAAAAATAGAGAACTTTGAATATCCCTTCTTCTGTAGATTTAAGTCAGGTCCTTCAATATTGTATGGATGTGGATTATATTAAAAAGTTTGAGAACAATCCCTAAGTAGTGAATTGAACACTGTCATTCAAAAATGTGATACAAAAGTGAGTTAGAAATCACAAGTTATGAAAGACTTGAGAAAAAAATAATGGTCATGTTTTCATAGCTTCTAATGATAAAAGATGTCTCACATGCAGATAGAAAATCTCTTGCCTTTTGCTTATGATGTGTTTTTCCACTTTATATAATTGATATAGAAAAAGAAGGCTTGAAATATTCCTAATTACAGGGAGATTTTGATCTGGAACATGTATCTCATTTCTTTATATTCCTTTTATTGCTCTTCTAAGAGATACATGAAGTGCCAATTTGAAATTCAGCAGAAGTGGGTGTATTCCAACTCTCCCCAAACATCAGAGGTTTGTATGCAACTGGGCCCTGTGCATTAGCAAACACAGTTATTTGAAACCTAAATGTATGAGTCTTTTGTACCATCTCATGGAGTACAGCAAAAGATTTTGAAAAGGTTTACATTTTATCTTTCAGCATGAAAAGTACTGTGGGACCAGGCAAAGGAGCCTCCCTCATCAGCACAGGTTGTGGGAATGACCCTATTGCTGCTCTTCTCTCAGCTCCCTCTGAAATGGCAGTGCTCTAAAATGGGAACAAAAGATGCAGGAAGAGGAGGGAGTGCTAAATCTGTATTTTCTTTTTCATGGCCCATTAACAAAACACACTTTAGAGAGGTCTCAATTTACAGTGGGAGCCAGTCAGACCTAAGAGCACAAAAATACAGGAAAATCAAAGAGCTTTTTTAAAATCTCTTTCTTCAGTTTCTACACTAACCACAGTGACCAAAATCAAAGAAACAGTTTATGGTACTGCCAACGAAGATTTTGAAGTTAGAAATTCTGAAATTTTTCACTAGCCTTTTATGAGCAATAGTTCAATCAGAATACTTCCAAGGGTCTCTTCCCCATTTAATTTTTTCTCTGTCCTTATACTGATTATATAACAATAGAATCTACCAGTGAAAAGACTCAACTGGCTTGAGATTTTCAGAGCTTTTTTTCCCATGTTCCATTTTGGAAAGTAACCACTCATTTCAGGAAGCAAAGGGGAAGTAAAGTTCAAATGAGAAGAGAATGAGTTTCAAATGACCATCTCCCAGAAAACTGACCTCCTCTTACATGTGTTTCCATCATAGTGGAGAGATTTACAGAGTCTATTTTCCTTCCTCTTGCAATTGTAAAACTTCACACTTAACACTCAGGCATCCCCATTTCATTCTTTCCCAAATGCCTTTCAGTCAACACGGCAGCTTAACTGCTCCTTTTAACCACGTAGTTTTGCAGCCTCGCTGCCCGGCACCAGTCCTGTCTTCAGAAACAGATCGTGTTTCTGGATGAGAAATTTCAAGGGCATGTCACACACACTCATGATCTGTCACTGTGCTTTCTACACCTACTTTGGACACTGCGAGATTTGTCTCTTGAATACATATATGCAGTTGGCTTTTGATATCCTCCTGAAAAGGCTATAGTTGGCTTTATTTCCACACAAATCCAGGCATTTA
The DNA here is from genome assembly GCA_013399915.1 of Illadopsis cleaveri. Lineage (NCBI taxonomy): Eukaryota > Metazoa > Chordata > Aves > Passeriformes > Timaliidae > Illadopsis > Illadopsis cleaveri. The sequence goes on from VXBB01023731.1 coordinate 371,004, forward strand.
AGGGAAAACCCAGGATTAAAAGCATATTCACTATCTGTATTAGGTGACTGGCCTTGTGGAAGACCTTGAACACCTCCACAGACAGATCCTTACATAGTTGCAATGTGTCAGCCTGAAAAGAATCTGCAAGTTTAGGTTTAGTTACCTATTTGAAAGAAATGTAATGGGAGTAATTAATTCCATGTGACTACTCACAGACTTGCAACTAAGTTTGTCTATTTTGTGGGATCAGAGTGCTTGAAATTTAGCAGGACTAGAGCTGAACATCTCAGGGGATAGCATTTTTCTTCCTTTCCTGTTGCTGTATAATTTCTGAGTATAAAATTAGTGTCTATTTACCAGAATTTGGATTTCTTATTCCTACAAGTCATGCTTTGCCACTATAAGGTGCCATTGTCTGTAATGAACCATGCAGACTTTAGCCTAATAGTTTTGCTCATTTAAGCTCACTATTTATTTTTGGGACCAAGACCTTTGCTTTATTTTATACATTAAATCAATGTTCTTTGGATTCATTGCCTGCAGTCTTGGCTTGAAAGCACAGCTTTAGCTTTTATCAATTCCATTTCTGTCCGCATTAAAACCATTAGAATGAATAGAGGGACATGAGGTAACCATTGAATATGAGATTTGGCCCAAAACTCATAAATGGTTCACACACTCCATCCAGCTGCAGCACATGTCTATATGACAGTTTTGGGTTTGCCTGCATGGAGATGGCTGTAAGAAGTGGCTTCCTGAAAGACTGAAACAAAGGCCGCAGTCTAATTACTTCCTATTTGTAGAAATGGCTTTAGGTAAATTTATTCTTAAAAGCCTCAGTTTAATTGTTGAAGTTACAGACCTTTCTAAGGAAAAGAGAAATGCAAAGGTAGAGTAGAACAACCAATTCTTTTTTTTTTTTTTTNAAAAAAAAAAAAAAAAAAAGCTCATCTGCTTCAAAATATGTAGTTAAGGTTTACCCAGAAATCACTCTTGTGTGTTCTGAGGCTCCCGGAAAGTTGTTAAATACCCGTGAGATGGCAGAGTAGGCTCCACTCAAGTACTGAAATGAGTCAGTCCCCATTCTGATAAAGGCTGAAGGAAAGAGTCTTCTGACAGAATCTGGAAAACTGCACCTCTGTCCCATAAAGGTTGTTACTGTGTATTGACTGGAAACATTTTTTGCAGAGTCCCAAGGTGGCAATGAGATCCACTAGGGAGAGATCTCACATGGGGCATCTTCACACGGTTTGAAGGGACACTGCTTCTCAGCTCACTTTGCAGTCAGGCCACACTGTGGTAAATGCTTCTGGGAACCTAAAGACACCCCTCAAAGTGGACTTTTCTGGTCATTTTCACTGGTATTGAAGATGAATTTTCTCTCATAATATTTTCTTTACCAAGTAGAACAATAAATAAGGGATAGATTCTGCAAAATACAAGCCTCCTTGTGTTCCACTAGTTCCATCAGCATGGATAATGCTCTCTAGGCTTTAATACAACTATAAATTTCTCCAACCACATTGCATTTACTACTAGGATTCCCAGGATTAAGCTATCCAAATCTCCTTGTGAAACAATGATCTCCACTTTTCCTTCTTTATCAAAGTCACCACAGACATGGGATTTCATAGCCACAGAGTCTGGCTCTGCTTTACAGCACATCTCCTACAACACCTCTTTAGCTGTTAAAAGTGTTGATTGCTGCAGCTCCATGGCCTTTTCAATATAGGGATAAATGTTTTACATTTTATTTCTACCAAATGTAGAGAACTCTTCATAGATTATACAATATTAACTGGAGCGCTTTTTTTAAATGTAATTTTTAAAAAAATAGAATTAGAAGAGAAGCACCATCCTGTGGGGATCCTGCCAACTGACTCGATATCTACTTTTTTTTGCGTTAGTGCTTCTGAGAAAAAACATATCAATTACTAGGATGCGGGGATGGGAAAATATCTAGGGTTTTATTTTGGGAAATAGGGCTCATCTCAGCTAGCTTTAGCTACCTTGAAGACAGGAAATCCAAGCCAGTTACTCATTCTCTCTTAAGAGAGTTGGGTTGAGAGAGTCTCAGGAGCTGCCTGTCTCTGTTCCTCCATCTCCAGAGAGAACTAGGATAATTCATGTAGATTAAAGGGTGATATTTAAGATAGATGAGTTTGAGATGTAATTAATACGATCCTTGTGCTGAAGCCCACTCCTTGCATGAGAGAGAAAAAAGAGTAAATTCTGGTGAGTAAATGACAGGGTCTATTTTCTTTTTAATGCAGGATACAGTTTCAAACATCTGTTTTGTACCCACTGTTTCTAATCCATTGTTTAAATGTTGAATTCTTGCTTCCTTGCACACCTAATAGATTTTGCTCTTATTTACAAACTGAAAAGTCTCATGCTTTGTCCTGATATTTTGAGACATAAGACATTATTATGCATGTGAATAAACATCTGAGAACCATCCTTCAGGCTGGAAGGAAAATGAAAAACTGCAGGGCTGAGGGAGTGTCCTGATGACTGAAAGAAGGCAAAAGAGAGGAAGACAATCTTTAAGATGCCAGCTGATAAATATTTTTGTGACTCTGTTAAGCGATTATAGTCACTCTAGAGTCAGATTTGTGCAAGTACAAATCTAGGAAAAATGCCAAACAAAATTATTTCAGTTTGGGGAATTGTTTCTCATGCAGAACACTAAAAAATTTAAAGTACCTCTCCCCAGCTTTCAATTTTCTGTTTCTCTGGCATCTTTACTAACAACATTACAATATGATAATAGTGGTGTTTTTCTAGCCATGAGCAATACTGTTTAGTTTGAGTCTGCCTGATGCGTTTCCTTCAGGCCAGAGGAAATGTTTGCGTGTGTGAATACTTGTCTCTGTTGTCCAAGTGTTTCAGCTGGTTTAATACACACAATAGCCTCTCCCTTCAAGTTTGTGGTTGCTTTCAAAAAGAGCATGCAGATGCCTCTTGTGTCAGAAGTTACTGTAAATGACCTGGATCAATGCTTCTCTGCAACAAAGGCCAAGCAAGGAATTGAATGCATGCTTCATGCAAAGAGTGAAGGGCAGTGCTGGGGAACACAACAGCAAACATGGAATGTGAAGAGGACTTTGGGAATAACACCCAACACCTGCAGCCTCACTAGCAGAAAAATATTCAATGCTCTCAGAAATGACTCATACTAATTTGGGAGTGTAGAGGACAAGCTTTGACAGCACAGTGAAAGAGGCAACTCTTTTTCCATGGAGCCAAAAGGCTGCTCTTTAGCAAACAGCATATTCAATGTAATTTCAATCTCACCATGATCATTTTCCAAGCTCAAGAAAGAAAAGAATCTGTGGGTGAATGGCTAATCAATGTCCCCCTGCTAAAAATTGCTGTTGAAGGGCTCTAGTGTCACTCACTGATAAACAGATTTGTTAAAAAGCTCTAATGTTTGTTAATTTTAAGTTTGTTAATTTGTTAAAAACCTCCAAGCCATTTATTGAAGGAAAAGGTGACAATGGGATATTGAGGAGGGGGCAGCAGGCGTCACTTTCTGCAATATCTGAGAGCAATGCTATTTCTTAATAGAAGTAACAGTGTAAAAATCCCAGTGAGAGAACAGAAGAACATGTGGGTAAGGTTTGGCAGTACAGATGACTGCATCCAAAACTTACACCTGTTATGATTTGCAGGCAAGCATGCATCCTGGCATTAGAGCCAGAGCTTATTGTGATTTTGGCTGTCACAGCATTACCACTCTGCTGTTCATGGATATAAATAAAATGACATCACACAAAACAGACACTTCAGATTGCCTCCAGCTATTTTACCCAGCTTCTATTGCTCCTAAAGCAGCAGTGCTGTAGCCTCTAGCAAGGCTATTCCTGAGGAGAACGCATTAAGAGCTGGCATTTCTTCCCTGTAGGAAATTCTAGACTTCTTTTTTCCCTCTTTGGAACAAAAAAATACAGACATTTCAAGAGTTTCCTATGGAAGTGAGAAATTCCCAACTATTCTGTTTCAAAACAGCTAAAATGACACTGAAACTGGAGACTGTGACAGACTCTTGCTTAATGCCCAGTCCCTAGTGTAGCAACAGGGAGTCAAGGCCCCAGGACTCCGCGAGTGAGGCAGCAGATGAGGAATACGGGAATCAGCATTCCAGCTCATTGGCCAAGGTGTCCAGAGCAGGGTTCTCACACAGAGCAGGATTTTAAGTTGGCTTATTTTAGTCCTGCTTTCCACATGAATCGCCATCAAAAACTGAAAAACAGTGTCTCAGCCTCTCATTCTTCCAAATACAAAAGCAAGATTGTTCTAAACAGAATGAATTACTATAGTTTAAGGATTTGTTGTGGGTTTTGGTCATTTTAAAATTTAATTTTAGGTCATTTTAAGAAAGAAATGTGTTGACTCTCTTTTTTACCCGAATTATCTGTAAGTTTCTTGTATGGATATAAACAGCTATTTTTTCATTAAGAAGAAAAAAATCCAACAGCACAGTTTATTTCTGGAAAATTTCAACAGTGTCTGCATGAAAGCCCGGAGACGGATTTCCAGAATGATCTCTCAGCTGCTGCACAACAGCAAACTCCAAAAGTTGGGCCAAACTCCAACTGGACCATAGGCTCCTTGGGCTTCTGGCCTCCAAATGCCTGTGAGAGATCCTGACAGCCATAAAAACCCAGAGGAGCCCTGTGGTGCTGAAGAAGTGACTGTTGCTGGGCTCTGCAACCTCCTGCCAGGAAACAGCGTGCAATGATGAAAACCTCCTTACAGTTCTCTGTCAGTTTGCTAAACCAACAGAGTTCCACAAATCATTCCAGGTGTGATGGGTCACCATTTTCTGACCAAAAAAAAAAATAAAAAAAAAAAAAAAAAAAAAAAAAAAAAAAGGGAAAAAGCATAGCTTGACTGGAGACTAGGAGACTATCCAACCCATTCTATTCTTGGGATGGCTAGAAATTCTCTTGTACTAGACTTTCTCCAGTTCTTTGATCTACAAGAAAATACAGCCCTTGAGCTAAGGAGACCAGAGCAGCATGCTCCACTCAGTTAGGTCTCCAAGCACATTTCCCGTGAACCTCTCATTTCAAGAAATACCAGTAATTTCATGCTAAAAGCACCTTCATCACGGCCACACAATGTGTCATTATGTCTGCCAAAAATCTTTGCCCTCAGAAACAGCACAAAAGAGCACAGGTAACAGAAAGACCAGTTTATACTGAGAATTCTTCCAAATGCAGTTTACTTTTCAGAATGACTGGGGCTTTTTTTGTTTTAAACATCCCTAGATTTGTCCCACCATTGAATTTTAGCAGATGGAGAAGCATGTATCAGAGTCTTACTGTAAACTGGAAGAAGGTTAACAATCCCCTGACAATCAGGTACATCCCAAAATGTGTGTTTGAGTAGCCTAGCTACAAGTTTTCTACATAGTTTCCTACACTTGTTAGTAAGGTACCTACTCTCCTGTGACTTGTTAAGTGTTGTGCTTATCTGTCCATTCAGTTCCCAATAATATGCTCGAGCGAGCGTGGCAGAGCCACGGCAGTTTCAGAGACATTAAGTTCCTACCAGTTCCATGAAGACTGGGTAGAGTCAGGCTATCAGTGCCTCCCACGAGGGAAAAAAAGTGCAGTGTTTATAGGGTACCAGGAAGTCTGCAATATCAAAAATCCCTCCTAATGACTCCACTGTTGGTAAGGCTTAAGCAAAACCTCCCAACTTAGGCTGTGAAGTCAAGGACCAAAGAAATTCTAAGGAAAGTTAAGTTTTGTTGCTTTTGATGCTTACAGTACAGTTGATTTTTTCTAAAGTAAGAAAGCAAAATAGTGTTATTAGGACATGTAGTTTCTATCCTAACTTTAGCAAGCCAGTCTTGGTCATTTACTGCTTCTTCTTTAGTAATTTAGTTAATGCAATTAGGAGTTTGCCAGTTTTGGATAGTTACAGACTTGGAGTCAGACTGGCTGTGATAGTCTGTGTGAGACTATGTGAAAACAGCTTGTGCAGGCAAGAACTTGGCTATCTTTTAACAATTCCATCAGTCAGTCTAACAAGCTATCTAACACCTCCATACAGGGAATGCTTCATCAGTCATTACCTTGGCATAGCTTCCCGTGAATTTAAAGGAAGCTTTGTAAAAACAATAGATGGCAGAATAACTGTAGGATTTTTTAATGAACAGCAAAATTATCAACCATGTTGACTCTGGTTTTGGGAAACTAGAAAATTATAAGAAAAATGAATGTTTTGTCATTTTATGGAAGATCATTGTCATAAAGTCCCCTCTATATTTTAGATAAAGTGATGGACATACTCATAGCTTGCATAAAGGTGAGATAGGGAAATGTGGAACATCTTGCATCAAGCAAAAAGAGGCCCAGATCATAGATTGAAAATACTATTATTATTTAAATAATTTTATCTAATTTGGAGAGCAGAATGTTTGAGTTGCTAAATGTTAAGAAAGAATACAAACCATGCCAAGATCCTTAAGTGAATCATTGACACACAGTGTAAAATCTGCAAGGACTCAGCAGCAGTGTAAATTTGCATTTCCATAGTCATCCCTGCTGAGATGATCTCAGATGAAACAGTGGGATCCACATATGTAATTTAGTGCAGGAACTATTCAAGCCTGTTCTATTGAAATGTATAGTGTATTCAATTAGTTTTATGCACCCTTATTTGCCAAATGCTGATGCTCCTTAAAAAAATGTTCTAACCAATTTAGCTTCATTCCTGTCAGGAAATTAGTATGAAATGACAACCGGCTTTTTCAGAAGTGTTGTCTTGACTGTTTTGATGTGTTTAGCAGGATGATGCAGTGCAGTAGATGCTGTTAGGTCTCAAGCAAAGAGAAAAGGTAACAAAATGGGGACTCTGACCTTGTGCTGTTGTTTAAATCATTCCTGGTTTAGCAGAACATATAAATGTTTTTAACTCAAGGGCCAATAGTTTTCCACTGCATATCTAGGTCTTGCTTACGCAAATCTCCTTAATAATGTCCAAGGGTCTCTGAAATATTAATTTCACACCACACATGTAAGTGAAATATTCATTCTGACACTGGGGAATTGAAGTGTGTAAGTTTCTCATTTTGCCCTCTCCACCCATGGGTGGGTGCTTTGCCTTAGCCAAGGTGTCCAGAGTAGCCCATGTTGTCACTGCTTTGCCTATCCACACCCAGCATCACTCAGTCAATTCCACAATACACACCCCTTACTGTAAATCCTGGCTCCACAGCTGTCCCTCACACCCCCATTTTTCCTCTGTCAAAGGCATTTCTAGCCCATGGCTCATTGTCTGCAGAGTATTTGCCTGTCCTGTGCTCAGTATGTCAGTTTCTTGCCTTGAACCTTAGTATAGACCACAGTTTCAATGCTGTTTTTAAACCCCTCAAGATGAAGCCACTCCACCTTCCTGTAGGTGACCAATATCATAGTCGTGAACTCTCCTGACTCGTGGGACATAGCTTTAGGAATACTGGTATAAATATCCCATCTCTCCTCCAGGTTCCTTGTGGTTCCTCTCTTGGGCTGAGACATCTTAAATACATTTTAAAGCTTCTCTAAGCATGAGTCTGCATGCTGCTGCAGGAGGTCTTGTGCCCATTTGTTGCTCTCTGGAATGGCAGTGGGTGGCTGAGCAGACTGGTTGGAGGACCAATACCAGAAGACCCTCCTGCTCAGTGGAATGATATTTGTTCAGACCCTAGGTAGCTGCTAATTTTATCCAGACAGAGACCTAATTATTCCAGCTAAAATCTCAGGGTCAGTCTAGCAAGCAGACAGTACTGTGTACAGTGAGGAAGATGAGATGCTGAAACAGTTAGGCACAGTGGAATGACAGAAGATCAAACAGGTGGTGCAAAGGATCCTGTGCAAGTAATTTTATGTGTTTTACTTCATACTTGAGTTAGCCTGGTTCCCCAGACTGAGCATTCCCACCTTTCAAGGTGGCTCTCTCCAGGTGAGGTGTCTCACCAACCCAACTAGGCCTAGCACAAGCCAGACAGTACCAGAAAATAGCTAAACTTGCAACTTTTACTGCCTTTTGTTTGCATATGGCAATAAGGGATTTGTGGCAGGTAACCAGATATAGGTTCACGGCAAAGCTGCTCATCAAATTCAAATTTCAGTCTAACCACTGGATTATCCTTTCACCCAGAGAAGGGGGCTTAAACTTTATCAGTGTGTAGGTGGCAAATGGAACAAGTGCTTATCGACACACACAGAGCAAAGGTAGAAAATATGAGCAACATTGACATTTTAAGCCTTTGTGTGAAATGATCCATTACTAAATATATCTTTTCTTTTACATTCCATACCAGAAAGGAGGATTATGATCAAAATGTCATTTTTAATTGTATTTTCTATCCTTGACTTGGTAACATTTAGAGAAAACTCTGACTCCTTTCCCCTAAAAAGGAGACTCTACTCTTCCCAGGGATGTTGCATAAAATGAATTATTTACAGCTCCATGAGAGAGATTTCTTTTTAATTAGAGGTATAATTAGTGAATCCTTAGTGTCTGCTTTTACAAATCGTTAGTATTTTGTAAATTCTTAGAAAATTGATTTTTACATGATGATTTTAATGGTGGCCATGTAAACCTAAGCAAAAATGAGCTCTTTTATAACAGAGACAGAAAAGCAGGAGGAAAGTGTATACAAATTTTGCCATTACTTCTTTTACAATTTGCTACATATGGTCCCACGTGGAGTTCAGTACACAAATAAAAAGCTATTTAAGATACTCCTTTTACCAATGCACATGTAAACCACAGAAATCAAGAACAGGAAGAGATGTATATGCTGTGTGGCAGACTGTGTGAACAGAAGGTGAATTCCAGAAAAACCTTTTAAAGGAAAATGTGTCACTTTCTGCCATTCAAGTATGTTTATTTTGTCTCTAGAAAAGTCAAAGCTGATGTAAATTTATCAGATTTTTTTTTTAATTTTAGGTAACCTGAAAGCCAGAATCCTTAAATTTGGCACCAGTTTTACTGTAACTGAGCAGAATTAGATATTTAGAGCAGAATATTTTTATCTTTTGACGTAAGGACAAAATGCAGCTGTTTCAAAGGTGCTAAAGCTTTCACATCTCCCATCAAGTGCACTGGCGGAAAAGATTAAAAACTCAGAAAGTGAAGCAACCATCAGCTGCATTTGCACTGCTTATATGAGCAAGGGATTCTTCTATGTTCATCTGCATTTTGGACTTCTTAATTAAGAAAATTTTTAGAGCAGATTCTGGGCCTCCTTGAAGTTACAGCACAGCTGCTCATACCACTATGGTAACAGGACTGCTGGCACAGAACAGTCTGGCAGTACTAGATTATATTTTAGGGGATAAGTGTAGGGAAGGGAGCTATGGTCATTATTGGTGCTACTAAATACATCAGAAGTTAGGAACTCCTGCAAATATCCTTCCCAATAATTTATAATGTGCAAAGCAATCAAATAATTTACTTTAGCATCAGGCCTGTGAGGGAATTGGCAATATTGTAAAGCTTTTTATGTTGAGACCCATGTGATTTCGTTTGGATTTGCTCAAAAGTCTGACTGAGAACATCATCAAGGTTACTGACACAGTCTTCCCTCCTTTGCCAGTAGAATAAGTCTGGGGCAAGGATACATTTTAAATTTCAATTTTTAACTTTTTCATGAAAAGAGAATACACTGAGACATCAGGGAGAAAGCAATTCATAAAACAGCAAAAAGTAATCTTTGAGGCTGAGCAGTGACTATTGTTCCATTCCTGAAGGTATTCAAGGTCAGGCTGGAGGGAGATTTGAGTAACCTGATCTCGCAGGAGGTGTTCCTGTCTATAGCAGGGAGCTTGGAGCTAGATGATCTTTAAAGTCCTTTCCAACTCAAACCTTTCTTGATTCTATGATTCCATATATCTGAAGCCAACATTTTCAAGGCACACAACTATTTACTCCAAGCACAAAGCAGCTGTTTCTGTTTATCCCGTCCTAAACATCTAAGAGTACAGCAAAGCAAGCATGGCTGTGACAGTGAACCAGAAGGGTACAGGTTTGCAGGAAAGAGAGGAAGAAGCAAATGGACAAGGATGTGATAGTTTGGACTACTAAAGCTTGAGGATGTGATGAATTATGATTTTTTTCTAATTTACCAGGCATGGACAGACGTTTGAAGCACCTTCAATCAGCATAACTTCTGACATCAAATTTCAGAAGATAAGGAACTCAGAAATTCATCACACTAATTCTGATTTGAATGAAAACTTTTGTTTTGATATCTTCACTTTGCATTTCTTTTCATATCCTGACACTATTGTCAAGGTAGTGAAAATACAGCTACATTAAGGTTATACTTTCTTAAAATCTCCATATGGAGCTAACAGTCTAAACATGACACAAAATAAACCAGCTTTTATTTGCATCATCATTGTTAACAGTGGCTTTGGAAGCTGAAGAGATGGGCAACTATTTACAATTTTATGTGGTGTCAAATTCTATTAAGGAAATACTAACGCTTACTGCTTTGCACCTGCAAAAGGCTCTTCTGAAAAAAGACTCTTTTTAAATCTGTCTTTTTACCAGACAAAATGTTCATGGCTAAAATTTCCATTTATATGACTATAAAACCAGAGTCAGGATCCAAACCATAAATTCCTTTGAGATAGGTAAATATTTCTTCAATTACACAGAAAAAGTAATGAGTTGTTTAAGTTAAGTGATTTTCCCTTAAAGGCATGTATTTGGAACTAGAGAATTCTTGTATTTAGTTTTGTTCATTTCTCTACCACATTGTACTTCAAACCAGTATTCACTGAGGATTTACACTAGGTCACATGGACAATATGAAAATTTGAGGGAGAAGTTTTTTATTTTCTTTCTTGATTCTTTTCTATCTCAGCTCATAAACTTGAGTGGCTTTTGTAGCTCTCAGCTAAGGAAGACCAAGCATTTGCTTGATGGCCATGAAAAAATGCAAATCAAGATTTTGACATCAATTGCAATTGAATTTTCTCAAATTACCTTGTCTTCAAAGTCTCAATTTCCTTTAAAATACATGTGCTGTTGCGTTCTTCCTTCCCCTTCCTATCTCAGTCTGTTCCTGGACTTCCAGAAATTTTTATTTTATGTGACAGGTAGGGGAAAGAACACACAGCCATCTTCATACTTTTGTACTTTGACAACCACTCCTTCCACTTTCTCCTTGTCTGCTCTACAGAACTGACCAAGAACAGCTTGCTTGGTTATGGCTGACATGAACAGAGGCTGAACTCATGTTCAGCATTATAATAACTGGAGACTGCTCTTTCCTCTAAGGTGTCTTTGTATTCTCCTTTGCCAACACAAAAACAGAGCTTTAGGTGCCTGACCAATAACTTGTCTCTTTCATCTGAAAAACTTACATGTTCCAACATGCCCTTTTAAAGATACTTCTGTCCTTTGCTGGCCATCTCATTCCACTTGAAAACAGAGGGATGTGGCAAATTTATCTCAGTAAGTTGTGCTTTGGATACGTTATAGCCGAATAAGGATTTCAATTTTTCAATGCTTACAAAGCCTTATCTCTTGCAGCTAGAGCCTATTTGAACATGTTAAGCACTTGGTTATTTCCACTGACAAGATCAATTTGGTACCAAATTAGAAACCATCTAACCTTTAGTAGTTTGAACAAAATGAGTGTTGAAGAGATAGAGTTTGTATTTGTTGAACTGAAAGCAAAAAATTCTAAACCCTGAGAAACATTTCTGACCTCATTCATACTCAAAATACCATCAAACATTATAGGTCAGATTTTGAACTTGTTCAACAATGTGAGAAAAGCTTACTAGCCTCTTAGAGAATTTTTCATATTGCAAGATTGATGCTCAACTTGAATGTCAAACCTCAAACCACTCCCTTAGAAGACTAGCACAGGAGTGAGTCCAAAGAAGTTGCAAAACATCAAACATTTTGGATGTCAGGGTTGTTACTAAACCCTGAGTGAAAAAACAGCAGAAATTACTGTCCCTAAAGGGGCTTTTCTAACTTCCAGTGTTGGTAATATTATCAGTACAGTAGGCAAAGGACTTGGTGTGTTTCAAGCCTGAACATCAAAAAAAGCAAAAGAAAAATGAAAAAAAAGTAAAATTTTAACCAACCAGAAATATTTGCAAATAGATGCTGGAGGGGAGAAGTGGAAAAAAAAATGTCTGCATTTTGTGGAGTATGATTCTTTCTTTTAAAGTTTTCTTAGAACATTTGTTTTTCTAGATAATGAACTCTCCCTTTCATCTTTCAGGATTATTCTGGACAAGAAACTGCAGTATTTTTGTGCTCAAGTCAACATTTATAAAAAATGGAATTTTGACTGTCTGTACATACAAGTATATCTCTGTTCCCAAGAAGTCAAGTGTGATAAGCATCTCACAGTGATTTTTTAGCCAATGCACATCCTGTGTCTTTGAGCACAAACAAGTACAGCTCATTTTTCTTTGATATGATTTGCCTGAATGTTTCTGGAGCAATACTGTAAGATTGTGCCTGCACCCTCAACAACCTGAGTTTTACCAAATACATAGTAGAAGTATGGCTATGACTGACACAAATTGCACCACTGTACTTGCTGAGGGATTTCTGCAAAGCACTTTTTCTCATGCATTCTGACTTCACCCTGAAATATTCTTTAGGAAGGGGCCTCTTTCAGAGGTGCTGATAATCCTCAGTTCCTCTGAAAGTAAGTGAATTAGTGAGCTTTTTGAACGCTGCAACAGCATTCTAACATTTTGAATGCTGCCTCAAACCATACCTATCTCAGCTGACTGTTTTCTCCTTTAATTTGGGATTTGGCCAGAGCACAACATTCACATCAGCCCTATCTTGACATCAACAGTTACTTACGTTTCTTCATTATTCCTCTTTTACCAGCTGGCCTATTATATTATATTATAGCATGTCACAGGGGATTGTCTCAATTACATTATTCTACATCTGTGACCATAATGTAAAATTGGGATTGGGACAATGGTGTTTTCTCACAGCTCTGGCTAAGCAAAATGGTGCTGAACAGTAAATTAGAAACCTAGAGATCCCCTGACTTGTAAATTACTTTTACAAGAATGAGTTATGTTACCACAAATATATACCAAATAAATATGCAGTTAAACTGCTTGAGCAAGTCAAGGACTCTTTTCTGTTATCTGTCTAGTGGTGCTCTGGAAGCTTTGGCTTAATGTTTGAAATTGAAAAAAAAAATCCTTAAAAGCACTTCAAATATTCCATTGTGCAAACTGCAGTGAAAAAAGGTCTACTTCTAAATGAAAGTATCCTGACAGGGTGGGCAAAAAAGTGCTCAACCTCTGTATTGACTTCATATCACTGGAAAAGCAGGCAAATTCTCTAGGCAGACAAATCCCGAGCCAGGATAAAATGACTGCACCAAAATATTTCCCTTAAACTATATAGGGGCATTTGAAAAAAAAAAATACTTCAACAAACAACACTTCAACAAATCTGATTTAACTGATACCAGCTGAGACTTGCTCCAAAAATCACTGTTTTCCTTCTATTTTACAAATCATGGAGCTGTACTCACATTTTGTTAAGGTGTGGTGCATGCAGTAATACTTTTATGCCCATAGATATTACAAAACAATATAAAACATTTGGTGAGAGAAGCAAACACCTGCATCTTCTATGATCGTGGGTACAGAAGAAAATGGTATAACACATAGGAGCATACTGTGGCATTTAGTCTGCTACTATTCAACTACTGCTGTGAAGGGAGCTTTTGAGAAACTAAAACAATAATGTTATTATTGTCACTAAACAATACTGCTCAAAGAGTCAGTGCTATATATAAACTCCTAAGAATGTTTTCATCAAGCTGGGAAGCCAAGTCTTTGTGAGGCTGAAAAGAAATTTTAGTTCGTGAACAAGTGTCCATTCTGCACTGCATTCCCCAAGGGTTAGAAAAATAGCAGAAGGCTACATATTTTATAGCATATCAGCATTTTTTTTCATATACAGGACTAGAAAAATGAAAATATATCTTTGTTTTATATGGATTTTCTTTAGCCTTCAGACTACTGAGCTATTCTTCAAACGCCTCTTGCTAACAAAGACTTAACATTTACCAGAGGATCGGGCAAATTCCTCAGGCATTAGAAGCATGGTTGATTAAAAAAGCCTCTATTTCGTAATTAAAACAGTGCAACTAATCCACAACTTGAAATATTTTGGAAGCATATCATGGGGTGAACAATGCAGCTGTCAAGTAAAGAAGAGCTTTTCTCATAAGGGATCACTTCACAATACAAGCATCTCCAGATCCCCTCGAGCTATAGTGCACTTCTGCATAGTTGAAGACTTTTAATATTTCTTAATAGCTGATATAAATCACAAAATTTCATAACAGTGCAAGATTTCCTAGGGTTGGTTTAACCCTTAGAGAGAGCAGCAATCTGCTGTGTTATCCAGCTAATGCTTACATGCAAGTGGTTTTGATTCAAACAATGTAATTAAGATGGGTTTAATATATTGCTGGTCATCCTTTTGTAAGAGCTTTGCTATTCCATATCCTAAGTAGCTTAAAATGTTAAATTATGTGATTAGTCATGACAGACACATTAGGAGTGGAATCCCCAAACTGATATGAAACAAGCCTCAAGGAACCAAATATGGTGAACTTGATAGTGGGAAGGCCCCCTTTCTTTTTCTTTTGTCTTTCTAATGGACATGGCCTGCTTTCCTCACATCTGTATTGCTTGATCACAACCAGCAAGGCTTACAAAACATTTTTGGCTGACTCAGTAAGAGCATCTGCTATTATACAAGCCTTAACAAAGTCAAGGTATATTCTTACATTGATTTTCAGTCAAGAAAGTAGTAATTGACTATTATTCACAACATTTCCTCCTGCCCTCCAAATTTCTGTTACTTCAGTCAATAAACACGATAATCTCTCTCAGTTATATTCCTCTCTATCAAGCACAGAGGAAAAATGTCTTGTGTGCTGTAGAGGAAAATAACAAGGATACTTGATTTGGGTCAGGCATTTCAGAACCCATGACTGGGACTATGATCACCAGGGAAATTACTTCACCTGTGACCACCATCAACCATAGCTCTTTCTCTTCTCACTCATTCACAACAACAGGCCAAATGTGCCACACTGGGGGCACTGAATCCTGAGGAGCAGCCATGACCTCCAACGTCCCCCCAGCAAAAGGGGAATCACAAGTGATGGGAATTCCTGGGTGGGACATGCTGTCTGAGGCAGGGAGGTGCTCAGCAGCACCCTACAAAGCTACCAGCAGCTACTACTTTGTCAGCTCACCTCCTTAAGGTGCATTAGCTTTTACAGACACGCAGGCACAAGAGGAAAATGACAAGAGAGTCTTACTGCTCACATGGAATTCAATTCAAGAGATAACACATGACTAGGGAGCTTGTCTAGGCCTGGCTGGAAGAAGAACAAAATATTCAGTTGTGAATGGGAAAAAGGGTACAGTGCAATTTTTTATAGATTTTACTTTCAACGTCTTTAGGCATAAAGACTAAAGAAAGAAAAATATGGGAAATTTCCTTTCTATTATCTCTGTCCTATGAATATTTATGAAGCAAACTACAGCTGACAGGTAGTATCTGGTAGGAGCTCCCTATTTGAACTAATCCATGTAAATTACATGGGCCGTTCACAAAGGGCTCATTGCTGCTTACCTTTACCTCCTACAGAAGCACCTCTACAGGTATTCTCAAAGCACACAAGAATACAAATGCACATAATCAAATTGGATCATGCTAAGAAGATTATGTCTGCATTGATTGAAAGGCACTACTAAATCTGTCCAACATTCCTACAACCCTCCAGAAGATGTCAACACAGTTTTGCTGAGAAACTTTCTCTGCATTCCCAGTTATCTTCTTCGTAAGCAAGGTTACAAAAACAAAAGAAATGTAAAATATTAGTAAAAATATTTCATCAGTAAAGCTGATGAAATAGGGAAATATAAGATAATGGATATTTCTAAAGGAATAACACATAACAATTACATTAACACAATAACACAAGCTAAACACCAAGCTCTTAATTGCCATTAAATTTAACCTGGTGCTTTAAGGAAAAAAAGTGGCTATTAAATTTTTCCTCAAGATTACTTTTAATCAATCCAAAGGTTAATTCTGTTAATGTATCACAAGAGAAACACAAATTGCGTTGCAATATGTCTGTAGAAAGATAAGCATGGGAGATCCTAGTATCAGACAATGGGAAACCTTAATTGGTGTTTATAACTGCAGTAGAAGACAATAGTTAATCTTGGATGTTACAGAACACACACTGAACATTTCCTTCCTTGGCATATTTGTGTGTATGCATGTTTCTGCACATTATTTTGATGATGTTAAATCAGAAATCCTTGTTTCAGAGTACATAGACACATCCGTGAGAAAACGGCAAGAGGCTGGTGGTTGTGGGACATCATAGTTTGCAGAGGTCCTCTCACAGCCAAACAAACTGCATCATGATGTACCTGCTTTCACGCCACTATGGAGACTACAGAGCCAAACTCTGACATTCATATTTCCTTTTCTTCAGAAGAGGTGGAAACCTGTTGGCCTTAACCCACTTAAGAACTGCTGTCTGGCCAGGGTCAGAGGTTGACTGCCTGTTTTAAGTACTTGACTCAGTGCTCAGCTACTACACAGCCCTTTTGTTCTCTGCCTTGTCTTTTCACTGTATTTGTTTCAGAAGCTGGGACCGAATCCTTGAACTGTATGAAGTCACAGCAAGGTTTGCTTTTTGGCTCCAGTGGGAGCAGTATCCTGTATGATTATACTGGGAGCTCCATCTCCCGTTAACTCACAACGTTAGTCAACACATTTTTGCAGCTCTATAGAAAAGTACTGTAATCTTTAAACAGATGCTTGTTGTAGATAAGCAGGGAATGGCATACTCTGTGCTGATGCTAAATCAAAACAGTGCTATCTCTGTGAGCTACTGAAAACACTTTAGTCGTCTTCACCAGGCAAGAGCAATGCAAGGGATTCTCTGCTGCTAGCCTGAAAAACTGCCAGCCATTTGTTTCATAGAGGCAATATTACCTGTGGTTCTCTTGTAACAGTGTTTGCAATACACAAGGGCAAGGAATGGAAGAACTGAGACTTCTCCAAACATCTCCACTGTTTGCTCATTTTAATCCATGAGAGCCATCAAATAAAGAGGGTTTTGTTTTTCTCTCTGATTCCAAACTTCCTTTGTTTTTAAATTAAAAAAAAGTGTCACTACTTCTTCACTCTGTTCAAACCCAGTGACAGCTTTCAATGCATTATTTTAATTAGGCTTCCAAATTTGTTCATAAGCTGTCCAGGTCACAAGGAGAATTAAAAACAAACACTGGTAATGTATTTCTGCATTACTTCTACAGACAGCTATATTTGACTTGTATTCAGAAGCAAAGCTAGCGGGATACACATGACTGGAAAGGGCATCAGTGAAGTCTGACATTGGTTAAGCTTCTGGAAGCTCTGCTCTGAACTCTGCAGTGCCTCTGTTACTTTGGGATTTGTAGAAAAGACACAGGCTTAGTAACTCTCCTAAAACACACAGGTATTGGAACTGAAAAGCTTGCCACTAAACTGCATGAAATATTCATGCAAGGATAACAGTTGTGTTTTCAACAAACATAATAGATTCCTCATTCCTGTATGCTCCTTAACACCATATATTAATGATGCATCATATACAGATTCCACAGTTATCAGTAATTTTATACTCATTCTAAAATTTGCCCCTCTCAATGCCTTCATATCCACAAGTCAAGTTTCAAAGCAAGGACTAACATATAATTTCCCCTCAGCTTTTTTTGTAGAAAAGAGAAAGTAATAATCATTACAAATTAAGAACCTTCCAGGAATTCTAGATTTTTTAAATAGATTTTTCATCATTTATGAGACAAACCAAAACCCCACAATACTTCCTCAGTTTTTGCCCACTCATGGCAAAAACATGACAAAAAAGCAAGATACATCATGATCCAATGGATATATTAGTGAGAGTTAAGCTAAGTCATCCAGAGTTTATTAGTGATTTTCCAGCAATCCATCCTGATGTTCTAATATTAGCTCATCAGCAACTCAGGGACAGAGAAAGGATAGCAAAAACCAAAACCATGCACATACTTTGATCCCTTCCTGAATTTTCTGTGCAAAAAAAAGTAAAATGTTTTCAAATTTACTGACTTCTTAAGGTATTTTAAAAATGCTTAAACAAAAAAATACTATTTACTACAAGAGAGATAAGAGAGAATTTGGGAAGACAGCTACCATCTGTGGGAGCAAGCCATCTAAATTTGTGGACCCTAACTATGAATTTGCAAACTTTCAGGTGTTTGATGGCTTGTGAATTTTATCTTAACTCTGAATTCCCTAGGCTTTAAAAAAAATCCATGTATAAATACCTTTCTGCTAACTATGACATTCTTGCAGGGTGTTGTGCCGTAATTTACTACCGTTCACACTGATGCCAAATTGCTTTCACTTAAAAAACACCTTTGCCAAGGCATCATTTCTGGTACCTTTGCTTCAGCACTTTGCTCTCCTTTTATGTGCACAGAAGGCTTTTACACAGGGGTGCCTGCCAATACCTTTAATCCCAGTGGTGGTACAGGCAGAGAAATGAGATTCTTCCTCCTGCTCCCCCAGGCAGCTCTGCAGGTTGGTGGTTCTGAAGTGCAGAGACTTCATATCAGCTGCTGCACGTTTTCTGTGGAGCAATTAACAGAAGTTCACTGTACAGAGCTGTCAACCAGGATCTTTTACAGAACCATAAAACAAGTATGGTTGGAAAAGACCTCTAAGATAGACGAGCCCAAGCATTGCTTTTCACAACTGTTGCAACAAACCCCTGAAAACTGCAAGCCAAACTAAGCTACTCTAGTGCCAAGTACTGCATGAACTCCTGAAAACGCTGCTAGAACAGCAGACTGTGTTTCAGACTTGGGGTTCTGAGGTAAGACTGAAGGGCAATTACTTGCTTTTTATTCTCTCCCCATTTCTCAGATCTAAATACAGAAGAGACTGAACACACAACTGTACTTCACTGGAAGGTGCATCCATAATTTTTTTTTTTAATTTACAGTTAGTCTGAACTAGAAAAGAGGTTGTATTACATTTTCCACATTTACATATTTCTTTAAATGACACCTGATTTTTTTTTATAGTTTTTTAAAAAGTGGTGAATGTTTACATTTTCAAATCATATACAGATACAGCCTCTACAGTTGTTTCTGTGGTATTGACTGTGAAAGAGTAACCACAACATTCAATTAAACAACAAAAAAGTAATGTTGCAAAATGTATTCAGCCTCACAATTCCATTACAGCAAAACTACACTGACTTTATCATTTGTCTGCATGGCTTCTCATTTCCTACAGTGGTATTTCCTTTTGTGATGAAATAATATTGCTATTATTTTCTCACTGTATCCATTTTACATATAAACCATAGAAACAACTCTGGTTTTTGTGTTCCCTTGTTAGTGAACATTCAGGATCACTAAGTTCACCCAAGTCATTCTCTACATTTCTGTTGTATTAAATACAAAGAAGTCTTTGTAAAGAACTAGGAAACGTCTTTTTTATCATAGAATATCTTGAGTTGGAAGGGACCTACAACAATCATCAAAGCCCAGCTTCTGGCCCTGCACAGGACAGTGCCAAGAATGACATAATTTTTTATTTCTTGTGAAAAATAAATTTATCAAAGAAAAATAGCAATGAAATTACTGAAACTATTCTACTAGTCACAAAGTTTGGCAAAAACTTTTGATCAAACCCTTGCAGAAGCATCAAAAATATTTAAAAGGTGCATTTAAAATACTTTGTTAAAAAATAGAAAACAAAGAAATGTAGGAGGACTAAAAAGGGATTAAAAAACATTAAAACCATTTACAGACCTACCCTATAGGCAAGGGAAATACTAATATAAAAATGCATCCTGAGGAAAAGTCCATAAAAGGAAGTAGTAGTCAGAGTGTTACTTAAATACAATTGTTAAGTATAAAATAAATACCATTGTAAATGATCATATTTTTAAAATAAATTGTATATTTTGAGAGTAAAAATTTATAGCTCACAGCACAGAGCTCTAAGAAATATATAATGCAATTTGACATTCATTAATACAGAGGTATTTAGTTATTCATCTTGTAAAAATGGTTTCTAGTTTTTATTATTAGAAAATACTAAACATCACTGTAGAAGAAGGAGTTACAGGATTTTCATATTTTATTAAACAAAGATTCATAAGAAATAACACAGATTTGGAAACCCAGAGAAGGGAATTGGAATACAAGGTTAATAATTTTTTAACTTTAATGCCATCAGGAAGAAATAAAAATCTAATTTTCATGAGGCTACACGTTGTCTTTCAATTTTGAGATCTCATTCATCTTTTAATTTTCTCAGTCTTGAAAAAAAGAAAAAAAAGTATAGTAGCAGGAATAAAACAGAGCATTTTAAGCAGCAGGGGGTTTGAGAATCATACCTTTTCATTAGATTCAGTTGCAATCAGAGTACCTTAAATGAAGATTATCCCTTAGCAGTCAATAGACCATCTGTTCCTGGGATACTCAGGGTCTGATGGTCTGATCATGTATTTCAATGTGTATTAACTTACAAGGGCCACTAAGAGTTTCACATCTGCTGTAAAAAATGTCTTTAAAAAGAATTACTTTTGTCCTTTCTACTTTCATGTTAGGAGGCATAACAATGAAAAGAATGAAAGGGAAAAGATACTTTTTAGGGCAGAAATTCTATTGGAATATAGTTGCATATATGCAGGCTCTCAGCAGGCAGCCAGAATCCGTAAGTCTTCGTAGAACTGTCTGCTGCTGGAAAGAAACTGGTGCAGAAAAATCTGTTTGCATTTCAGCTCACTTCTTAACATGAATGAAAGTAGCCAGAAGATGTGGCTGTGCTCTTGCGTCCCTCCAAGACAGCCAATCCTTCTGGGGTGACAGGATGAAAGTGCTGTTGGACAGGCGCTGTCCTTCAGTCAGGACAGGTCTCAACTGAGAACTGAGCAAGACAGAGCAGAACTGAGCAAGACAGCCTAAAGAACCAGCACACTGGGCTAAAACCTGGTCTTTTTTTATGCTCTATGCTGTTGAGATAAAATGCTCGACAACAGGAAGAAGGAAACTTCATCTAGAAGTGCAGGGAAACAGAATTACCTCATCACCTGTAAAGAGCCATGACAGCTATGGTCTACCAGTGCAGCAAGGTCGTTGAGCACAGGGCCTGCAGCTGCCCCTGGAAGGTGCTGAGGAAGGCAAAGCAGAGCTCCTCTCTCCAGCAGCTGCCCACAAGGGTTAGCAAAGTTTAATGTCAAGAACTCCAATCAACTTTCCCACAGTGTCATTATCTGCAGGCCAGTTTGGAGGTGCAGCTTGATGGAATGCACAGAGGGAGAACCTCTAACAAGAGGAAAGTTTGGCTGCAGACAAGCGTGACTCCAGGATAGAGGTCCTCTACCCTTTTCCCCAGTAGTAGCATAAAATAGCAGCAGGCATAATTTTTGCTAAAGAATCTGAATTATTTTAAGTTCACTAGATTTCACTTCCTTGCACTCACTAGGGTGACAAATGTCAGCAGCAATAATTTAAGAGAAGGCAGATAGTGCAAGACTTTCAGATTACATACAAGCAGTTAATGTTTCCTTAGAAGCAGAAAGTTTTCTTCCTTCACACCAAATTAACTCAATGAGATTGAAAATTAAAGTAAATTAATTTTCCTTATTTTAAACAAACAAATAAATCCCCACTGACCTGTGAAATACAAAGCACAACAGGCAAAGTTCTGATTTAAGCACTACTAGGTAATTAAAAATGAGTGCAGAAGTTTTCTATAGGCAACCACAGGAAATCTACTATACTGTCTTTACAATGGGCCTGGGTATATGAACAGGGATTTAATTGTTAGCAATTATTTTCACATGCTGCTAATTAGTTCCAATTTTTACTAAAGGCAAAGGATGCACAGTGTGAATAGCTGAGTTCAGAAGTATTTGTCAGGAGAAAGCACTAACTATGATATCGGAACTGTGCAGATAGTCTGTTTTCTATAGGTGCTTCACACAGGAATCAATAGGTGAACAATGAAAGTACTTAGCTAACCCTAAGGCTCAAGTGTCTGGGTCAAGAAGCAAGTTCTGTTTTCAAAGTTTTCTCATAAAAGTCCTGAGCTGCAACTTACTGATATCATAGAGCTGTTGGTGACTCACAATCCACTTCTTCTGAATGACTGACTGTGCAATATCAAAGCAGAGGCTCTAAGAGTCTCAAGAATAAATAAGCTAGCACTTTCACTTCTGTGAAAGTTTGAGTGCTTTTAGCCTGTTTTCAGAACCCCATACTGTATAGATAAGCCTGGTTGATATGACTTGTCCTGATTTCTGTCCATGTCACGTAGCAGAGTAGCATTATTTCAAAAGAGAAAAATTTTAAAAGAGAAAGGAAAAAAGTAGGTATTCTCTGAACTATTCTTTTTAATTTTGATCACTGTTACCTTTTTAATTTTGATCACTGTTACCTTTTTAATTTTGATCACTGTTACGATTTTTTTCTCTATGAAAACCTAGAATCTGTACAACCAGCCACGAAAATGCTACTTTGAGAAATCACGTTTCCTCTAACTTCCCCTCACATCCTGCAGAGTGACCTGAGGATATTTTCACTGTAAATACAGAAATGCTAACACATATGAGGGTTTTGTCTCCTTGCTTCCAGGAAAGATTCTAACACATCCCTCCACAGCTAAGCAAATCTACTGAGGAAAAACACAGTGCAGACCCAGAGATCCCAAGGTTGTAGAAAACCTTATATGTCTTTGCAGCTGACTTTGGAGTTGATTTATAGGCTGTCACCAAATCAGTGGTCAGAAGCTGACACAAAATGTCTTCTGCAAGCTTTGACTCCTTATTCAGTATAATCTCTTCTTCATTTAAATTCTATTGAACCAAACAACCCAGGATTTCCTCTCCCTTTGTTGGATGGCTTCCTGTTCCTGCAGCTGCCTTCTGTGATGTCAAAACATGAGAGTTAAGTGTTGCCTGAGGATTATGTTGCCCAAGTCCACCAAAATAAATCAGATTTGAGAATTTAATCCTTTTAACATCTCTGAATATGTGGGTTTAAATAGCAAAACCTTCTGTAATGAGGCAACTCCTCCCCTTCACCAGACAACTTCATGACAAGTAAAGATTCAGTATGACTTGCCTTGAATCTTATATGTTGCAATATATTGAAAGTTTCCTGTTATCTTTTCTCCTTTACTGTAGCAGAAATACACTTTTACTGCATCAGAGTCTTATATGAGCAGGTCTTACCGTACGTATAATTACATATTATTCTTCCCTTCCCATCTGACCTAAATCAATTCTTCTGGTGGCAGAGTCTGTACTCTGTATTTGAATAAAGCATCAGTTGTATTGAATGTGCTGGAATTGGCAGATGGTTGGTCAGTCATTCAGTTTGATATTAATTGCTTCTTTGAGATCTCTTCCAGAGAACTGAGGACAAAATGCATAGTGTCTTATTACGTTAAGAAAAAAAAAAAAATCACATCTGAAATTCTTTGATGAAAGATTCGTCTGCCTGGCAGACAATTTATTTTTCCTTAAGAGTCAAAAAATGACTGAAAAATTCCATTATTTAAAGGTTATCTCATTTCCTTCTAGTGAGTAAAAAAAATCAGACATTTTGTCTGGAAGAAAAAATAATTTTTTTTCTTACTATTTGAACAACACTTTTAATTGATTAAGAGAGGGGGGTTCTTTTGCACGAGGAAGGTCATAAATTTTTTTCATTATTATTAATTTTTAAATTCCTCACCACTCATTTATGCTCAGCTGTGTTAATGTGTCTTTTAGTGGCTCATGTTGAAGACTATAGTAGCAAGCAGGGGCAGGATCAGTTAAAACAAGAATATTTAGCACTTGATTTTAAAGGCTGGAGGTTTAGAAAATGACCTAAGCAGCTGGGGTGAGGTCTGTGGGTCTGCTTTTCATGTATCATGGTGGGTCTCCTGCTAGAGCCGCAAAATTTTCTACAGGTATAGAAAGAACTCCCACAAACTCACCAACATACTTGTAATTACATTAATGCTTCGCATCAAAGAAGTTTTTCCTTCAGTATATTAAATGTATCTAGCACCTAAAAATCATTATGTAAGATTTAATCTCATATTCATTACTTCACAGATATGTAAAATGTATGTTGCATCATTTATTCATTGGCCATTAGAAATACATAAAATAGCTGTGAGCTGTTAAAAAATGCGGCACTCATTCTTCTGGTACTTATGTATTACTATTTCCATCACAGCAATTACAGCAGGTGTCAGATGGCACCTATTTCTTTTTGATAAATGGTATCTTATGCAGTATTTAAGGAAGTACTGTGCCTGCTCACCCTAAACATTTTTAAAGAGGTGACAATCAGCTAAAACTGGAGTTTGCTTCTGCCACTGCAGCATTGTACTTGCTAAGAGAGCTAAATGCCTTGTTTCAAAGATAAGTCTCTCACATTAAAGGTCACAAAATTTCTATGCCATTTCTATGTTTCACTTTTGCACTTTCCCCTGAATTCTTTCCCTGGTAATATTTTCTTTTTCAATAAACACACTGGATGCCCCAGTTTTGTCCTCCTCCTATCCTACTTTTGATATCATGGTGGAAATCTGGACCTTAAGCTCAGACACTGTAAATCATAAATGTTTTAACTTCTGCCACCTATTTACAAACAACTTGGAGATACATTGGTAACACACCTGATGTTTCTAGTTTTAGTAAAATCTTCCACTGAGTCTGGAGGCTTGATCCTGAGCTAGCAAGCATCACATTAGCTCCACTGACTTAAATGAACAGTATAAATCTCTACACCAGCCATGTCTTTGTCTTCAAAAAAATCTCAAGACTTCTTGGGACCTCACATGCTTTATATAGAAAGATGGATAAACTTGGGACCAAGATTTTGTCTCAAAGCTGAATCTTCTTAGGTAAACAATAAAAATGGCTTAGTTGTATATGGTTACATTTTGCTCTACAACTGGAAAAATATACATTAACCATAAATTATTGACATTGGCTAAGGCTACTCAATATTTTATGACAGCAAAACACACGTGGTTTTTTCTGCATGAAGAACCACCGGAACAGGACTGACAGCAGCTTGGATACTGTGGGCTCACATGGATGGTTTGGGAGACAAACCAGTTGTGTTCAGAGCGAGGGAGGCCTCTTGGACCCTCTCTGGGTGCTGTGACCTGGAGTTACCTCTGCCCTGGTGGATATCAAAATTCAATGACAGTCTTCAAAACAGCAGAACAAAGACAGCAATATGAGACATCCTTGCAGGTGGATTTTAAAAGTTCTCTGGGTTCAACCATCATTATTATGCTTGTAGGCAGAGTGTACAAGCTGAAGAACTTGTGCTGATGGTGTCTTCAAAGGTGGTTTTGCCATGCTGTGTAGTACCTCTCTCTCTAAGAGGTGCTGTACTTTTCCCATTCAAGTCTACAGATAAAAGAGCTGTTCTTGTTTTGCTTTTGAAAATGGCTTCAGTGTGTCTCTCTCCTGCTGCCTAAATACACTGGCTCATTGGAGCCAAAAGGAAAGCGGCTTTAGGAATGGGAAACTTAATTACAATGGTCATGAATTAATTCCCAGTTCCATAAAATTAGTGGGGCCACACTGGAGTGATGCTCAAGAATGCTGCTCAGACATCGAGCAGCCACACCATATATTCAAGAGGAAGAAAAACAAGGTGTGACCTAAGATGCTGTAAAAATTTAGGTAGTATGGTGAGCTTTGCAGGGAGGTTAGTTAGCCTGGGTTTGGTGCTGGGTTGATGCAGTTCTGCTGCTTCCAGTTCTGAAGCTGGTGTCTACTGGAATTTGAGCTGTGTTATGTGTACAAAGCAAGCCACTCAGGGTAGCCAGGTATCTCTAAGCCAGCATTTCATCTCATGGAATACAAACCCAGAGAGCTGCACTAAAGATGACAGACACTCAAGTGGGAATAGTTGGACAAAATCAAAAAATTCTCACTGGATCTATTAAAAAAAAAGGAAAACCTTCATATCAGCTAACCTGTTAATCATGCATTCAAGATGGCAAATGCAAAACTATGGAAGGGTTAAGAGGCAGTTTCTTTACTTTCTCAAGCCTACCTGTCCCATCCTTTTAGCAAAATCAAGCCAACAAATGAACAAGAACATATTGCCAGAGGGAGGATCTGCAAGAAATATTCTAAAGCAGAAGAAAACACATTTGGCCACAGCAGCAAAGAGGCAGCTGACACACTCAGCAGAATTTCTGAGCTTATGAATAGAGATGACAACTGAGAACCAAGCCAAAACTCAGAGTAAAAATTACATAGCAATATTCACACCTCTAACGAAGCCAGGGAATTTCTGGCTCTGCATCTTCTGTGCTTTAAATATGACATTTCTAGCATTTTGTCTCTTTGTATGTGTGTGTGTTTTAGTAGTGTAAAGAGATCCCAACTTTAAAGAACCTCTTATTTTGCTTTTTTCCAATTAAATACCCTTCTAACAATCTCTGAAGTCAGGGCCACATGAGCACCAGAGAGTTCGGCTCAAAGATAAGGAAAAATACAATTAGACCAGAGTTTTCTCCCTGAACAGTGTCCTGCCACATGCATGTTATCCTTTTTGTCTTCAATTCAGTTTTGGGCATGCTGACACTTCTCCCTATTTGTTTCTGGAGGTACTTTAGAGCTAAGCCATAAGTGATGTCTAAGTTACTTTTCACCAGCCCCATAAATTTGTCAGATAGGAAAATGCCAAAATAATGTCTAAAATTACTCCATCAATTCCTGTTGCCTTACAAAATATCTTGGCAGGCTAATTTTATTTTCTTTAGATCATCTTGCAACAAATTTGCTGGAAACATCATGGTTGGACAGATTTACTGTCCAAGGGGTTTTTGTGCAATACTTGCAACAATTTTAGCTTGTAATTAAGAATGGATGGAAAAAAGTTGTTTGTAAATGGTTACAAGAGGCCTTGCACAGGGGTCCTGGCCTAGATCTGGAGAAGACGACAGAATTATCCTCATCAAGTTTGCAATGACCTGTAGGGTAAAGGCATTTGAGGAGATGCAGCTGATATTCTCAAGGGCAGGGCTACATTCAGAGGGATCTAGATGGGAGAAATGAACTGACAATAAACTTCATGAAATTCAGTCAGGACACCTGCCCTGCCCTGTGTCTGGGACAGACTAACATCCAACAGGAAACAGATTGGGATTGCCTGGCTGGGGAGCAGCTCTCTGGAGCAGGGACTGGAGTCCTGGGGCACACCTGGTTGAACCTGGGCCAGCAGGATCCTGGCAGGGATGAAGGCTGAGTGCCCTGGGCTATGTCAGCAGGAACACAGCCAGCAGTAGGGGGAAGCAGTTATTCCTTTTTGCTAGGCATTTGTTTGGCTGTCTCTGGAATACAGGGTTCATCTCTGGGCCACTCAGTACATGAAGGTTGTCCATAGACAGCAGTTCAGCAGTGGGTCCCTGAGGTGGCTGAGGCTAAAGAACTTGTCTGTGAGGAGAGGCTGAGGGTGTGGGGCTGATTCAACCTGGAGATGGGATTGCTTCAGGAACCTGCTGCCCCCAGGACCTACAGAGGCTCAGGCTCTTTGTTGAGGTGAAAAGTGGCACAATAAGAGACAACAACCACAAAACAGAATGAAGTGATTTTTCTTCAATATAAAAAAAGTAAATTTCCATGAGGATAACTAAACACTAGAGAAGGAGCATATCTGGTAGGCCAAAGCCCTGAGCAACCTGTCAAAACAGGCTTCTTGTGGGTTGCAATGTATTCTCTTTGTTGAGCCCTGCTTGTCATTCTATTGCCTCAGCTGCTCCAACTGCACATTAATTCCTATGGAGGAGAGGTACCTGATGAAATACTTTAGTTTAAAACAATTTGAAAGTAGCAAGGAAAAGAGAAGCAAGGTGGGTAAGGATGTATAAAAAACTATGCCACAGTGCTGAGGCAGCAGAAAATAATCACCCATAATTATATGCGCCAATACAGTTAACAACTGAAGTATTTTGTACGCTGTAATTAGATTAATTGACATCAGCTTTGATGAATGTTGGGCATTTCATCTTTAAAAATAAATTTTCATGAGAGAATGTGCTTGCAGGCTCTAGATTCACCAGTGCTGACGATTTTGCTCATTTCCTTCAAAGGGCTTTCTTCTTTATGAACAATCCTCACACTGACAAGTGAAGAAAAATTTGATCCAGGTCTTTTTATTCCATACTGATATCTAAACCGCTGGTGTGGAGTGGTTTGTAGTAATTTATGCTTTAGGAAGAGATCATGAAATTACAGATATACATACCTCCCTATTGCCACAGGTCACTACAGATTATTACCCAGACACTTTTTGGATCACCTAAGGAGGGATAAAAGAAAAGAGGGCACAGAAAGCATTTAGAAGCTCACGAGATTACACAATGGTACCAATGGAATGTAGAGATGTGTCAATAAAGAAGCTTAATCTAAATTAATCTGAATCATCAGTTTAATATCTTTTTCTTCTGCAGTCCACATCTGAAAAATGCCAGGATAAATGCATGATATTCTAAAAAATATTGGTATGTCATACTATCACGAAACAGTCCATTTCATCCTCTGATTTCACTTTCCCTGTGAAAGTTGAAGGCTGAACTGCTGAACAGCCTCTGCCAGCTTGTGAGGATTTTCTCTATGAGCTGAGGACAGCTTTGGGATTTCCCTGCCTTGCAGTGCAGTGGATGTAGGCTCCTGGCTTGCAGGGGGGATAGATAGTGTTCATAGTGTACGTGCTGGATGTAGAACTAACATCGCAGCACACGCTGCTGATTTCCTGACTGAGTCAGCCAGAACTCTCCCCGGGGCTTTTCCTGCACTACAACTCCTCAGCAAGCTCAGACCTCAGAGCCACAGATGGGTCTTATCAGATGCTATTCTTACCAATTGTGTAAGCCAGGAGATAAAGCAGCAACATGCAAATGGAAAACCCTTGTTGTAGCTACCAATACTTTCCAAGCTATAGTTTGAACCACTGACATTCAAAACATAAAGGACCAATTTCAGTGCGTGAGTAGCTCAGTTAAGTTCTAGGAAATTATATTGACTTACCCAGAGATAAATTTTCCTCAAACCATGAATGCAGTTAACATAAACAGCCATAGAAAACTGTGTAGGTCATTGATTTTGTAGATTATTTTACATGTAAACTAACTTCACCTTCTGGATTTAATGAGTGTTGATTCAATTTTATGGACTGTTATTTCTTCAGTGGCCCTGACTCACATAAAAATCTCATAAGGAAAGAGTTCTGTGATTCCAGGTGGTAAAAATTAGCTCTATCTTCATTCTCCACCTGCTTTTCCCTTTGTTAGGATCATGTATTTTGTTGTGGTTTTATAAAAATTGAAATACAATTTGATAGTTATGATTTAAATAACAAAGAGCTTGTGGGTTTGGATGTAGAAACCAGGATTGTCTATAAAAGCAGAGGTTTGTGGAAATCGATTTGCCATATTCACTAAGGCTGAGCATTCTAGTTCTTACAGTTATTTAGACTAACTTGGAGAATTCGAGCCTTGTTTTCCTAATTGGAGTTTCACCTTTTTTTGGTCTAAAACATATATACTAAGTGGTCTGGGCAACTGGCAACTCTTAGCTACTGGTCTCTGCAATGTCCAAACCCTCAGATATCAAAATATTTTTTTCTCAATTATGTTGAAGTTAAACAACATTCTGAAACACTTGCACTTTTCCAAGTGTTGACTGTAAGGTAGAGCAAAATGAAAGCTAAGAAGGACTTAAGTATTCTCCCTCAGACAATAACAGCCACTCTGGTTACTCTTTCCACTGAAAAAGATCTCTAGAAGAGAAGGCAGGGATGCTCAATTATGAAGCTGTATGACTAAGAGCCAGGAATGTGGAGTGGAAGGCAGGCACTGAACATGGTATTCTTTAAGTAAGCAAACACTTCTTAAAGAAACTAAACCACCTATGTGTGGCATAAAATTCCCTTTGTAACATGGCTAGAATGCTTATGTTAAATGTAAATCCATAAAATATGAACTCCAGCACAGAACCACGGAAAGGAGCCCTGCCTCCACTTAGTCAAAGCAATGCTGATGTTTGAGAAACTAAAAACTCTTTGCTTCTCAGAGTGTTTCTAATGTTCTATTGTTTGCTGCAAACAAGGTAGAGCAATATAGCTCTACAGGATGCTGCTTGCAAATTGAAGAACCCACAAAACTTTTGTGCCTTTTTTTTTATTTCTAAAAGTATTCCCAGAGATAAAGCACTTGATCCTGCCTCTATGCTGCTCTATTTATGAGACATACTTTGCAAAAAGCTTAACAGAGGAGTTTACTTTCAATTGTGGCCAAGTAATTAAGAAAAAATTATTCTTTTGCACAGAAAATAAAACCACATAACAAAGCTTTGCATTCCTGAGGTTATTTTAAAATGCATTTGTTCCTGTCTGTCACTGCCTGTAGTAAGGCAACAGAACCTGTGATTTTTGACTAACCTGGGGCTGCAGCCACTTGTGTCAGTCAGTTTGGTAAAGAAGGGAGATGGATGTTCAGATACAGTGGTGATCAGCATGCAGCCCAGAACCAGCTTATCCACAACCGTGTCCTGCTAATTTTTATGCCCAAGCACAGTCAGAGTCAACAAAGTATTACATAAAGGTAACAGCAAGAAAGATCCAGTCTGTAAGTACCATTCAAAGGAAGTTATGGCCAGAGGTCTGACACTTTAGCAAAAGAAGCTGTTTCAAGAAACTATTCCTTCT
Source organism: Illadopsis cleaveri (assembly GCA_013399915.1). Classification (NCBI taxonomy): domain Eukaryota; kingdom Metazoa; phylum Chordata; class Aves; order Passeriformes; family Timaliidae; genus Illadopsis; species Illadopsis cleaveri. The sequence goes on from VXBB01023731.1 coordinate 401,825, forward strand.
CTCTGGAGTTAAGTTATACCATTCTTGCCTTTGTTGGAGCTAAAGGAGGAATATACAGTATTTCCTCACTGGCTGCAAAGTATTTGCAATAAATAACAATTTAAACTTTCTCTAAACACATGCATTCAAAAAGTTCTGGCCTGTCCTTTTTTTCCTGAAGCACTCTGAAGTCCATAGATTTAAAATCTACATTATATTGCTGATGGAAATTGCGGCTTCCTTTTCTGTGATCCATCCACTTCCTTTCTTTGTGGGGTGGTGCATATGCACAATCCATAAACATAAATAGATAAATATAACTAAATATATATATACAAACATATATATAGATACATAAATAGATGTATCCCCAGTTAGGAACATGAGCAGTATAAAAATGATTTATGTAGCCTATTTGTTTCCTTATTAGGGTTTCCTAAGGAGCAAGGTAGGCTATAAAAAACCTCTGGTATGAGTTTTCCTTTGAATATTAATGAAAGTTATTATTTGTACATACAACTGGTTCTTAAATTCTGTTAAAAAGCTGAGTCATCTACTTAAAGGTGAAATTCTGGTGAGGAAGACTAATTGCTTTTCAGTGAAGCCCCCCATACTTAGTGGGGGCTGTGTTCATTGCAGATGGAGTTTTGACTGTACAATCATTACTACTGACATCACTGAAACTAGTTAGAATTCATGAGCTGAAGACTGACTAAAGAATTAGACTGGCATTTACTCCCATTCTCAGGAAAGGTCTGATCCTGGTTTAAAGGAGACTTCTCTAACTGACCTGGGGAAAAGTGGGACCGAGCTCCAAATTGACAGTGTGATTAATAACAATAACACAGTCATGTTCCAGTCTGTTTCGTTAAAATGGATCCTGAATTTTTTTCTAAAGAGATAGTGCTCCTAGTACAGGTCTCCTGATCATTTAGTAGCTGAAGAAACCAGCAGAAGCTAAAGGCCACCTGGTCTTCTGCTGGTGTACACCATTGCAGCTCCACTGAAGGGCAATGGAGTTTTAACAGTTCAGACCAGCTGAAACTCTTCTGCCAAACCGTTTCTTGTAAACTGGAAGGAAAGGCAGAGCCCATATACCACAAAGAGCAGGCCCAGAATCTTTGAGCTCCTTTTTCTTTGTACCCAGCGAACGTGCAGGTACTCAGGGGAAAGTGCTAAAAGAGAAGACAAGCCAATAGCCAAATAGATGATCGTGCTGAAGGAAGAGAGAGCTGTGAAAAGTTGAGTTATAATGAAATGACATATGGGGCAGTTGTGGTGGGAGGAAGCCCATGATGTTTGGTCCCTCATTAAAGTTAATTAAAGGTTGAAAAATGTGAAACAGGTTGCAAAAAACAACACATGGCAAATACCAATGAGGTATCCAAGGCCATTTAGAGCACTTCCTATCAAAATTCAAACGCATGCAAAAACAGAGCTGCAGCAACTCATTTTAGAGCACATGGTTTTTCTTCATAAATTTTGGTTTACTCCTACTGGAAATTACCAAAGCGTTTTTTGCACGAAAGAAACTTGAAAGGTCTGTGACTGTGAATATTTTACTCAGCTTGAAAACACTCTGAAACCCGTTAGCTCAAGGGAAGGTGCAAGTTTCGCATTGCTCCAAACCTCACTAGCTGAGCTCTACAACTGTGAGCTATTTTCTCCCAGAGGTCAGCCCCACTTCTCTGGAGGGACCCAGAGAATTTCACTGCTGTCCACTCTTTGTCAGGATCTACATAACATCATCTGCTGGGGTTGCCCAGGATTACTGAGTGCCCTGCTTCCCTAGCCATCTTTCATATTTGCATGAAGCTATGCTGCTTGGGAACCCTCCACAAATGTACTGGCATGAGTGTGTACTTGTGTGTGTTTGTATGTTTGCCAATATATTTGGCACAGACAGAATGCATCTGTTTCAAAGAAACTACAGGATATCTACTCTGACAGCATTCCAGTAATGACATTCAACTGAGGCAGACATATCTATGGAACAATCATGCATTTGTCTGGTCTTTTGAATCTGAAATGCAAACTTGAATTGGAAAGGGCAAGGCCCTTTCAGAGCACTCATAAAGTGGTTGGGAGTAGGAGATCTAGAAGACTTAAGTTTTTTTCTATCTTGTTCTTTGGAGCCTAAATATGCAAGAACAGAGCATAGCCCTGAGGGAGGCTTTGCTCATGCCTAAGCCCCTGACCTCAAAATGGAAAACTTGGAGTCAGCTAAGTCTCCCTGACAACAAAGAGGGGGGAAAATGGAATTGGCACTCCACGTTATTAATTTATTTGCATTACAATTTAATTCTCAAATGGGGAATAAACTGAATCAATAAAGAGTGGTAAAGAAGTGATCTCTTGTCTACTACAAAAAAGAGATCCATGTGTATATGTGTGTGTGTGTTTACATGTATACATATCTATAGCTATACATATCTCTATGGAATGGAGAGACAAAGTCTGCTTGCCCTTGGGGGCATGGCAGGGAGCATTGGGTGTGCCAAGGCAGGAAACAGCACTTATCTTATCCTGTGACATTTTGGGGTCCTCTTTGAGCCAGGAAATGCCATCATGACCTGTAGCAGACAAGATAAAGAGCTCTAAAGAGGGCTTCAGAGTCTTTATGAGTAATTCAAAGCCTTTATGAGAAATCAGTTGTACAAATAACTGCTTATATTCTGTGTATTCAGAGAAACTAGTACTAATTTCCCCACTTGTTTCTTACATGCCAGTGACACCACTGGCATTTTCTCAGAGATATCTCAAGACCTGAAATCTACACTGTGTTTTGGAAAAAAAACCCAACAGGAATGCTTGGCAACTTGAAGAATCAGTGATCAAAACAATCCCTCTCTGCCTTCCCTAGTTCAGTTTCCCTACCTGGTAAAAGGAAGAGTTAAAGTGAAAGGAAATGGAGTATGACATCAGACCTGAGGCCAAGTCCTTAATTTGTTTTTTTGCTGAGGCTGAACTCAAGGAAGTCAACTGGATCCTTGCCTGAGTAAGTAATGAGCAGAAATTAAGGAAAGGCTTGAAGACTGGGTCTTTGATGATTAGGTCAATGCCTTCCGTGTAATCCCAAGTGACCAAAAGCGCACAGAGAAAAAAAAAAGAGAACTACCCCTTAGCACTTCCCATTGCCAGCTCAGGCAGGATCTCATAGTATCAGTGCTCATAGAATCAGGATTCTACAACAGAACTGTAGAACATTTTCCATGTTAAAACCCCATGGAAATGAGAAAAACACTGGGGATGAGCAGTTGCATCCAGGTGGCTGCAAAGTTAAAATAGAGCCATTTACAATTTTGACAGATTCCTCTCTTCAAAACCACTGTGAAGCACAGGGCTGTAGCCATATATCTCCCCTACCCTGTTGTGCACACCACAGGATTCCAAATCAGACTGGAGATACATTCTGCAAAGCAATTGTCCAAGGATATAATCCAAATGCCTATATCACCTACCTCAGTGAATTCAGTGCCTGATTCATTAAGTCCAAGGACTGGGTTTGAAAAGCTTTCATTGAAACTCTTGTACACTATGCAATTACAATAAAACAGGTGACTGCTTTTATCTCCAGGTATAGGACCTGTACAGATTGATTCTACTATCATGCCAAAAGTTCTCCCAGAAAGAGAATGATAATGTTCCAAAAAGTAACTAAGATGTGACCCTGCTCTGTCTCCACAGAACAGCAGACACTGTTTTCCTTGGTTCTAAAAGTTATGGCCAAATTTTGTATTGAGTCATTACTCAGACAGTCTTATTGACTCCAATGGAACTGTACCAATCCAAATCAACCTCAGCTGTCCAACATCCCTCCCTTGACTCCTAGCCCTTTGCAGTCCCACCTCACAAAATCTGCCTTGAGCTAATTGAGTGGCAGGAGTACAAATACAATACTGCAGAACTGACCAGTTTTATGTATTCATAGCCACAGCAGCCAGAGAGAGTCAGTAATCCTGGAATCATCTGATTAGACAGCACATAAAGCTAAATTTAATTCCATTGTTTTGCTGCCTGCAGCTGTAGTAGGGAAAGGAAAGCTATTAGTAATCCCCTTCTGTATTGCTCTCACTGTAAATAAGTGTTTTTAGTGGATTACCCAAGGATGTAGGTTTCATATAATAAAACGTTCTTATTGCTGTATAAACTATGGGTGTAAATTAAGGTGTAAGAGGTAATGGATATATAACCAAGAGTTCTCAGGGTGTAAGTTCTTCAAAGGGCTGGCTTGAAGACTCAGATCTCAGCATTAGTAAGGAGGATTTATATTTATACTGTTGATCTGAAACAAACAAGATCATTCTAAATTGGAGAGAACTTAAGCAGATTTAATAAGCATTGTACAAATATGTATACAGTTCTCCTTCACCCCATTTCCTCCCATGCACATCACTTATTTGCATTTATTATATTACATGCAGGAAAAAATGTTCAGTTACTTAGGATTAAGCTCACAAGGAACAGAAATTGCTGAAGTAAGTACTCAATGTTTTGGCTGGCTCCAGCACTAACGAGGCAGTTGGAGGGCATCCTCCCTGCAGACAGTGTCAGGAGCTGTGTATGACTGGCACAGTGTGAAGGGGAATCTCACACTCGCAGCCGCTGGTGCTGAGAGACTTTGCGTGCTGAGTGTCTGTCACGGAGCTACTGTCACCTTGAGGAAGATGGGAGTCAGGTCCTCTGGGATGCCTTTGCACACTATTGGCTGAGGCAGGAGTACAACTTGATAGGAGACAGGTCTAATCTGCGAACTCTGCCAGCAGGAGAAGGAGGAGGCAGAGAAGAGTCTGTCTCTGACATCTGTAACTAAAGACAGTGTTCCTACAGTGCTCATAGAGTGTGGGAAATAGAAAAAGCAGAAAGCTTGCAGAGCAGTGCAAATGTAAGGCCTAGAGTCAAAAAGATACTAGGTTAAGGGCACAGAGCAATAAGACTGTGGTTTTGTGCTGTGTAGAGTGGGCCTTACCAAGCAGAAAAATATGTTAAGCAAGATAATAGAAAATTTAATAATGAGGCTGTGTGCTTTGTTTGTAGAAGAGTATAAAAAGTTCTTGAATAGCAAAAAATATGAAACAAGCACCTATGATTAGATATAAGGTATACATGTAGTTTTAATGATTGGTTTATGCAGATGTCTGCAAGCTCTTAACAATTTGTTATTGGCTAGAAAACTTTTAAAGGACCTTGTAACACAGAGAATTTCGGNAGTCTGTCTCTGACATCTGTAACTAAAGACAGTGTTCCTACAGTGCTCATAGAGTGTGGGAAATAGAAAAAGCAGAAAGCTTGCAGAGCAGTGCAAATGTAAGGCCTAGAGTCAAAAAGATACTAGGTTAAGGGCACAGAGCAATAAGACTGTGGTTTTTGTGCTGTGTAGAGTAGGCCTTACCAAGCAGAAAAATATGTTAGGCAAGATAATAGAAAATTTAATAATGAGGCTGTGTGCTTTGTTTGTAGAAGAGTATAAAAAGTTCTTGAATAGCAAAAAATATGAAAAAAGCACCTATGGTTAGATATAAGGTATACATGTAGTTTTAATGATTGGTTTATGCAGATGTCTGCAAGCTCTTAACAATTTGTTATTGGCTAGAAAACTTTTAAAGGACCTTGTAACACAGAGAATTTCGGCAGCTGTTGGCAAGATGTGAACTGTTGCCATCTTTCAATTGTCTCAGACTGATGCCACAATAAAACTCGTGGAAACATCTCCCAGCAGTCCCGTCCCATTATTTGTAAATATTTGATAACCAACAATAGAGGATGGCTGCCATTACCACAGGGATCTTCTAAGAGAAAGTAAGATTTCAGCTTTATGAGGTTTAAAAGAAGTGCTATTTACTATGCAACTCTTTGCATTTGAAAAAGACAGAGCCCTCTGCAGACATTAATGCTTTCTCCTGTTCCTCTCACAAGCATCTGACATATTTTTGCTTGCTTAAAACTTGCCCACCAATTCTTTTGTGCCATGCTTTTAGGAGATGTCATCATAAATCATTTTCTCAGTAATAGTTTGGTTCTGCCTTATGTAGCATATACATGTTTTACATGTACCTGGAAGAGGACAGGCATCTAGAATACATGATCTCTCTTGTTGGCTGTCTGACTAAACATGGGGTCTACACCACATATGGCAGACAGACAGAAAGGATTTGGGAACAGCAAAACTCACAGGGGCAAAAGTAAGTGTATCCATTTTGCCTGCTGTTTCTGGGTTGCCAGCAATGAAGTGATGATGTTCATACACTTTATCCTTCATGTACCCAGCCATGTCATTGTTACCCAGCTTTCAAACCTGGGCTGTGCTGTGACTTGCTGCATAAACCAGTGTCTCTTTCCAGGAAAGCAGTGTGTGCATATGTGTGAGTGTATGTACAGAGTGGGACTCTGCACCAAAGGACACGATACTCATGATGCACTCAAGAACCACACAAGCTGCAAGAGGTGCCTTTTGCCTTCGCACAAGTGTGTTCAGCTTGGGGCATATTCCAGGCTAGGTTGGAATAAGAAAAAGCATCTAGTGTAAACACTTTGGGTTTAAAAGTTTGAAAGTCACTTTCTGAAACTACTCCCCCTTGCAGTATGCAATTTAATGGCACATACATTTGCTGTTTTCACCTACGTGTTCATTACCAAAGTGAGAAGAGCAGGCTGAAAAGCACACTAATAATGAAAGCACAAGGGTATTTCTTACAAGCAAAGTGGTCTTAGGTAAAGGGAAGAGATAGATGTGTTTCCCTGCTCAAGCCAGGAACACAGATACAGACCACAACGTAACTGCAGATTCTGATACCAGATTCATTACAAGCTGGGCATCTATCTTGTACAAGAGAACGTAATTCTGAGAACTTCTCCAAGAGACAGCTTTGTAAAATCCAAATTTTAAGGGCAAACAGAAATAAAAGGTTAGAAATAGGATCTTCCACCTTCTGCTATGTATCAAATTAATTGTTTTTAATTACAGAATCTCAGGTGTTTAAATTACTGCATATTGGGTGGAATCAGGCAGCCACATGCAAAGAAAGCAAACAATAGACAAAACAAAGCCAAATAGTGTTTTAAAACTCCTCTAAAATACTCTGCTATTGTATGTCAATATTTTCTGAAGCTGTCAGGTAACGATTTTAGGTATCTGCAGAGTCTGCCGTGATGGTATGGCAGATCTGTCCAACAACAAAACTTATCAGCTGAGGGTCAGCAGTTTACCCATCTGAAAAACCCAGACCAGGGACAAGGGTCTGGTATAACCTGTCTTCACCTACCTGGCACACCACAGAAAACTAAGCTACCATTTGTAGGCTACAGTAGCTGAGCTGCCAGCTTCCAAAATCCTTAGGTAGTACTGCAGGCTCTCAGAGAAGCAGTCAAAAGTCAAAGTAGGGAGGGGAATGCTGCAGAGAGATTGTTAGGGATTAATTGGGAAATCTGAAGCCTAAGATTTTATCCCAACACCATATGAAAGTCTCACCAGGAGCAGAGCACAGCACAGTCTGAAGTTGCCTTACAAACCAACCAGACAAAAATATATCTGTTTATATTGAAAGTAGCAATTTTGTTTTAAAAAGCCTCCTTCAGCTATTTCACCCTTCCCTTTGGTTTCAACTATTATTCAAATCTTTAAAATTCTGCATCAGTCCTTTAATCTTGTGGAATCAAACTTCTGTTCTGCAAGGAAAGGGGAATGTAGGTTCAACAAAAAAGCAGAAACTCAGTGAAGAGCAAAAGTAGTTTAAGTATTTCAAAAGAACATGCCCCTTCCAAAAAAAAAAAAAAAAAAAAAAAAAAGGGAAAGGGGGA
>VXBB01023731.1:409618-542144 GCA_013399915.1 Illadopsis cleaveri
CAAGTGGAAGTATGCAACTGATAAAGAAATCAATCCTATAGCACTTTAACTTGGAAGCATTCAAACTGTTGAAAAATAACATTGCAAGGCTGAAGAAATAAATCAAAGTTTATTGTCCAAATTCTGTTCTCAGAAAAGAACAGCTAAGATCAGAATCTCTCCCAATTGCTCTCTGTTTTCTTATTTTATAATTAAATCTTGCAATCTTTCTTCAGACAAAATCATCCTCTGGGATTGCTGGCATTTTTTAGGACTTCAAAAACTTGGCACTCAGTGTTCTCAGGAGGAAAATCTTTAAAAAGAGTTAAAAGTATACAGCTGAACTGCAAAGAACTGTCCAGAAGTGGCACGACCTCATCCCCTAGCAACAGAAATCAATAACAACAAAGATAATATAATTACACCACAGAAAAGATCCAGAGGGTAGATTATGTCAAGTATTATGTTGTTAAGAAAGAATGACATGTGAAACAGACAGTGTGTTTTAAACATGGATGAAAATACAGAAAATGTGCAAGGTCAATAGAGAAAAGTGAAATACGAACAGAGAATAAATTAGCCTGCAGACTCTTAAAAGGGAAAGAAAATTATTCCTGCTCCTGCTTTCACTGTTTTATTTATTCAGTACACAGAATCAGATTCCCAGGGGAGCAGAGAAAGGCATTTTATTTCACAAGAAGCATAGTGGCACAGGGAAAATAGATGACCCTATGATGACAGCCTTGTTCTGGAGCTCTGGAGACCCAGTTCATTTCCTGCTTTGGTACAGATGGTCCATACTACTGAGACAAATCGTGGGCTTCCTGTTCCTCTGTCTCCCATTTGGAAAAGAGTGCCAGTAGAAGGATTCAGAACTGAGATGGAACAGATACTGCTGTAGCCTGTACACAGAATTACCTACAACAGAAGGATTCCTGTCTGCATTGGCATGGAACACATATTTGTCTCTTGAACAATGCACTTTACTTTTGCTGTTCAGGTTGCTCACATGCTTAGAGGAGGCAGGACAGAGTGCCTGGGCAGCCTTCACTTCTCTGCAATACTTGGAGCTCCAGCACCACCCACCTGCCAGCACAAAGGGTATTTGAAAATGTGTTCCCTGACACAACTCCCTGTCAGTGCTTGCATACAGCTTTGAAACATCAAGTAACATGGGCTAGCGTTTCAAGAACAATCTCATTTTAAGCAAAACTGACCAGTACCAATAAAAGCCTACATGCTTATTGCTTTACATAAGGCATTAATGTCCTATCAACAAATCACCTGATCCGCCTCCCACAGTTTTGCCTATTTCTTCGCTATACCACTGCCATGTGAAGGTAGCTTTCTACTTAGGGTCCTAAGTAGGCTCTGACTAAAGTGACTCTGCTCTTTTCAGCCACATCCAAGATATTTCCTGAAATTAAACTAACAGAAAAAAAAAAATCCAAACAAACAACTGCAAAAGGAACGTCAGAGGTTAGTAGTGGTGTCTCACCGTGATGTTGACATACTGATATGTGGACTAAACTACAGCTCAGTGAACTCAGTTTCCAAGTATTCAAGGAGCTCAAAAGCAGGAACAAGGTGAGATGTTTGAAGTAACAAATTTTTGAGGGGGGAAGACGTACACTAAGAATACGATTTTCACTTATTGCATTTCTGATATTAGTGAAAGAACCTTCTGAATGACAAATGCTCACGAACACTCTTTGCAGTACAGCCAATAATAATGAAAAAAGTCCAAATTAGAAAGACACAGAGAGAGAGAGAGAGAGTATTAGAATGTATGTGAGGTGTAACTCATACTGTGTGTTTTGTCTCTTAAACACTCTTTATTTATCTGTTTTCATTGCCATCCTTGTGGCACCTGGTGTGGTCAATCTTTCTACCTCTGCATCAAATTTTAAATTGATGGGGTTCATATGTCACACATGGTGGACACATAAGCAGAGTGACACCTAAGCACAGAGACCACTACATTTACAGCAATAAATGCAGGAGGGCCAGGAACAGTCCTGGATACTCTGTCTCAGTCATCCATGCTGCTAACTTGTAATGTTCCCAGGCACAATTCTGGCCCAAGGCTGGTAGCTCATCTTTAAAAAGTCCTGGGCCCTGTTCAGAAGTTGACACTGGCCAGGGAAAATTTTTAATGGCAGTTTGGGTGCAGACACCTGATTTGGAGAATCAGAGGATTTAACAGTATGAACAGGTTCTTCCATCCTATTTGGTCCAAGCCAATCCTGGGGACATTTAATTGACTCATATGTACATTATCTGTGATTATTTGTGCCTTCTTACTATGAGAAACAAGCATTACTATTCTAAAACCTTTCTAATTCTTTTTGAATTAGAAAGGTTTGAACTAATTATTAGAGACAATTGCTTCTTGCCTCCAATCTGTCCAGAGTCCTACTGCATTTTTTGGACCTTTGAAGGCAAGACCCAAAACTGGGCACCTATCCAGGCCTGCTTTGCTGTGGTACCCATCTTTATACCTCTCTAATGAGTAGAAGTAGCTGATAACAGACCAATTATGGTCATTATTCCTGTCATAAGATGTAAAACTCAGCACAGATGGTATCTTATTCAACCTTAACATGATGCAAACAAAAGAACTATTTTAACACACTGTATAAAATCAGGGGACTTTCCACAGTCTTTCCCAAGAGTGCCTGAGGGCTGATGATTTAGCTGTCTTGGCACCTACAGTAGACCCACCAGCCAAACTAGACGATTTTTCCTTCAGAACAATATGTTTTGCAGATATCACTAAATCCTGTTTTTTTTCCCCAGCTTCATATGGAACTGTGTTAATCACAGCTCAGTGGATGGGAGAATCAGCACAGTGGATGCAGTTTCATAAGCCTTTTTCACAGTCTGCACAGTCAGTCTCCTCTAATACTGCCTGTTACAGTTCTCCCCTCTGAGCTGCTGTTTAACTCAACTGCTTTTCCTTTTTTATCATCCAGGTCATCTTTTCTAAATCCTAAAAAGATTTATCAAAGACTAATCAAGTCACTGATATTCCATGTGTTAAAAATGAGCCAGAGTTTTCAACCAGGACTCCCTCTAAGTTAGTTTGAAGCAAGGCCATTACCTGCATTTATTAGCAGTTTTTGAGGTGAGAAATACTTCTGAAGGTTGAGGTTAAAAAAATGAAGCAGAAATGAGTTAATACATTTTTTTTCTCTCTGGTAATCTTACAATCTGCAGGGACACAGGTTATTTCTAGAGTTCAATTTACTGGTGTGTATTCATGTGAATTAAGAAGATTTTCCACATGAAGTAAAAATACTTCGGTTTTTTTTTGTGGCAAGTACTGTGTTCAAAAAAAATTACGATGTTAGGGCAATTCAACACAGAACAACATAAAAGTAAATGGTAAGCAGATAAAAAACATAGTCAATATTAAAAAAAATGCACAGATCTGTCCCAGTGATAAAGAATGTACATAGAGAATCCTGTCAGTGGTAACATTAATGATTGTTCTCTGCTGTGTATGATATTGCCATTTCTCAAGGATACTGCAGTTATTTCATAGGTTGTTAAATAGTACATGACATCATGGTGAAAAAACTGATTGGTCTATTTGGAGCTGTGGATAAGAACAGAAAATCTTCATTACTTTATAATTTAAACTTATATTTAAACTGAGTTTAACTCTCTGTCAGTGCTAATGTCTCTGAGTATCTGAATGTCAGCTGCCAAAAATAATTGGTTTATATCTTTGTTTAGAACTCACCGTAAACAAAATTAATTAATTTTTGGTCAACTCTTTTGAAAGGACTGCATTATTTAGGCAAGCCATGTGTTTCATTGCCTCTAAAAACTGGTTTGGCTCAGAACCATTTAAAAATGACACTGAACAATGCTGAGTATATGTTTATATAAATGAGCATATCATTAGCTTTGATCCAATCAATCTTGCATTTCAATTGCTACAGGAAATGGCACCGGCATGGATCAAATAACACATATAAATCATTACAACTAAACAGAATGCAAGTTATTGAAAAATTCCTCTCTAATTGGTGGAAATATTTGTCTACTTCCCTGCCCTCAGCTTCTTTCATAGCTGATACAAAAGAAGGCATGTTGATGCTATTCTTTGTTCTGAATTCCAGTAACATGTTCAGGAGCACACACATTTATAAAGAAGTTAAGTAACCTATGATATGGTTGGATATAGACCACAATATTTTTGTGATGATGTGTGAGGCAGAAACACTATAGCTTTGAGATGCAAGACTGAAAAAATGCTAATAAATGTTCACTGATTTGGTGTACAGTAAAGAGTGAAGGGGTTTATGTCTTGAGTTGACTGGAGGAGTCTTTGAGATGAACAAATCCCTGTCAAATTCAGCGACTGTAATGTTAACTTTCAAGTATTTCCTGATTTGCTGAATAAAATCACCAGTTTCATGTCTACAGTTCCCCTCCCCTCCCCTCCCCCCCCCAAGTTTAAAAAACGTCATAGAACTTTAAGAACAATAAAATAATATAAAACTAAAAATTATACAAATTTATCCAGAAGTTTCTGAGGAATGAAGGTGACACACAGTTTCACAAATTTTGTTAAAAAAACCCCAAAACACAAGGCAACAAAACCAAACACTCTTGCAATCTTTCAGAAAACCTTATTGTTGTAAACGCATGAGTGCATTCTCCTAGTATATGGTTGGACAATACTACAGGAGAAAGTCACAGGGTTTTTTGCACCCAAGTAAAAAGAGAATCACAAGGGGCTTAAAAGGTACCTTAAGTACCTTTAGCCTGGTGTGGAAGATAAGAAGTGAAACCTTACTAGGAGACTGAAGTTAAAAAATATAATATCTTGGAAGAAAAAAATACTGTAACTTTATTCCAAATAAGGCCTTGACTTGCCATAACTGATAATGGTGCAAGTGTTGCCAAAGGGCAATCCCTTCCTGAGTAGGGTGTGGTTCCTAAAGAGTTCTCCATGAGAGCACGGAGCTGTGAAGGAGAGCAGCCTGCCATGCCCTTCACTTCTGCTGCTCACTGCCCTGAAGAAAGCAAGAGCAGTTAATGAAAGTATACCCAAATTGACCCTCAGCAGCTGCTTCTAGCAGATCATTCCTATACCCAAGGTAATGCCGAGGAGGAAAGGTACTGGTATGCAAAATGAAGGGCTTGCCCTTGCTGATCCATCTCTGCTTCAAGAAGTACATTAATTGTTAAATTAAACAGGAATAGGTTTGGAATATGTGTATACTTTGTTACAGCTGCCTCTTCCTCACTGGGAAGCTAAATAGAAAAGGCTTGCCCATTTTTTACCCACTGATAGAATAGGCCTGTTGGAAGAACACTTCTTCCTTGCCCTCAAAATACAAAGGATGTGATTCTTGTCTGCAAATGAATAGCAGAAATAACTGCTGAAGTTAGTGAAGCTCAACAGTAAGGAAAATGAGAACTGCATCCTAAATGTCAGCACAGTCCCTCCAGATTTTCTGTTCTGCTTGGCACTTAGACAACACTTTTTATCTGAGGAACTCAAAAGGCCAGTTCTTAGTTCAATTTTGTAATAACCCTCTGAGGCTGGTAAAATGCCCAGCTAAGGGAACTTGAGTACAGAAAGGTTAAATAATTTACTGACAGTCAGACACAGTCAGTAGCAGAAACCAAAGGCCCAAATGCCCAGACCTGTGTTGTAAATGTAACAAGCAATAAACAAATTCTGGCCGTTGTCAGTAGATTTGTGTATCTGCACTTTAATGGAATGCATTGACTATGCATCCTTTGGGGCTTAAATGCTCAGTAAATCAAACTGAGCTAAGGCTTGTTTTAAATAGATGTAGATTTCTAAAACAAATAGCAGCATTCACTCAGAGAAGTGGATCATAATTCATGGATAGGCTGTTGTTTTGGAAGGAATAATCAGCAAAATGCAGGAAGAATTTTTACAGTGTTTTCTAGTAACAGTTATTACTCCTGCTCCATATTACATTTAATAGCAAAGTCCCTGCTGAAACTGCAATACTGCAAATGCATAAAATTGTTCTTTGTGGAGGATAGGAATTATTACATTTAGTTTCCATGCAAATAAACTGATGTCCATTTGGAAACTGGAAAAGAAGAAGATTCAGCTAAAACCAATTTCAATTTTGAATACCTCAGGTAACGACAGTTGAAGGAAAATGAAACTAAAATGCTACCCCATTTAAGAATCTGTTATACAGTACTTTTCCCAAAAGCTTGATGCAAAACCTGAACTTGTATTTCAGGACCTCTGGAATTCTAGACCACTATGCCACCCAAAATAAATCCTGTTTAGTAGCATTATTTTAATTAGTGAAATTCCAGCAATTATAGAAAACACCCAGGAATATTCATATGAATAGGTTGGTCATCAATAATTTACAGCTACAGAAAATCTTTTTTCCTTTATAGCAAATATATATTACAGGAGCACACTCATTACATTTCCAAGTGGCATGGAGCTAGGACAAATTGTGAGTACCTTGGAGGGCAGGATTAGGATCCAAAGTGATCCTGCCAGTTGGAGAAATTACCTAAAAAATGTAGGGTGTAAGTCTAAGAGGATATATAGTTAAGTAGGACTAATTAACTAATGAACTCCTATTATAACTATATAATAGTAACAGGAAGAGTAGCTCATTAGATGGGGCTTCTTTAGGGTTTGGGGTTTATAGTGCCTCAAAAACCATGTTAACAGTATCATATTGTTTGGAAGAAAGAAGATAAATATGATACCGGGGGACAAATATAAAACAATTTTCAAGACATAGGAAGCCACCCCCCAGTTTCTGTCAGCAGCTGGTATATGAGTGAAGTGATAGACTTGTACCCAAATTTCAGTGCAGGAGCCATGAAAAATAAGAGAGGGAAAAAGGAAAAGAGAATCTCAAAACACAACCTTGAAGGAAAGATTCAATAAATAGTGAAGAGGGGGTGGGAAGAGGGCAGAGTTGATAATCTGTCAAACATACTACAAAAGAAAGGCTACAACAAAAGAAGGAAAATCCATTCCCTGTGCCTAATACAGCCTAAAGTTCCATAAGAAGGATTCAGGATGGGCATTGGGAGGAGCTTTCTAACAGCAGGAAAGGAAAACTCTGCAGTAATTTGCAGGAAGCTCTACAGTCCTCCCACCAGTGGTGAGATATGCAACTATCAGGAATGACATCGACACAAGACGTGTACATCTACACATGTTCCCCGGGACTCTGATTCTATTCTGTTAAGTTACATTTCTTTAATATTTCAACAGAAACCTCAGCATTAATAATTTTTCCTGCTATAGCATGCTTGATTTCATCACTTGATCTAAGTATCCACTCCGACAAAGGTGGAGAGGATCTAAGAGGACTAAAAGGCTCTATCAGATGCCCAGTCCACAAATCACTTCTCAACTAACACAGTGCCAATAGGTGAATGGGGAATCTGAAGTAGGTATTGTTCTCAGAAGGGTTCTAAGTTTCAGTTGTGGATGTTACAATCAAAACCAGTGAGAATGAGTTTGAACTTGATCAAGTCAGACACTTAGTTTTGCTCAAAGCTAACTAAAGTGGTAAAGAAAAAACCATGGTCTAGAGCCATCTCATGCACAAAGAAGACCAAACATTGTGAGCTGTGTTGACAGAAACACTAAAATGCAGTTAAAGAGTGTTTGAACAGATAAATCAGACCTAGCTTTGATCATGCATATAATGCGTCAGAAACATTTTGATTGGTGCACCCAAGCCTATACTGCTTCAAAATTATTTTTGTTTGCTGCTTCTTGTAACTTAACCTGAAAAATGTTTTACCCCAAAGCTTAAAGTAAGTTGAGATATTTAAATAATCTTACAACTATTCTTCTCTCTCTTTATAGCTTAAAAATATCTACGTTTGCCTTGAAGAAATAGGCACATGGTAGTTGATACTGACATTCTTTATCTAGAACTATAAAATCTTACTGCAAATACATCCTCATCTTCCAAAATCCATCTTTATTTTTTAAGAATCAAATTATATTTATTACTTCAGAGTGGCTTTTTATTTTTGTAAACCTTCACCTGTATGGACCAGAGATAGAGTAACAGTGAGGGAAGATGAGGAGAGGAAGAGGGGGAAGAAGAGACTAGGGGAGAGCAAGAAGAGAGGAGGAGAAGGTGAAGAACAATTCTAACCCCAGTACCTCATCTTTATTTTAGGAAACTTCATGTCACAGACCTAAGAGGTATAAATTAATTCAAATCATGCTGAAAAATTGCTGTTACTCTTACATTCAGTAAGTTTATTTAATTGCTAATAATGGGAGAATTTGGCCTCTGAATTTTAGATGCTTATTTAAATTTTCTCTGATTAAAACACTTGAAACAAAACCCTCTCTTCATTAGACTTTATGGCACTCAGCAACTTAAAGAACAGAATGTTTCCCCCTCCATTCTTCACAGAATTCCTGGGTAAATTACTAGATAAAATGATATTTATTGTAGCTCAAGGGTTTCTAGAATTAAGAGCCTGGTCCGTGCCTAACAGTACAACATAGAGACGCTCAGGTTTTGTGTGTGTACTGAATGAACCAAGGCCAGAGCATATATGTCTTCCATTGTGCAAAACTGAATGTGTAGTTAAATTAAGAACAATAGGTATTCATAAATCAGCACAAGTGCCCATGAGAAACAAGTCTTCTAATTAAATAAGAGAATCAGCATTCCTGGTTCCAGGAATTGTTATTTGGGATTAGGTAGGATATATTGATAGTAGAGAGACTTTTTTTGTGAGAAGAATTATTTGGTTTATTTATCAAAAACAGCTCCCTTCCTACACATTATTCAAGTTAATTTACACAACTGGTTTGGAGGGAAATACTATTTGTGCTTTTTGAAAAGGAGTTATAAAATGCTCTTACAGATAAATAAATCTTCATGATCAGAATAAAACAACAGTATATGTAGTACTTCTGTGGAAATCATTATGGTATTCCATTCTGGTTTGATTTTATACTAAAGGGTACTAACCTAAAAGAAACCCAAACCCATCAAAAAACCAAGACAGGCATTAGTATCCTTACTAAGGGAGAAACTTTTGCAGTTATATGAAAAAAGAGTTGATTTATTGTCTTGACAGTATTTGAGTGGAAGTAATTCAAAATATTCTCTACGTGGTGAGTAAAAGTGGCCTTAGCATGGCTTTGTAATTTTCTGGTCATGATGCCTCCCAAGCGGCTGTTTTTCCATCATCTCATCAAGAGAAGACAGAAAGCAGAGAATTAATGTTTTCTAACTTTGGTCCTGCAACCTCAAATTTCATCCACCCATTAAGATGCCTTGCAGCTTTTCAAGTAAAAAAAGAACTTGAGTAAGTTGTACGTGGTATTATAGTCAAGAACATGTACATTTAAAATAATGGGCACATGAAATATCTCACTTACTCTAACCTCTTCAAAAATAAAATGTTCTAAAGAAACTTCCAGAAATTTGTCTTCAAATTGGCTGTTAAAATAAGTCAGCCTTTATACAAACAATTTTTATTATGTCAGATTGACTGAATCCCATTAATCACAGACTAAGGGAAGTAACTACATGTTTCCTGCACAAAGAGTAAGTACTTAGACCACCAGTTCAGGAATCAGGTTCTGTTCTCACAGTTATTCTGAATTCCTTTTCAAGGCACAATAATCTCTTGTGTAGACACACTTATATAGACTTGAACTGGCTTTGAAATTCCATTTCGTTTTACTCCAACTGCCCAGAGAATAGTTAATACATGTAAATTCCTTTATTTTCCTCTATGTCCCTTTATGTACAAGTTCAAAGCAGGGGAATCCCATCAATGCCTCACTATGGATGATGTTAAAATTCAATTTTGAGATTGTCCTCTACAGCATTTCCATGTCAATGAACATTAAGCTACCAGGGTACTTTGCTTGCCTAATCAAGAATGTGCACTGCACAACCTGAAATGCACAGGGTGTCTTGCACATTTGAAGCTTTTTATTTTCACAAAAGATGATTTGAAGTCAGAACTCATTGTGTCATGGTGATTTGAATATATTTCATCATGAGCAGCATTTTAGGGTATAAAGGCAACTTTTTGGTATAATTTTTTTAAGTAGATTTAATGGGGTTTGGGTTAGTATTTTTCCACCCAAAGAAAACTGAATTCTATACAGACATTTTAGTCCTGTGAGTTATAGCCCAAAATATGTAATTTTTAACATATTTTCCTTGAGTTTCCTCTTTGAAAGAAAAGAGTTAATACTGGAATATTCTGGGTTGAAAACTAAAGAAAAAGCAAGTTTTGAACATTTTGGGTTCAATATGTTCTCTTTTGCTGAAGCTTTATATGACATATTAGACATACTGCATCCCTTGTTCTGTGTGTAACTAGAATTCTTCAACTCTTGTGTCAGAAACTTAGAAACGAAGTAACTGGCATTGCACTAACCCTCTCTGTTGTTTAACTCTGGGCAAAACAGAAGTATCATGTGATTTCAAAAGCACACTCTTTTCTGTTGTCATCACAAGACATTGGGCTAAAACTCTTTTGAAAGTCTTACCCTAGAACTTTGGGCCATGATTCTTGCTGGAGTCCAGTCAGTGAAACAGAGGAGTGAAGCTTTTAAAGTATTTTCCTGCTCCATTCATAGCTCTCAGAGCTGAAAATTTGTAATCAGGTCATTTGCATCATTCTGTGGCAGCTTCTAGAGGATTCAGTATTTTTAGTCATTCAAAGCACAAAGTTGTGCCTTGTGGATTTGTGTCCACAGAACTGTTGTTACTGGCATTTTGACATGAAACAGGTTTTTTCCCTCAAAGTTCATTTAAAGGGACCACTGTAGAAAAATTACTAGTCCTCCAAGTATTTATATAGATCTACCATCAAACTTGTGGGTCTATTCCATGTAAATGTAACAACTAAGAAAATGTTTGACACTTTTTTATTCCCAGTTAGGTGATTTTGGTGACATGTCAAAAAGACAGAACCCAGAAGCACAAGGAGATAAAAGCACACTATTTTTAGGTCCAGTTCTGTGGTGTTGGAAAATGTTTGTGAAGGCTGCTTGCCCAGGGTGTTGTGCTCCCCTTGAGCTTCCAGAACCCAGAACGGTAATAGACCACACAGCAATGACCATCAAGGGCAGCTTAGCCTTTCAAAGTCTTTGATTTCCAGCCCTATAGACTACCTTATTTTCATGACCGTTTTAGGGCTGTTTTTTCTCTCCCTGCAGCATTTTCTACAGAGTAAATTCATAGGCCATGTGTGAGAATATATGAAACAATTCATATAGAATTTTGCCATAATTTCACAGAGGACACACATTGTCATTGCCATTGTACCCAATTCCAAACACAGGATGCTGATCCCCTGACAATGTAGCACCAATGAACAACATTTTATGAGGCAGAGGAAAGTAGTCTAAAGAAACAGAATTTAACTTGAGAAAAACCCCCACCAAACAACAAAAAATCCACCCAAGCAAGCATAGCAAAACTGAAGCCCATTACAAAGAAAAGATTAGGATGACATGACTATTTTTTCCCCCCATTGTTAAATGTAAACTAAGTTAATGGTAAAAAAAGTCATGGAGGATGAGGGAGGGAAGTTGTGGATGATTGCTGCATTCTTTATTACGTCCCCTCTCCATCCTGGTTAGTCGGAACATCAGTGCAATTCTCATGCCAGCTTCCAAGTAAACAACACGCGCTTCCTGGCTATCTCTAATCTGGGCAGCAGTGTGTGCGAAAGGAGAGTGTTGAGTGATCCATGGTTGTGGCCTGGTATCCTGTTTTGACAAGGGTGTTTGTCCTTTACCCAACATATTGTAGAAGTTATTCTTGACATTTTTGTACTATGTTTTATCGGAAAAGACCTAATTAGGTCTTTTGGGAATGACTTAATTTGGATTACTGAGAAGTTTAGAGGGCCAGAGGTAACAATTAAAAAATAACAACAACAACAGAAAAGCTTCACTTAGAAAATGCTTTTTGCTTTCAACATTTTAAATTACAGCTAATCAAAGATATTATTTTTCCTCTAATTAATATTTACACTATGTATTACAATCTGTCGTTCAAAATCAAGTTTTAAATTTGATTCTAAAATGTTTTGAAGAGCTGAAGGAATTGTTTTTGTAGCTGGCTTACACTTCCATTCTGTAAGTAATGCTGTTCACAAGTTATTTTCAGCAAAAGACTTCTATTTTGGAAAATGTCAGTTAAGCAAACCCCTCACCAATAGAATATAATGGTTCTCATGAAGCTCTGTTGGCAACAGCAGAAATCAAAAACAAATTTCAAGATGAACGAATTGCAAATTGGTGTAATTAATTATCTGGTACTTGGATGAGATGTTGTTCAAGATCCATGTTTTAAAGACAGACATGCTGTCTCCCGAGTGTGTGGTCTATTATGTGGGTTGAAGAGAACCCTGTAATTTTACCCAGTGAGTCCTTAGATTTACTCAGATTAAGAGTGTCATCCACAAGAGAGGTTTAAAAGAGGCTGAACACTAGAGAGAAAATTTTGGCTGGGGTAGAACTTATTTTCTTCAGAGTGTCTAGTACAGGTTTTGGGTTTGTGCTCAACACAGAGATGGCAATAGAGATGTTTTTGTTATTCCTGGGCAGGGCTTATGCAGAGTCAAGGCCTTTTCTTCTTTTTGTACTGCCACAGTGGTGAGGAGGCTGGGGGTGCATGGGAAACTGGGAGGAGACAAAGCTGGGACAGGTGACCCAGACTGACCAAAGGGATATTCCAGACCTTTTGACATCAGGATCAATGTAGAAAATGGGGGAAAGAAGGTGGAAGTGTGGAACATTTGGAGCGCTGGCATTTGTCTTCCTGAGTAACCATAATTGGACCCTGGTCTCCTGGAGATGGCTGAACACCTGCCTGACCATGGGAAGTAGTGAATTAATTCCTTTGTTTTCTTTGCTTCCATGCACGGCTTGTGCTTTCCCTATTAACCTGCCTTTGTCTCATAAGCTCATAAGAAGTTTTTGAGCTTTTACACCTCCAGTTCTCACTGTAATCTCATTGGTGGGGGAGAGATGGAGCAGCTGCTTGGGCTTGGTTGCTAGCTGGGGTTAAACCACAAGAGTCACACAGCTGACACATAGAAAGTGTAAGTGGCTGTTCCTCTCCCATCTAATGTAGAGAAAAGGCTTGAATGGGCAGTTCCCATATTCCACCTAGTTGCCAGAGCCATCTAGGTACTGGGATTTTTCATAGGGAAAAAACCCCAAATCTTATGATTTTACGGAGAAATACTCTTAATATTGTACTTTTGTTTCCAAGTCAGCTTTAGTAAAATACTCCATAATATGGATGAGGAAAAGAAAATAAAATTTACATAATATCAATTGTTTAAATGCTAGTCCTTCGAACACTGAAGATTTGTGGTTTTTCCCTCTATGATTCCTTTGCACTTTGGACCAATCTATAAGCTGATTTCATTGGAACCTGGTTCAGTGAATAAGATGTATATAACCATCCCAGCTGTAGGCCCAGTCCTAAACCAAAGAATGCTAAGGTAGGCTTGTCACTGACTTCCATAGGAGGTCACTGACTCTTCCACAGGAGGGGAATGGATACCCCCACACACCTAAAAACTTGTCATTTATGACCTTAAACTATATTAATTAAATTTAACATAACTACAGATTTTAATCTGATAAATGGCACTGGCATCAAGTAAGGAAAAGACAAGACCAAACAAAGGCAGATTATTTGTGTTAGAGACAGTTGGACGATTTAGGCAAACTCTGAGCTGAGAGCACATTTAAGAAGGTAACAATTCTGTCTACTGTGTCCATCAGGCACAGAATTTGACCTTTCTTTAACCAGCTTTCTCCATTTACTACATTCGATGACAAGAACCATGAACTAACTAAAAATGGCTCCCAGTTACCTACAGAACCCACTTAAAATGTTCAATATTCAGAAAAACTTAATACCTCAAAACAAACTCCTGTGATGCTATCTTAAAGAAAAAAACAATGTGTGCTTTTTTCCTTTTTTTTCTTTTGAAGATGAATTTCATCTCTGAATATCTTGGAAATACCCAACTTTACTACTGCAGCCCAGGGAAGGAAAACTAGAGCCACATTCCCCCTAAATTCATTCTGATTGCACAGGTGTGACCTTGGGATGACTTTGACCTATTATTTTATAATTTCTAGAGTTTTGCCAGATAATTCCCCCTGCATCCCCCTGCAAATTGCAAAAATCCAAAGATATATGAATATTCTGGAAATGTTAGGAACCTGCTGTTGAGTCTTACATTTTTTTTTTTGAGAATCAAACATTCATATTCTATTTTCTATCAGCTCATTGTAATATTTGAATAAAGGCAATCCAGAGGCACAAATTCCCATTACGTAAAAAAAAGCAGGACATTTAATGGCATAATATGCAGTTAATATAGGGACTGACATTGATGTTATATATTGTTGGGAACTCAGTGTCAATGAACTTAGAGCAGACCTCATTAAACAGCACTAATTTGCTTTTTCTTTTTGAGGCAAAATCTCAGTTCCACGAGACATTGTAATGGATTGTGGTTCCAGAAGTCCTTCTGAGCACAAGGCTCACATAAGGACCACTGGAGGGAACTAGTTAAAAGGATTTACTTTTAAATTATCTGGTATGAACTGAATATATTAGAAATAATGAATCATTACAAGCTGATGCCTTAGAATGCTAAATCCTCATTTTAGTTAAATATACTGGAGCTGCACAGGAATGATCTTGGAGGGTAATGAAAAGCAAAATAATGACAGATTAGCCAGTTCACTAACTTCACTGATTAAAATCTTTCTCCATAATGAGCAAGCCAAATTAAATGGAGGCATGAGGTAAAAATATAAAACATACTTTTTTGTTGAAGTTTTAAGTACTTTAGCAATTTTTGTGGACAGATTTCAGATTCAAAGACCAGAAATGTAATCTACGGTCTCTCCCTACATTTTACTTGGGATATGATGCTGTGCCCATGGCAAAGCCTAAGTGAATTAGACAAGTAAGACTTACAACACAGAAATTCACAAACTGTGACTTGACGTCAAGACTTAGACTTAATCCCATGGCTGAAAAAAATCAATAAAGAGAGAGGTTTTAATCAGGTAAAGCTTCCCCAAGATAACTTAGCAGCATTCTGGAAACAGCAACTTGCAAACACAGAAATCAACAAGTCCAGCCTTGGTACTACCTTAAATTGATTTTTTTTTTTAATTTGTTGAATACATACTAATGCAACTATGTAGTTCATTTGGGAAGCACCATTAAGAATCCAGTTCCCACTAGAGAAAGAAATGTTTTCCAAAGAAAAGTAAAGTAATCCACGAATTGGAAAAGTCTGAGGCCCTAAGATGTCATGTTCTCTTACAGCTCATATGGTTTACCTGCCTGCACAATCTACCCTGTGAAATTTGTAAAACTAGTGACTCCAGTGCATTCTTTATTATTCCACAGTCTAAAACTAGCCATATTTTAATTTCATTTACACTGCTGTCAGTCCAAATAAATTCACTGGGTAGCATCCTGAGATTTTTAAAGTCAAGGACAAATTGCTCATTTACATCACTGAGAAGAGTTCTCTCTAAATTTGGTGGAGTAACTCCAACCCATCTCTGTGCTATCAGCTCCATGTCTCATCTTTTATATCCTGGGGTTACAGCATAAATAAGGGAGCAATGAGAGATGCAAACTAAGTTTCAGTATCAATGTTGGAAGCGGAAAGTGTCACACTAGGAAAATAGAAATGTGAATCCCAAATGATTTAGGCAGAGCTGCCAAAGGGAATATCTAGCATATCCCTAATGGAAAAAGTAACTGTTAGGTGGAAAGCGTAATTGGAAAAGTACGACAAAACTTGAAGCCATATGACTGATTTATATACAGCATAAATTAATTATGTTCACCTGTTATTTCCTTTCTAAGGTCTTCAAAAAGGAATTGTTGGTCACTTTCCCAGGGGTCTCTCAAATAGAGCAGATGTGGAGAGACCCTTACCTAGATATTCCGGTTTTGAAAATTGTTTTGCCACCATCTTTTGTTAAACATGAAACTCTGGGAAAATTTCACACATTTCTAATTTCCCATACTTGTTTGCATTGTGCTTATTGTCTGTGCCTATTCTGAGACTCAGAGTCAATACAGAACAAATTATTTTAGAAAGGGAACTAAAGAAACCCAAGGCCTCTTTTTTAGCAAAACTGGAACGTCTGCCTATATCAAGTCTAGCCAAAAAGAATACTAGCTTTCAGCTTGTTAGGAGACCTCCAGATTTCCATGAGTCGCAAAAAGATAGCACTTCCAAAAATGTTAGTGTCTAGGAAGATTTACAGTTGGACTCAAAGATCTTTAAGGTCTATTCCAGCCTAAATGGTTCTGTGGTTAGTGAATTGTTGGATGATGAGTTTGACTGGTTGCATGCAGGCTGGAGTAAGATTTCTTCCAACCCTCAGCTTTGTGTGTTGTGCATAGGCAGTGTGGTTGTGTTTCTCTCTTATACCCTGCAGCAAGAGAGGCAGGAAGCCCCACTAGCTGACTGACATTTTATGTGGTCTGGAGCCCTGATCATGCTTAACTGGTATTACAGACCATTCTGGAACACACTTGAATCAAGAAACATGGACAGGAGTGGGTATTTCTCAGACAGTGCACTTCAGATCCCCTTTTGCTCAGAACTGACCTCAAAGGTCACAATCTGATCTTGTTTTTCACTTTGTTAAAGAAATCCAGAAACTCAGAGATGTTACACGGAATACATTTATTTTCCTGCATTCTGGCAAACGAAAATAAATAAGAATCCAAAACTCTATTTCTAATAAAGAAAAAAATACCAGTGGTGAGTGAACCATGATTTTGGCCAGGTCTTTTGGCATAAAGATATGTGACTGAAATAGCGCTGAAAGGGACTAGTAATTATTAGGAAAAAAAGAAGAAGTAAACATGTCTTTTAACTCAAACCAAAGTATACATCACCTTCAGGATCTTAATTAAATTTCTCAGCAGGAATTAGCTCAAAAAGAAAAAAAACTTCAATCAACCTAAGAAGGCTTCCATTACACAGAACCTTGTGCTATTAAAGGCATTTCAGAGAGGAAACACAGTATGAGCTTTACAGGTAGACTGACAAGAAAATAAAAATCCTCAAGTGGAGATATTACAAAGCCTAACTCTACTTCCTTCTTGCAGCAGATAAATCTGACTCAAATTTTTAATTTAAAAAAAAAAAAAATGTTTCTCCATCATTTTTAGTTAGGAAATCAGTGTCTTCCTAATACATTCTTAAAGATTTTGCTTTCTACTAACTTCTCTTCACTACTGTCTTCCTTTTCTCCTTTTTATGTAAAGCTTGGTGCATCACAGGTTGCAGTTATGTGCCCAGTTTGCACCCTCCACAGAGAGCTTGGTCTGTATTTTTGTCATTTGCTAGATGGTTTGTGTGAAAACCATTCAAGTGCCCTCTGGTGACTGAAACTCACAGTAAATTTACAGCTCAGTACAGCAATCATGAGTATTTGATAGACCCAGTAATGGCAATAAAGTGGATGTGGATATGATGTAGGCATTTCCCTGTTGCCGTGACCAGCACTGGAACATCTCACAAACAACATGCCTGCGAGCTAGAGGATAGAAACCATCCACCTGACGTAGAGAAACAGATGCTGTGATGACAGGAAACCACTTACGTTTATTACTTCGTCAATCTTCAGTCTAAGACCCACAAGAAATAAAAAAATAATGATAATCTATAAACAGTTTATTGCATTATTCGTGAAGCAATTTCTGCTACTTTTATTACTCTATTTAAGAAAATAATGGTAGAAAAACAATGTACTAGTAATGGTAAGCAAAGTTTCCATTTTACCCCAGGCTGGAAAATGGATTGTAAAATTTATGCTCTTTCAATTAATTCAGATTTTGAATTAATGTAACTGATGCCACAGACTAACACCTTATTCCAGAAGTGCACTATTTATTTATCTATCAATTTATCAATTAATCTAGATGCTTAGCCTTTGGCAATGGAGAAACATATAATACAATATATGTAAATATTAAAGCCAACATAGCTTGATAAAATGAATTCAAATTTTAAGCAGTAAAGTATGAAGGAGAAAAGCATAATTTAAGTTTTAAATTTCAACCATTTAAGACAATAAAAATGGCAAAATACATGGAAATATAGTTTTCATTTCTATTTTAAACATTAAGTTAAACGAGGGCAACAAGGCACATCACAGAGACATTTTGGCTCACTAGAAGACATCCTGGTTGTGGGGGTTAGTATAATAAACGTAATCTGGTTCAACAATGAATTACCTACTGAATATACAAGTCTTAGGAAAATAGGAAAAGATACTCAACCTGCCCATGCCCTCATGGGCAAACCATTTTTTCCTCTCTTATCTAAAGGAGGTCTTCAATTCCTTTCCATGCTCATATTCAAAGCAAAAAGGAGCACTGCACTGAATTAGCCAAGGAAACCACAGTTATTTATTGTTCTCTGGCAGTTCCTTTATACTTATAAGTTCCTTATCCTTATAAGTTTGATTATGTTTAAAGATATGTTTAGACATTAAAGCCAGCTCAAATTCTGTGAAGCGTGAAGAATGAGGAAAGTAATGAAAATTCAACAAAGGGCAATTCTGGGGTTTTGTACTGGTAAGGCATTCCTCTGGATACACTTGGAGGCCCTGGTATTATCACAAATTGAACACTTCTAATAAATGCAGAGTGGTTTGGTCAAAGTATCCCACTCTGCAAATTCTTGTTGAAGTGGGATAGTCAGCAAATAATATATAAGGCAGAATGATCACTTTTACAAGGTGTTTTGCAAAATAGCTCCTTTCTTCATGTGCTAGAGTTTTCCTGAGTTATAACAATAAATACTGATCCTTGTGTGGGCTTCCATGAAAGTTTCTTTACTGTGTCCTTCAGTAAAACCAGAAAGGTCAGCAAAAAAACCCACAGGCAGCCGCAGTGGCATGCTTAAAACCAGAGTGCACAAAAAGTTTCAGTGTGTGTTAGGAGAAAAAGAATCTGTTAAAATCCTCTACACAACATGACAACAAATCCTCTACAAGGGTGACTGTTCTCCAGCTTATCACTACTGTTCTGAATTGTTGTTACTTCCCCTCCTTTTACCTCACACTTTCTCAACCTGCAAACCATTCATCATGTAACTTTTTAATCCTTATTGTCCTTTTTAGTTGTCTGCTCTATTTCTCCTTTGTCAATGTCTCCTTAAAACATTACCTGCAATATTATTGTTTGGTATTCTTATTTTCCTTTTTTTTGTCCTCCCCTTCTCACAACATGACAAAAATGTTATATTGCAGTCCTCACAGAATGAAAGTTCCTGAAAATAAATCAAACTCAAATTTAAGGTTGAAAAATAAACCCTAAAACCATCCAAAATTTCCATTGATGTTCAGGGGTCTCCACCTTTCAAAAAACTCCTTCAAGAGTGAGTTTTAATAGGGATGTTTATTGTTTTATTTATTGGAGCAGGCTTCTTTATTGTGGTTTTATTTTCCAAGTTTGCCTTAGAGAAAATCTCTTAAATGGTTTCTAGACCTCTTGAAGGTCTCAAAAACAATCTCTCTGCACTACCAATTTTCTTTTAGCAGCAGGACAAGTTTGCCTGCCAGCAAGCCAGTTCTTTGTCAGAGTGAAGAGCTTCTCATCAGTAAATGCAGCATCTTCAACACTGTGTTTCACTCTCTGCAGTAATAACACAGCCCTACCAATGACTTGAAAATAATTAGCCAGCAGCAGCATTGATATTTTCTTCATTGCCAGCACTGCTCCTCAAAGCAGTAATTCACCTCTCTTCAGGAGCATCAAGCCCTTCAATTGAATAATGATGGACTTGAACAAACACCAACATCAGCAGCAGAATTCCTACTGTGGAAACTTGTAATCCAGTTTTCTTGTGTAGTAATCTAGTGTTTTTAGAACTACTATCAAACCCTCCATGAGAGTTATATAATTGTGTGCAATTAAAGTGAAGTAGATGAGATCTAAGCTTCTGAGGGCAGTTTTCCTTTCAACACACATTTCAAATAAGTCTGCAATTCCCAGAATTCTCCCATGTTACTACCACGTTCACACGTCCCAAACAAATTCAGTGAATTCGGTGACCAGTTTGCTTTTTCAGTCCTGAGACTGCAGCAAGCGACACTGTCCCTTTTGTATCAGCATGTAAGTCCTCTTACTGAGCCCTTCTGACCAAGACTTCAGTCTTTTGAACAATCTGTCTAATCCTCTATGGACACAAAGAAATCCTGAGGCATGTCTTGTGTCCCCAGTCTAGCACTTGGATTTACACTGTCTCAGAAAAGCACAAAAAAAAGAGCAGCAAGTTCAAATGCAGGCTCTAGAAACATTTGACCTCATTCTCACCAGTCTTTTTCATTTCCCTGTGCACATACTATTTTTACACATGGGAGTAGGAATGATGCTCTGTATTTGTACTCTATCAGGACTAAAAAAAATGCTGTCCACCTTCCTTCAAGCCTGCAGCCATACTCCAACTATTTAGGAATAAGTGGTATGAGATAACCCCCTTTTATTAAAGCAAGTCTGATTGACAGACAAATGATAGCAAAAACAATCTCTGGAAGGGAACACATTATGAGATTGCTCAGCTGGGTGGGTGGATTTATCTGAGTAGCCATAAATTCCTGGGAGAAGCAAGTGAGGGCTATGGAGGCAATGTACATGCCTAAAAGTAGTAACAGGTAGTCAGTGAAAAGGTAGCTTAGGTGAACTATGAAAATGTAAGTTTGTCAACCCTACACCCTGAAGTAATTTTCTTTAATGAGTTAGTCCAACTTCACTTTTTGTTTGGAGAGTGCAATTTTCTTTTTGTAGAGTTAATCAAAACACCAGCCAAAATGGCTAGATACTTTTCTGACATCTTTTTTTAAAAAAATCACTCGAGGGTGTGTGTTTATTTATGCAAGTGTATATTAGGAATATCAGCTGTGTAAATCAGCTATTGATTTCCTAATTAAGCTGACTGGTAGCAGCAGTTAAGACAGCAATAGGTGACCTGTAACAGTATAGCCAGGAGGCTATCTCAATTTTCAAATTGAATAGATTTATGTATGCCTTCTTAGTAAATAAACAAATTGTGGTTTCTTTTACTACAAAGTCTGTTTTGGCTTGATTTGAAAATAAACCTCTTTTTCCTCTGTTCCAGGAATGTTCTTTGAAGCTAGAAGTGAAAACTCCAGACATCATCTGCACTATTTCTAATAATCAAAGATCTCTTAACAGTACCAACACACATTCCTCTAAACAGGGCACTTTCTCAGATCTATCTGGCTTGCAGCACAGCCCTCCTACCTCATTATTTGCATTACTAAAAGCTGCTTGTCCTCTCTATCCCTGCTGCTGAACAGCTCACTTCTGCTGATGACTAAGAGAAGGTTCTTCCTTTTCGCTCCTCTTGAGGTCCCACTTCATTCTTCTGTTCCTGCTCCAGTTCCTCACTGTTCTTCTCTGGTGACCTGACAACTAGGCAGAACTACATAAAATTTGCCACTTCTAAATAACTGTGTTTTGGACAAAAAAAGAAGTAAAAGTCAGAATGTTCTGTCTACATGTCTGTCTACAGGGCCTTTTCCTCCCTTTCTTGACCCTTGATGTATTACCTCAGTGCACATATTATAGAAAAGAAATTATAAGAATGGTATTCATATAAATCTCATCCATCTTCTTCAACACTTTTCCTTTTCTACACTTTGCTTCCTGATAAATAGAGTTGGTCAGAAGATTTTCCAAGAAGGCCTAATCACCAACAGGAATGCTGTGTGAAAATATCTGTCCCAGTCATTTAATCCCTTGTTTCTCTGACACGTTACCAAAATAACAGTGCTTCTAACAGCTCTGATTCATGAACAGCATTGTTTCAGTTTGAGGCAGATACTGAGGCTTCCACACTCTACACTCCTTCTTGGGCTGCTGAGTCAAAGCAGAAACTTGCACACTGGTTTGCTTTAAAATGCTGTGTAAATGCAACTGCTGCTGCAGCCTTGGGAGTGAATTCCCGAGCAGCATTGCCATTCATACAGAACTGACAACTCTATTGGCTATTCCCAGCTATGTCCCCCCTGGTTAGAAATTCACTGTGGCACAGCATGTAAGTAATTGGTCTTGTACTTTTGCAGTTTACATTCTACACTGGCCCTTATGGCCCTTATGAAAAGGAAAAATCTACACGCTAAGAAGTGTTAACAGAAACTGTAGAGCAGTTCTTTCCTCAGCCTGTCCTTAATTTCTGTCCAAGCATACAACTCCTGAAACATAATTAAAACCTAAAAAACTCTAAATGATTCTTAAATGTACTAAAGATGGAACATCTGTTTAATTTGCAAATAACTCAGAAGTTTTGGATTTTTCACATTTGCTTCAAGCAAAACAAAAGAAAATAAATAAGCAAATGTCATAAACCCAGGAAAATATGATGAAAATGCCTCCAACCACCACAAGCTAAACATTTTGATACCATTCATTCCACCCTCAACTCAGCAAAACCAATGTTAAATAAATAGAGAAATGGCAGATTCACTTCCAGTGAAGTAATTTGAGAATTCTGAAGTAAGCAAAGAGAGTTGTGCAGGAAAGCGTGTGGAACTACAAAATCACAATATGCAAGTTGCCATTAATTTTCTTGCAGTTGTGACTAATGAGGATGTAGGCAGGGGAGAGTCTGGGAAACATTAACAGAGAGAAAAAGTAAGGCATTGCTAATAATATCTCAGGCTCTGATTTATTATTTTATGGCGAATTACATAGCTAACATTATTAATATTCAGCCTAAGTGAAAAAATGCAGACAAATTACAGGCTAAGCCCAGCTGCACAGAACACATACCCCATCTTTCTCATTTTCTTGTTAAAGACAGCTTAAGCTTGAATAAGCTGCTGTTTGTTTCCTTACATGCTCACCTTCTTCCATTAACACTTTTTATACTAATCTTTGTTAAATTGAGGTTTTCCTTCTATAAAATCTGAAGTAGGAACTCAGGTTTGCAAAATAAACTTGTGTCAGCTTAACTGCAGAGCACTTCATTTAGGCAGTAAAACTGTAAGATACCATTTTTTAATAGGACAAAAGGAGCAGGTTTTTTCATTTTATATTTAACTGAGACTTCTATTTTTAAATTTTTATCAAAATGGTCTTGCTCATAAGTTCTTGTAACTTTTCTGTTATGGGCTTCAGAAAATACACATGAGTAATGAGAAAGAATTGTCTGCTAACAGGCACTCTTGGATGAGGATATGTTTTAGCCTCTAAAATCTGCACAATATAGATACATGACTTTCATATCTTTGGATATCTGTCCAGTTCACTTCTCAAAAGCCTTGTAGTCTTTCTTATGCTATTTTTAATACTTTTTCAGTTTGTTTGCACTACATGACACTATTTTGGTTTTCTGTGTAAATGTTCAGTTTTTCCATAACTGGCATTTAATTGCACTTAATTATTATATAAATGTGTGCTAAACCAATCAAGAGTATGTTGAAACCTTACATGACAGCTACAGGTCAGTTTATACGACACTGGTGCAGATTAGGCATTCTGTAGAGTTTTAGTCTGTCATTCCTTACCTAAACAAAATTTGTGTTCAAGGAAGTAGAAACATTGCCAAAAGATTTGCACTCACATTCTGCTTCAACTCTGTGCCTCAAATTCTGTACAGAGACAACCACATTTTCAAGCACTGACAGTCGAAATTAGAGAAAGAACAAAGAGATCAATGGAAAAGAGATTCATTAGCCTGAAAACATGGGAGTATTCAAGACAAAATTAGAGTATTTGAGAAGCACGAAGAATTAATCCCCCAGCACACTTCACACAGGTATTTGAAACACAGTGGGAAAATGAAACAAAGCTGCAGTAATATGTTAAGTCTGGAAAGCACTGGAGAATAGGCAAGACTAAACAGTTAATATCATTACCATAAAAACAGCACAGCAGGCCATTTATATTATTCAATTCCAAATGGCTATTCTATTTTTTTTTTCTTTTTGTAGAACAGGGTGAAACCATGCAAGCTGACCAGAAAAAAAAAAAAAAGTAGTAAAATTTTATCACTTCAAAATGCCACCAACTACGTACTGCAGATATTCATTTTTCACAGACAAATCAGAACTAATCCTTTACTCAAAGAATAAAGTGATAATTTCTCAGATAAGGTGTCTAGCTGCACTGCACTCATGCTCCTCTGACTAACATTAAGGCGGACCCAGGAAAAGCTTATTAAATGGCTGCACTGGTGAATGACTCACTGTGAACCCTGATGCTAATCAGGAGAATAAACAGGAAAGTTCTGTAAAATGCCCTGAAGTTGCAGTTAGTCAGAGGAAGGTGAAAACAAAATCTTGACAGCTTTTCCCTGGAATGGTGCTGAGGTTATCGCTGGTGATGCATCAACAGCTCCTTAAGCTGAGACTGCAGAGAAAGTGCAGTTGGCAGACTGACTTGCTACAGAAAATGACAAGCCATCAAGGAAAGGCAGTGGAACTGCAATGTGCTCTGCTACATTTGCATGTACTAACCAGAACAGAGACCAGCAGCTTAATATGACTGTTGGCAACACAAAATTCTAACTATTTATCCTCTGGCACATATTTTTTAACAGTGATCCTAGAAAAGTGAATTTGTTCCTCCAAAAGGCAGAGTGCTTTCTGTTACTATTAAAGAAAATTTCAAAGGCAAACAATCTGAACCTCAGTGGCATTTATGCCCTCAGGATATGCCTGTGGACAATTAGCACTGCTACTAGTTAAAATCTGAGGATAGAAATTCACTGTGTATCAAGTGTAAACCACAGAAAATATGGTCTCTTTCCAAAAAACCTTTCAATTCAGACTGAAAAATTTGAAATGGAAACTAGGTGTGATAACAGCAGGGCATCCAAAAAAGCAGATGACAGACTGAAAGGATTTATGTCACATATTCTGAGAGTCACACAAGTTAGAGGGTAGATGAAATAAGGGACATAGGGACATAGGAGCATGTAAGTAAAACATCTCATGCTTAGATACCTGTCCCTCTAAAATGTACATCAAGCTCATGCTTGAGTAGTGGGACCCTTATAAATGATGTGCAGTCAGAATGATAACCCCTGGCATAAAGATGCAGGTGGAGCCTTCTAGACAGAGTCAGCAAAAAACTCCAAACCCAGGATCTGTCTGAAATCGTGCATCTCTTAAGAGCTTTAAAGCTTGAGCTAGAGCTTCGGCAGATACCTGGATTTCCTTAGGATTAAATCTCCTGTGAGTAGATGCTCGCAAAGCTGTGTTTTTCTCAAGCAGGTGAGCAAGGCTCACTTTTGAAGATTTAGCTTCTGAAGGAAATAAATAATATGAGCTGTCAGATTTTAAATAGTAGCTTGATATGGAAATTAGAGAACTTAAAGAAAACTTCTGGGCTCCTAGAAAAGCACCTAGTCTGGCAAAGTGTGGGTGAGATAAGAATGCATAATTTGCCCTTTCAGAGATACCATGTCCCTGTGCAGTTTTATAATGATCCCAGGGCCAGGAGGGAAGCACAGGAGTCCTTTAAGCTGCTGTCCTGCCTCCCAAGTATGTTAAAACTGTGGGTAAAAGGCAGTCCTGGGAGAAGGGACTGGGACTGCCCACAATCAGCCAAATCCCTTAGCCATGGACACATAAACTCACTCCCTCTTTGTGCAGTTCAGTGCCTGCTTTGCAGATACTCATGTTTCAAATCGATCTATAAGCACTATCATCCCTTCCCTTTCCTTTGGAAATAGCTTATAGTTTCCTCTCCTACAGAAAAACCCAATGATCATCAAAAAACCCACCAGAAAAAAAACCCAAAGCAGGCATCCAACAACGAAGAGTAGCATTTTGCTGAACTGTTTCATGGGTGCTTTGTGCTTAACCCTAATTAATGTTAATGGGACCTTCTGGGAAAGCCCAAAGGGGAACCAAGGCCGCTACTTTGTGCCTGGAATTGTAGGGTTCCCATTTCCTGATGTTCTTTCCTGCAACAGGAAATAGTGTAACTGTCTCAGTAGAAAGGTCTGAATCCGTGTTGAATCACTGCCCAACATGGTGTGGGAGGGTAGGAGTCCACGTGCAATTTTTTTATGTTGTTTTCTTGTGGTGTCTTTTGAATATAAGCATAATTTAGGACCACAACAGTTTTAAACATTGGACAGCCCACTATGCTTTTCACACAAGTAACTATGATGTTTGCACTCCTAAAGCAAAGAGATACAATATCCTACCTCCTTAACAGCTAAAAATCTGCAAATCCTACTGGGGAAGTAACGTTTCAACAGTGGGTAGGAACAGCAGGAGAGGAAGGGTGACCTCATGCCTCATTATTAGTCAGAGGCTTGAAACACCTAGGTTTGAGTTCTGAAGTAAGAAGATCAAACTTCTTTTTGCTTAGATACACACTCAAATGAGATGTTTCATGCCTAAACATCGGACATGTCAAAACTGTAGTCCTTAAATCTATGATCTCACCAGGCCCATCTGCCTTTCCCATCATGGAAAGGCTAATTCTCAGAAAACCCCCAAATACATAACACACTGCAGAGAGCACCAATTTTAATGCTGCCTGTGGAGAAAAATCAGAATTTTGTTTCTCTAGGTAATGATGACAATAAATTAGGCAAGACTATTCCAAGTTCCAGGTCTTGCTCCAAAGTACTTCATAGCTGGTTTATGTCAAATGCAAACCCTCTGCAAAGCTGTAACTTAAACCCAGTCCTTTCCTTTTCCCTCATAAGTGTCCAAAAATTATGCTGAGTATCATGTTTCTCCTCACTGAGCCAGTTGAATTGCAACATATTGCCCTTAAGTGGAACAGCTTCAGGAAAAGGAAAGAATCAGCCGTGTGGAGTTCTCACTAGTCAGTAGCCATATGGAATGCTCACTTTTGCAAGATGTGGGTGTCTTCACCACTCAGGTGAAGACAACAATCAGCTGCTGTCTCCTCTGTCTTGGATCAGTGTTCTAGCCACTGGCATTACCCTACTGCCAAAGATACCAACCTACGCCTGAGAGGAAACATTGAGTCTCTCTTTTTTGGCTAACAGGCTGCAGGCAAGCTGCCTTAAAAAGAAGGTGTTGTAGGCTGCAGTTCCCAGGAGTGGATCTTTCGTATTTGTGGAGTTGTATGGATGAAGGGGGTAGGTTTTAAGCTGTAACACAGGAGTGCTTTGCATAGTCCTATTAGACCAAACAGGTGACTCTGTCGACCATTCTGGTTCCTAAATCTCTCAAGGCATCCAGTCGTTCCCAGGCAGCATTTATTGGGTGCAAGAAGAAACCTAAGCAACTCGCAGCTTGAGTTTTGTTGCAGCCAACAAAGACAATGGGCAGTGCTTTGCCCAAGGCCTGTGGCAAAACCATGACTGCACTCATAGTTTATGAAATGCTCAAGGGCACTTTCAGGACAAAGCACTATACAAAACACAAAATACTATTGGACTGATTTCCACACCAGAAAGAAAGCACACTGTCTCCTATCAATGCCACTGGCAAAATTCCTTCTTGTCAGTGACAGCAGAAGGAGGTTCCAGATAACTAGAAACCAGTAAGAGATAGTGAGGAATACCACTGAGAAGTGCTGCATTTTGATTTATTACATTGTTTGTACTTTACATTAAAACTCTTTCCTGTTTTGTAGCCCCTGGTCTAGAGAGCTGAGGTTGTGCATTCCTTGCCCTGAACCAGGAATTGCCTCCACGTCTTGGTGGTGGATTTAAATCAGGTGCACCACCCTGCTGAACCCACTGGCACAGGCAGACAGAGGCAAACAACTGCAAGCCTCGGAGTAGTAGGGAGGGAAACAGAAGATAGTTGCACCACATTTTGCACCAATCAAATTCCAGCTCTTTTTAAAAGTGAGGAAGATACCTCATCTATCAGTCTTCTCTCTTTCAGACTTTTATCTCACATCCTTTTTAAAAATAGTTTCTCCTACTGCTCATACACCAACCAAATTGGCAGTGGTTAGTAGGAGGCTCTGGACATCATCTTGCATGCCAGAACATAAACCATGGTATCCAAAGCTTTTGGATATAAAGAATCTTTAAGGCTGTAATTTCAACAGTGGCCTGCGCATTGAACTAGAAACGGCTTGGAAAAGCTGCCTTACTATAAATACGGATAATTCCTCTTTTCCCCCCTAGCAGTGGGATAGAAAATATAAGAAGCAACATTGCCAAGGCAGAAATTTCTTTCTGAATCCCCTAAAATTTCTGTTCAGTCCCTGGCACAAATACTAGGTGCTATTAAAAAGCTGGAACGTACACTAAATTAGGAACTGAAGTGATGATTTAATTCTGAATGTGTGAAATTCCTGAGAGATTCCTCAATGATATCCTCAAACCTTAATGACTTCATCCATTAATCCAGATAATAAAAGTCACTGTAAACTACAAATATGCACATATCTACAGTAAATTATTCTTGTTATATTATACAATTCTATAAAATGACTTTAACTTTTCAGAAAAGCAGACAGATTTCAATGCTTCAGAGCAATAAGAGAGCCCTAAATAAAATGATCTCAGAATGAAAATTCAAGCTAATTCAATAATATTAAAAGTGCACGCATCTAGAAAAGCATTAAAGCAGCTTATTAAAACAAATATCTATTTTTGAAAAAAATTCCTTTTTCTACCCAGGCTGAGTGAAGACCTTAACTCCTTGATGCCAAATGAACGTAGGAGGCTCCAAGAATAAATGTTGAGATCAGCAGCAGGGCAAAGCCAAAGGCTCAGCTGTATTGAGTCACATTTTGGACTGAAATGAGTTCTCACACAAATGAACTACAAAGCCCTGAAAAAATTTATACAGTCCATGTTGACAGACGAATAGCTATCAAGAAGATACTGGTCTAAAAAAATAATCCAGAGGAAAGAGAATCAAAACAGATTAAAAAGAGGTCTAGGTGAGGTCTTGCCCATCAGTCAGAAAACAGATGAAATGTTTAGATTTTGTGTAGGCTCTCTAGTTCAGGACAATTTCCTAAATGCCTAATAGAAGACATTTTCCTGTTAACACACAGCAGTAGATGTGTCTGCACAGGATTGATTGAACTGTCTGTTTTAAAAGCTGGACCTATATTCTCCATTTGCCATCATAGGTTGAGAAAGAAATGAGAGGGGGAAGCATATTAAAAGTTGGAAGGATAAATTTGTCTCAAGTCCAGAGTTTTAAATGATGAGATTTAAATTATGCTTTATTAGTTGGGTTTTTTTTATCTAAGTACTTTTGAATTACATTTTATTCATGAATTCAGATATGCAGAAGAGGTCTAACACATGATTTGTAGGTGTTACTTGTGAGAAGTCTGACCATTCTCATGGCATTTTATTTATTTACTCATTTTTTACTCCCACTATCACTTTGTTTTGTTTAAAGATAGACAGAGACATTATTTCCCACTCACTCTTGTCTCCACTTGCCTGTCCCTTTAAGTTGCAGTTTTCTCTTTTAACAAGCTCTGAAGCCATTTGTTGTTGAAGCCGTTTTGCCCACTCTGCAAAACACACGTTGTTGGTTTATTTCTTCCACCTAATTCACAAAATGCTTTGGGCATTATTAAGTGCTTAGAGCTATAAATCACTAGTCCTGTAGCAATTTTATGTCAATGCACTTTCTTCATACATCACAGGACAGCCAACCATCTACACTTTGTGCAGTATCTCTTGCTTTGAGAGGCAGCAGGGTTGGATGCCCTGGCCCAGAGCTGCAAGGCTGCTGGCCAGAGGAAGCAAGGCAAAAGTGCCAATGAGTTGTAACATTGAATGTTTCCTTTCATGACCATGGACCATCACCATCTCCACTATTCAAAGCAGCTTCCTGAAGAGTCACTCAAAGTATCCCTCCCATGTCTGACCACCCCCAGCTACATATATTATGCCGTGCAAATAGGCCACTTTGAGTCTCTGGGATAAAAACAGCAGTATTCCT
This sequence comes from Illadopsis cleaveri, assembly GCA_013399915.1. Classification (NCBI taxonomy): domain Eukaryota; kingdom Metazoa; phylum Chordata; class Aves; order Passeriformes; family Timaliidae; genus Illadopsis; species Illadopsis cleaveri. The sequence goes on from VXBB01023731.1 coordinate 439,560, forward strand.
CTTCAGGAAAAAAGCATCATTTCCAGAGTATCCCCATACCTTCCTTCACCTTCCACCCTGAAGTGAGCTACAACAGTGGTCTTGGAGTTGCATTAGTATGTGGTATCATCTGAGATTGTTTTCAATGGCTTAATTACAATGTTTAACAGAAGTCAACAAACACAAGAAGTGTGATGTGAAAGTATGGAATGTAACGTGAATTTAAGACTAAAAAAATTCTAGTTTGTTTCTGGGAAGCATTTAGTTCTCTGTGAATTATCAGAAACCTAACATTTAAAGAGAGTTGAGGGTTTTTTTCTGTGAGGCCGATACTGCAATTCCAATTATCACTGATCACTGCCATCTGTGAGCAATTACCTTTCACTTCCTTTTTAAAACCTTGTCAACATTCTAAGCTAAGTAAGGCCTCAGTTCTTTCCCAAGGTTTGGGTCCATGACCAAAGATATTTACAGTAAGATCAAGTTCAGCCCAAGCCTTCTCCTCCAACTTATTTATATCAAGACTTGCTACTTCAAAATTGCCCTCTCTGAATTCTTCCTGGTTTTCTGCCTTTGCTTCAGAAACCCCTTAAAATGCCATAAGACCAATAGCATTCTTTGGATGGTACTTCTCTCTTTTTATGAGCCATATAAAAGATTGTTCTTCTAGGGGAATGGATGCTTCAAAGCCAGAGTTATTTCTCTCCCTTTGTCCAGGACAGACTATTAACTTCTCCATCCTTCTGTGTTACCAACTTTGTTCTTATGCCACCATATTAGTGAGAATAGTAACCCTGGGGATCAGAGTGACTTTGCTGATTCGAGAGGAAAAAAAAAGAGAAGAAGAGTATTTTACTTTTCTCTAGCAGTTGAACTGCATCTTAGACAAGATTGAAGATGGCTGTCAGTACATGGTCAATGCTGTCCAAGTTCTATTTTATGTAGTGGAACGAAAAACCTCCACATCCTTACATAAAAAAGGTCCCTTATAAAAGTTTTTTAACTGTTTCTTCAGTGCATCAATGAATTTCTTACCATACTTTTAAGTGTTCAGAGGACTGATTATTTTTTAAAACAAGTACCAGCAGAGCTGGAAGTAACTATAATCCATGCTTCCTACTTGTATTTCTACAGTACATCCTCTAAATGGAGGTCCTCAAAAGATAAGCAAATTTATCAGACCTGAATGTCCTGAACACCCTGCATGTAAGGGTTTGAAAGGGACATGTTTTTGATTGACACCAAAAGTTCACCCAAATATACATTTTCTGAAATTGTTCAGCTCCATGACCCCTGGGAGCACACATTTGTCAGCACACATATCTTTTAACCATCAACAGCATTATTAACAATATCAGCATCCGTAGACACTGCTGCCAATTGGAAGCATTCTCCGTAGAGATGTTTGAATCCTGAATGGGTTTAGAAAACCTCAGAATGGAGCTGATTTGTACTGCTGGAGAACTGAGAGGCAACTGATGTTCATCCCTGTTCTTGCTGCTCCAAGGCAAAATTTTAACCTTGGTAGTCTTCACTCCACCATCATCACCATCATTTAAGAACAACAAACGCAAAACATACAAACTGGCTGATATTATTATAGCAGTGCCATAAAGCGTGGTCTTTGCAATGACCCTGTTATTTCTAGAATGATCTCTCGAGGTGTCCCGAAGGTTTTAAAATAAAGTATTAGAAACATTTTTCTTTTGCCCATTACTTATCCTTCCAGTAGCTAAAGGGGACCTACAAGAGAGCTAGAGAGGGACTTTTTACAGTGGCCTGTAGGGACAGGACACATGGGAATGGCCTCAAGCTCAAAGAGGGCAGGTTTAGACTAGAAATAAGGAAGAAATTCTTTACTGTGAAGGTGGTGAAACAATGGCACAGGTTTGACCAGAAAAGCTGTGGCTGTCCCATTTTTAAAAGAGCTGAAGTCCAAGTTGGATGGGACTCTGAGCAATGTGGTCTAGGGGAAGTGAGGAGTTGCAATTAGATGATCTCTGAAGTCCTTTCCAACCCAAAGTATTCTATAAATACCACCACTGTTCTTCATTACTCTTCTAAATCCATACCGTATTTCTACAACTAATGCCTACTAGAGTTTAATCTGAAGTTTGGTGTTAAGAGGATGGTGAATGATTCAGCCCTCCTGAGTCAGAGACTTTCCACAGTCAAGGAGAAACAATAGCTACATTAGGTAGATGGTCTGCTTTATAGTCCTACAAACTTGTTTAATTCAAATATATATAAGATACCACTTCTGCTGTTCACAATAATTGTAAAAAAAAAAAAAATCTATTCATTGTTCAGCTATAAAGACAGACAAAATTTCTCCCCTCAAGACAAATAAAGGCTAATTCTTATAGATTAATACCACTCTAATTGATAGACTACAAACTTCCCTCAGAAAAATACTGCTACTTCAACAATGATGATGGAGTCTCCCATGGAGCCACTGTTGGAAGTTTCATTTTTTGGAGCATCTTTTGTGATAAATTAGTGTGATTTTAACCACAAAATGATGGCTAGAGGTGTCCTAGAGATATTTCTTGTGCCCACTGTAGCAGCACTCTTTTTATTTCCTCGTTGTGTTGCATAGTGTCTATTTAGTTTTGCTCACACTGTCAACGCAAATCACCCTTTGATTCTCTGAAACATCAGAAAAAAAGAGAAACTGTGAGTGGGATATTGTTAATGGATAGTGAAACTAAACCACACAGAAAAGTTCTGACTGGCTGAAAGACATAGGAGACTGGTATTAAAAAAACCCAAACAACCATACTGCTTCCTTACACTCTTCTACCCTCAAGAATTCATGTAATGATGAAGTATTTAGTGAAAAATGAAAGGCATATTATATTTCTTGCAAAACACTTACAATTTCATACACACACTTATGAACTGCCACTTCAAACCTACATTCATTGTTCTAGCATCCTCTGCCCACATTTCAAGTACTTGCACTCTCACTTCTCAACTTTTACACAGAAGAGTTTCAGCTTGGTATGAAATTATCCTCAAATTTCTTTATACTTCATCATTTATATTTCTTCCAGTTGCCTCATGAAAAAGAGATTTGGAACATAATAAATAAAACTATTTATATATTAAAAATATGTTAAAAAAACCCCAGTTAACATTGATTAATTTATGCCAATTCCCTCAAACTAGACTTAACAAATTTCACAGACCACTGTATTTCTAAGATGACTCTTTGATTAAAGAAGCTGAGAAACTTTGTTCTATTTATTAAAGAAACTTTGTTTCTCCTCTCTGATATTTATAATTCCTGTATAATCTTATAATTTCTGTATCACTAGCCTATTTTTTCAAAGGTTTCATATTTAGGCTTAGGCAACAATCATGCTAGATTCCACAATAATGTTGCCAACGGTTTCTTCTTGGCAATTCTCAATGGGATTCCACTTCTTGGTAAGTGGGGTTGCACAACTGCCTTTTAATCTGTGCATGACATTTTTCAGTATGCCTTTAGTATTTCTTCAGAAAATTACATGCTACATTTTTACTTAAGAATTTGAAACAACTCCTGCCAAGACTAACTTCAGACATCATGATAGCAAGAAGGTTGCTCTGCTAGACAGCACCAGCACTAAGGGATGACAAAGCTGAACTCATGGGGTGAGTTAAAAATTTTTTACAAAAATTGATATTCGGGACATTCGAAATAATAATAAGGCAAACAAACAAAATCAGAGCTTGGCTATGAAATCAGGCTGCTCTGATGTCAGGGAAGGTGAAAGCAAGCAGGGCCTCTGAGTTCTTTCTGTTCGCAGAAGTGTGGAGAGCTGGTTGACTGTGGGACAGGCCCAGTTTGCGCACTGAGGTGCATGCGTTGTGCTAGGAGCTGGATACAGCTGAGGGAGCGTTTTGCTCAGCAGTGATGCTCGAATCTGTCATGGGAACTGCTCCCCTGTGCTGCTTTCACTGAGAAAAGAACTTACACAAGTGAAGAACCCCTCTCCTGTTTCTTCCAAGGCTCCTAAGAGCCAAGTGTACTCCTTCAGAAATAAGTGGTCGAATGAGGTGGAAAGAGCTGAGAAATGTGCAGCCAATGAGTAACATTTAGAAAGTAATTCTGCCACTTAAGAACAGCCAAAACGTCAGAACAGTCAAACGTTTTGCAATACCTAGTTCAAAAAGTAAAAAGAGCCTTACATGAACAAATTTTCCTGACAGTTTTAATTCCTCTCCTTCTTTTGTACTTTTTATCCTGATCATCACCAATGCTTTTATTAATTTCCTCCAGCATGAAGCAATTTTAAATAAGTTCACACATTTGTTCACAATAACAAACACCTAGACAATTTTTTTGTGGATGTATGTAATTCATTTTTAAAAGCTGTGCAATGACTATAAAGCTTTCAAATAAGCTCATATGGAATATTACTCTACTGGAAGCATAATGTCACAGAAACAAATTCCAATTTTACTTTTTTTGTACTGTGCAGCAATTTTCCACATTTAGTTTTATCACCTGTCTTACACTATTGCCAACATCTGTAAAAGAATTCCCTATACCTGCCAACATAAAAGAAAACCCAAACCAAAGCAAAACACAAGCAGAATGTGTTTCTTTGGACTTGTATTTATTTTAAATTTTTTTTGCCCATTCAACTAATAAACTACGGATACAAGTAAATAACATTTCAAGGTCAACTTTTGACATGGACCAAGAAAGATATTGTATTACCAGAGTAAAAGTCTTGGACTAAATATGTGAGTATTTTTATAATCTCATGTCAACTTTGGATTGTGCTAGAGAGAGATTTTTATTTTTTTGCTACTTTATGCTTGATTTTATAACACTTCCTCAAAGGAAGTCAGCTCTTTTTGTTTAGCTCTATGTATACTTATTCAGGCAAATCTTTTTGTTTAGCTTTGTTTATCCTGACTCAGCCATATGAGTAGGGCTATGGAGAGAGTGTAGAAGGTCTGATCTTCTGATTTTATGAAAGGAAGAGATGCAGGAAATACCACAGTTCAAGCTTTTTATCTGTGGTTAAATCCCACTCTTCCTATCTCAGGTAAAGATACAGTTATACCCTTCATATTGTTATCTGCTGCAGACTCCCCATGACTTCCATCATGGAGAATATGGGACACAGTAGCTCAGATATTTTGCCTTGTAACCTCTCTGAAGGTATTTTTTGGTCCAATTATGCTTTGCAAGACAACAGCTTTGAAGAGCTGAGAAAAATTACTAATAATTTTCTTAAAACTGATGTTTTTTCAGCCTTTGGGAGTAATCAAATTTCCTTTGTAATCAAATAATAGTATTAAATAATCAAAGAAAACTATTATGCAGTATCTTGAAAATGGTCATTAGAGGCAAGGTGATCAGTCTTGTTTTGAACAGGGGTAGTTGGCTAATGAGCTAAAGCTACAGTTCAAGAAGGGGAGGATTTTCTAAGTAGAGAGAAAAATATACCAATGCATGCAACCACTAATATTATAAATGGGCTAAGTATTATGAGCAAACAGTGATCAAGGAAACCTCTCAGATGACTAGAAGCCAAGTAGCATGAGAGAGTGAACAAAGGAATGAGCTTTTATTGTATAAATAGAATACTTTGAGGGCATAGAGTTGACACACACAAGTTTTAAAAGGGGATTTGAAAACTGATCCACATAACATAAGGAAAACTTTGCAGACCTTTACGAAACATTTTTAAAAAGGCAGTTATCACTCTTCCTTAATCAAAAGATTGAAAATTATCATCAGGCAAACACAATTACATGCCTGTCCTGTTTATGTGCAGAAGCCTATAGTTCTTTGAACTACATAAAGTTGATTCTTTCTGGTCAAATGTTATCAAATGTTCTTGGGCCTACTACAGAGTGGTTTTTTCCTCTATTATTACTAAATGCGCAAACTTTTCTCCAGCTATGCCCACCAGTCTTGTTTCTGTACTATCAGTAGAGAAAAAAGATGATGATTAGCCGTGCATTGCAGCACATGATTTTAGCATTTGTGGTTTATGAGTCAGTTATACTTTCTGTGGAGGGGGACCAGACCACCTCTGTGGAAAGGAAATACTTTTGCAGGTGAGATGTCATGGCTACTGAGATGTGTGACTATGTCTGAAAAAAGAAACTGATGTTCTCCCCCCCTGAGGTAAAGAAAAATTTGAACTTTCACACAGAATACCTACTAGCTTGGAGAAAACATTAGAGCTAGCATGTAAACTTATGCAATCATACTTCATGCCATTCTTGAATAATATTAGATTCAAAGGATAATATTCAGGCCCAATATTTCTTGGCTGGCTTCCCTCACTCCTTTCTCCTGTGTATTTTTAATGCAATAGATTAGTAAGGAATAGACTCACGTGGAATTTGAATAGGGAGAATTTAAAATAAAATAACACTGTGGGTATAGAAATTGCTTTGCTAATGGTTAATAATCTAATCGTGCTCCTTCCAAATACAATGAAATAAGAGGATTTGTTGTACTCTTTGAATCAGAGACAAATTTACAAATCCATCCAGGAGGATTAAATAATGAAGAACGCAGAATCCCAAAATCTCCAATTTATTTTAAAGGGGTCAAAATCATCACTATGTTTCTTACAGTTACTAAAAATGTCAACCAAAAAGTCCTATTGTTATGAAGTGAAATGTTACAAATTCAACTATACTTGATGGAATAAAACCATACAGCTATTCAACTTTCCTCCCCACCATTTTGGCCCAACTGTTTATTGTGATTTAGTAAGAAGACAGTTAAAGTTCTCAGCAGTAGGAGACACATCTAAATAGTAATAGATTCCCAGAAAGGAACACTTCTCAACTCCATCATCCTGTCACAAAATCTGTAAGGAAGCCAGTGCTCTACTAACTAGCATATAATCTTTCCTTGTGCTGGTTGGCTAAACAGGGAAAAAGAATATTTTAAGTATGCCCTAAATGTCCTGAACTGGGAAAATAGCACCATAAAGTTACTGTCAGAAATAATTCTGTGCAACCTGCTAGAAGGAACAGAGGAAGGAAAGAGAGTTTGGTCTCAGTGGAGAAATGCCAGAGATAAATCTGGCTGACTATTTTCACAACAATGTAAGAAAAAAATAGTCTCTCCAACCAGCAAAAAGAAACCCCAAACCAAACTTCAAATAACTTTTCCAACAGCTTTTAAGTTTCTAAGAAAAATGACTATATTCCTGAAAGAGAGACCCCTAGCTTCTGCCAAACAACAACCAATAAAGGAATCTTTATTCATATCAGAGGATGAAAAGTTCTCAGAACAAAGCCATTTTATTTCCAACTTTGCCAAATACTAGCATGAGTTTATTTTCCAAAGGAACCTATCCAAGGCAAAGCAGTTTTCCTAGGAAAAAAATAATATTCTACTAACTTACGTCAAACAAGGAAAAATAACAAGCAAATTCCTGAACCTTGAATACCAGGTCATGAAACTCAAAGGAGGAGAACAGTGTCCTCAAAACCATAAGAAACTGTGGCAGACTTTCTCAAGTATTTCTGCAGTGAGAGCTTGTGTGTTCAAGACTTGTCTGTACAATATGGGAAAGAAGCAAGAATAAGCAAAAGAAGTGGCAACTCTAGGGAAACTATTGTAGAAACCATTGTAGAAAATGTCTGTCTTCATAGTTCAGTAGGTGACCCTGTGCTTTAAGAAAGCTGTGACAGGGAACTGTAATAGCACTGCATCTTATGAAAAAACTTTGCATACCTGAGCATTCAGGAGTGTACTCTACCTGCTTCCCTGCATACTAATTCCTTACAGTTTACAGTTCAGGGCTGAAGAAATTTCAGAGTCTCATCCCAGACCGTTTCAGTGCAGTGTGTAAACACAAGCAATGTGTTTTAATTGGCAGACTCCAGTGACCTGTGCTATGACAGTACAGGATGCAGCTGAACGTGTCATGAATGCAGAGCAACAAGTTCAACACACATACCATTGTGCAGAGACCACATGCCCAGACACAGAAATTTAAAATAGCTCTTGAATGTTTTGTAACTAGGCAGAACAAAACCTGCTCTTCACTTACATGAGTGAATTCAGTTAGTAGAGATTGAGTAGAGGGTGCTTTCCACCCCTACTCCCATCCCAGGGAATCATCAGAAGCGATTCCAATTTGAGACTCTCCAAGTGCCAGGAAGGGGCTCTGACCTGGAAGTTAGCTTTGGAGGTTTTTCAGGCTCCTAATTCTGTCTCCAACGCTGTGAATTAGCATTAGCAAATACCTGCTGGCCTACTAGTTATTATAGAAGACAGAGGTTATTTTATTTTCCATGCTTCCTTTAACAAGAATGTATTACACCAATCCACCACTCCCACACCTTCAAGCAGCAGAGAATGGCAAGCTTATAAAAATGCTTCCAAGAGTTTGTTTCCCTTTCACCATATCTATCTCCTGTGATTAATATCAATCAGGATAATTTTCCTGTGTGTATATTATTTTCTATACTAAAATAAAAACCAACATTTAAAAGCAAAGGCTGAGGTGGATAGGACTACTCAAAATGAGAGTTATGAATCTGTGTTCAAAAACCATACTCTTACTACTGAAGAATATTCACCTTTCATTATACTTAATTTGCCATTCTTTACAAATGGAAGCAAAATAAGGACAAGTATAGTTGTCTGCTTCTTCTTTGTGATATATAAAATACAGTGTTTACCGGTGCTTTTGAAATATAAGCTTCATTTTTTGGTAGTGGTTGTATTTGGCAGTTCTCAGGATGGCAGAAAAACTAACTGGAAAACAAGAAATGTAGTTCTATTTAAATTAAGATGGCAAAATACAAGCTATTTTTATACAAAATATCAGAGTTTTGCTGAGATATTTCTTTTTCAAATTTTAAATAAAAAATATAAAGAAAATCTAATGAGCTAATGCTTATAATTTGCACTTTTTATCAAAGAAACCAGACAATTTCAGAGGGAATAAAAAACTTTACCTAATAGAGTTGTGTACATTAAAATACTTTTATTTTCTTTCTGAATTAATTTTATGACTCTTAAAAAATTTCACTGAAGAGGTCCAAGAGCAACCCAAAGTTTGACCTTTTTTGTACAAGGTTTTGTGCTTTCTGCTCTTCAGAGGTCACTTACAATCCATATGAGTCTAAATAGCACAGCTATTTCTGTTTAATCCTCCATCTAAATTAATTGGTTAAAAATATCCAACCATGTTCAGATTGAGGTTGAAACATCTGCTTACTCCCAGTGTCAGAACAACTGTAATGACCTCCATATGATGCTGTGTCACATGTTGGGGTCATATCCTTGTTCTCTTTCCTGCCTTAGCTTTACATTTTAAATTAACATCTATTTAATTCAAATTGCTAGCAAGACTGGAAAGAAAAGCTTGGTTTGTGAAATACTAAGTACCTGTAGCTTCACCATAAAGAACTGAAAAATGAAAAATGCAATCATTTTGGTACTTTCAACAATTTATCACTACCAACTACATTAGCCACAACTATTATTGATTAAATATATAAGATTAATATTTATTTCCACATTCTGTATTGATTTATTGGGCTGAGACCTAATTTCAAAATTGTGAAGAAAAATAATCTAAGCTGCAGAAAATGCTAGCATGCTTAAACTAGGAACATAAAGCTAACTAAGATCTGGTGACTAGCACATATTTATTCTTTTACTGGCATGCAGTGGATATATGCCAGCACAGGTAGTTTTGTTTTGTGTTTTTTTCCTTCACAAACACAGCTGTTTGCAATGAATCAATTCTTATAATTTCCCAATTGACCCATAATGAAAGAGAGCAGCCAGCTTTAAAGTACAATTGGTAATATCCTTTCTTAATCCATGTTTGTGGGGCTGTCTTTGCAATAAGCGTGTTTTGTGAAGGTGAAACTGGAAATGCACTTGTGCAGGGACACAGGTGTGTGTATTCTTTCTACAAAGAAAAAATGCAGAATGACATTGATGGCAAATACATGAAAATTATACGATGAACCATCTCTAAGAGTGAAGTCCTTGGTCACACAGAAGTCCAATCAATGGCATGATGGCATAATATCATTATATTATGCTGTCTACAACATGTGCTGGATATAATTCAGATCCTAGGAATTTAAAAGTTTTCTGGAAGTAACCTTCATTAATTATACGTCACAAAAAGTTTTCAATTCCTATCCCTGTGAGGACAACCAGGAAGCTTCCAATGCTGCCAGAATAGGTAACAGCAAGATTATTTTGTTGTTTGAAAGAAAAATACTTGGATATTTCATAATATTTCATATTTGACATCACACCTATTTATCGCTTCCTTAGACCATGATAACTATCAGGAGAACTGAAAATCTGAGTATCCAAAAAGAGGAATGCACAAGATTAGTCTCATTTCTACCATTCTCAGTTGGTTTAGTACATACAACTGATACATGAGCTGCAGTTTTCAACTTCAGATCATTACTCTGACAGGCTTTTCTACCTAGACAAGTGAAGCTACTTCTGCTGTATTTAACAGATAAAGCCAAAGACTCATCTCCTGATTACATGAAGCAACAATAACAGTACAGTATTTTCTGAAGAATGTCAAAGCTTTTCCTGTGATTAAAATAAAGCTTTTCTAAGGTCATCTATAGACAACAGCTATGTAGTATATGCCACAGATTCTAATGGCTGAAACAGACGCCTGAGTTTATGAAATAGATACACAGAGACTATATTCTGTTTGAAGTACTAAAAAGGGAACATCAGTCAATGGCACATCAGTCAAAAAACTCATGTGTGGTATGACCTTCATGGCAACGCTAGAACAAAAAGGAGTTCCCTAGCCTTTGCCTGAGTTTTTGCCTGCGGCTTTTGATGATCATGGACAGATCAGATTTCCTAAAGAACTCCATAGCAGCTCATTTAAAGGAACTCCATGAATCATTTTGCAGCAAGCTGTAAATGTTGTTCCTTTGAAGCAGGCAGAATTCCTTTGAGAATCTCTCTTCTGACAAACTCTAGATAACTGTCAATCACTTGCCTTGGTGTTTAATGATATGAAGGCCAAAAAAAGAAAAACATACCCAGAAAAGCGTTATGCAGTGCAAATTATCAGGCCTGATCCACACTGCAGGTCCAGAACACAGCAGGTAATCAATCTGTCTTACAGATAGTTAGTGTTCTTGGGTCCATTCTACTCAGGTAACTTTGTGGTGGAAGCAAGGACATTTTCCTTTGAACTGAGCATCCAAAGACGTCTTTTGGAAGTCTTAGAAAAGTTGATAATACCAAGAATTAAGTGGAATACATACTATGAGGAAAGTCATATATTTTTAACTGCCCAAATAGTGGAAATTTATTGTTAGCATTAGAAGTGCTATAAAAAGAATGATACTGTGAGTGCCTGAAATATATTTGGCTAATAACCATTTTTAATAAGTAACATATAAAATGTTTTTATTTAGCTGTCTGGTAATGTGCTTTCCAAGAAAGAGTAATATACCTCAATAGAGAAGCAGTACGTTATAAAGGAAAGGGTTCATTGACAGCATCTGTTTTACTTCCATCTGCATATATTGGGAGATAATACTGAAACACAACCCTGCAAGGAAAACCTACAAGCCTAGGCCCAACATTCTTATGACATGGCAGGCCTTAAAGGTGACAAAAATGTCCATGAGATTTAAACGTGGAAAGCAATGCATTTTGGGTTGTTGAAATTACTCTATGGAGATCATGTATTGTGCAGGGTTTCTCAAATAAATGAAGATGGGGATCCTTTATTTGGTGTCTCTTTAACAGATGAATGATTGGAACAGAAAGGAAAATGTAAGAGGCACAAACAGGTCCCTTCTCTCCAAATCATTTTGACAAAAATTCAGTGGTAAGAAATTACTTTGGTTACTAGACATATTTTAAGTCAGAGCTAACATTGGCAACAGACCATTAACAGGCGACCTGAGTTTTAACTCAGTAAAAAAATAGAAGAAAAAAGAAAATAAGTACATTCCAGTGTTTCCTCTCTCAATGTAAGCCAGCTGCGTGAGATACGCAAAATTTCTTTCTACAATCTCAGCTATTTTCTAGGGGACCAAGAGGGTGAAAAGTAGCCTAGAGGGAAAAAGTGATTTTTAGCAGGCAATAGCATCTCATTATCTCAATGATGTACAGAGTCATGGGAAATAATATTCCTTCAAGTGAAAATGCAACCATATACACTGTAGTCTTAATCAAGGAGTTGGGGAAAGGCAGGTGGTGGGAGTCACAGTCATAAAACAGTTATACAAAACCACAGATGTCTCAATAGATATTTGTTTACATTAGATCTGCTTTCTGATATTTCAACATAAACTAAAAGAAAGACTGGGGTTGGAGAGAGAGGGGAAATACAGATAGAAAATGATGAGTGAAACCTATCCTTTATCCCGAAGAAGAATTCTGTAAGAAAGGTGTAACATATTCAGAAAAGCCATTATCTCATATCAACAGGAATCAATTATCTGTGGATTATATGGTTGGTTTGGTCATCAGCTGCTGTATCTGCATTATTATAGATCTTTTTTCACAGTATGAGTTTAGCAAAAAAGACATGAGTGAATGTAGTTGGAGTTTTATGATTTTGGAAGTAAAACAGTGAGACCTAAATTTCAAATGGACCACCTTTCTATGAACTTCTGGAAAAGCAAACTCGGAATGCTGACGTGAACCACAGAGAGGATAAACTACTCATTTCAATCCTGCAAGAGTACACTTAACTCCGCTTTCTGAACAGATAAATGAGTGACTGCAGGGATGATAAATTAGTTCAGCTCTCAGCAGTCACAGTGACAAAAGCAGTAGAATTCACATTTAGGATTATTTTATATAAGCAATATCATGGACATTTAAAGAGAATGAGTCTCTTTCATGGTGATTTGATCTGCTTGGCACGCAGGGTGCCTTGAGAAGCTGCAGGCTGCTCCTTGCAGCTGTGCTCCCAGACACTGCTGCTGGACTCATAGTAGTTGCTGACAAAGAGTTTTGCTCCCCACAAAGCTATAGCACCTCCTATATGACAAACTGAGCTACCAAAAATACCTCAGCTGCAGCAATGATTATTCCTGCCACTGGAGATACTGGATTTTCCCTCAGTACTGGCTAAGGATACAATGTCAGAATAACTTTTCTTTATGTCCATCCTTCTGAAAAGTGTTCCCATCTTCTTCACATGCTAGTGCAACTGTTGGAAGACAGAGAGCTGTGACAACAGACTTCCATCTTCTCTGACCCTTTTACAGGACTTGGTCTTGCTGTGAGCACTCAATAGGCTTTTATACATGAGCAGTACTTACAAAGTAACTCCCTTACTTTTCTGACAGGAAGAGATGGATGCAAGCATTAATTCTGAAAAATTGGATGAGGCTGAATCAGAATAAAATGTTTTAAAAACCAGCTTCACCTGCAGTAATCTGAGTCTGTGCTATCCCAATATTGATGTGAAGCCTTACTTTTCACATTTCATGTTGTTGAGACACTTTATTGAGCTGGATATTACAATACTGACATCTTAGACAAGGACAGAGTTGTGAAACATTCTTTTGCATTTATTTTATTGCAGTGGAGAAAAGAAGTAGCAGAATTTTTTATAGAACTAATTTGAAGGTACTATGCTATGGATCACATGCAGTGATTTGTGAGACAAACCAACATATTAAAAGCTACAACTCTACCATAGAAGTATTTTTTCCAAGTCTAGTAATAATTCAAACCATATAACCAAATGTTCCAGTCCATTTTGATCTAGTTCCATCACACATTCCAAAGCCATACTGTAAATCCCACCCAAAACAACAAAAAACACAAAACAAAAACTCAAAATACTCCACAAAAAAACCTGGAGGTAATCACTTAGCAAGCCTTGTTTATTTTGTAATAAAGGCAAGCTTTTGGAAATCTTTCAAGACAATGCTAATTCTTGAATAAATGCCACTACAAACTGTAAATGTATAGGATAGGCAGACCAATTTCTGGAGAGAGAATGAGCAAGCATCCAGCTGAACAAACCACAGCGCCCCCTTGCCCCACTCATATCCTTTTTCTCCACATAAAAGCCAGAAAAATTTCATCTGGATAAACTGAATGCTGACTGACTGCAGGCTGTTGTTTTTTTTTAAATTAAATTTGCCACCTTGACAAAACCTGCCCATTTGCTGTATCTCTATATGCAACCATATAGGCTTATGCTTTTCTGAAACACTTTCAAATTGCCCTTACTGCCAGGATCACAGAATGTTTTACCTATTAGGCTTGAATCCCCATGGCCATGACATTATTCAAATACTGCTGATACAACGGTCTCCACATACAGCTGCTTCTGCTAACACATTCCAGGAGGAATTTTATTGTGACAGCTTATGAAAAAAATCACATAATCAAAGGAAATGTGCTAACACCTCAAGTGTCCAGTATCGAGTACTTCATCATAGCACAACATCTATAGGAAGTACCTGTGACATCCACAAGTACTAAATGAATCCATTAGGATTAGTGGTGTTAAAATGAATACCAGATGCATTAACAAGGGACTGCATAAAACAAAATGCTGCACAAATGTTTGCATCCCAATCCCAGCTTTCAAATAACATCAGCATACTACCCTAAAATCATTACTTTGCTATTCTAGTTCCTTTCCTAGGGAGCTCTAATGATAGCTCTTGCCCTACAGTGAATTCATATTGCATCTGGCACAGGAAATTTGGCATTTCAATTTACATAACTGTTTTCAATTGCACAAATTTGCTGTTCCCTAATTCTCGGTATACTTTTAACAACAGTTTTCAATGCTTGACTGAGAAAGAGCAAAACTGAGCCAAACAAGTTTTCTTTCCCTCCCCTCCCCTTCTGTCTGTAGGTTCTCGTGAGTTTTTGAATGAAGATAAAAGAAAGTTGAATGTCAGATTTCAAAGAGAATATGTCCATCATTTTGCCTAGTTTAATTTGGATAGTTGGGACTGACTGATAGAGACTGGATCATGTTTTACAAGGGAGAACTGCAGCCTGAGTGAAAGTCCAGACACCAAAAAGTATGACATTCCCCAAGAAATAGTGTTCTTGCTTATGTCAGATCAAAAGAGACAGCGATAAATTGTAGTATTTCTATGAGACCAAGAAAAATCAGTATAGATTTATTATTAACTGGGTTTGAGCTGAAGCTATGGAAGGCAGATGTGCTTCTCTAGGGTATGTCCAGTTCCAAGGTGTACACTGCTGCATGTTGAAGGAGTAAACAATGAATGAACAGTGATAATACACTACACACCATCCGTATTAAATAGTACTGTGGAATTTAGGATGGAGACAACAAAGGTGGACTAGAGAGGAGGAAATGTGACACATAAAAATAAATCAAATCAAGCTCTAAGAAGCTGCTGATCCTCTCGCCTAATCTAGTGGTAACTAAAGCCCTCTGAGTGCTTGTAAATCAAGGGAAATACCATTATAGTGAGACCCAGGTTTCAGCTCACGCACTGAAGCTATTTACATTTCTTGAGAGAGAAACAAAAAAGCTGATATAGTGAAATTGCGGAGAAGTACAGCTGTAGAAAAAGAGAGGCAGGCTAAACCTAGTTTTGTTGCCAGCGTCTCTGTTATTAGGAGCAGCAGTGATAACATTATCTCTTCTGGTTGTCATTGACATCCATAGTTTAAGAACATGTTTCTCAATTTCCCAACGTTGGCTGCTGTGATATATTCAATTTTTGTCATTACCTGCCCGTGGCAAGACATCTAGTGTTTGTAGTAGAGCATTCTCCACAAGAGATTCCGGTGTCTGAGGTGAAAAGAAATAAATTGGCTTCTGGACAAGACATGTCCTCAGTAAAGGAAGACAGCAGCATCTTCATCCACTCAGAAGAATCTATTAATAGAAAAGATAACACCACAAAGTGTGGTGTCTCCTAGCAGCTCCCAATGAGATATGTAGCTCTTGCTGAGGTGAGACACAGAATTGACAAGCAACAGAGCTCAAGGGAATAAAATTTGCCAGAATTACACTGTCTCGATGTGCAGCCATCTCCAGTGTCTCCTGGCCTTTTTGAGGATAGAAATGGCAGCCACAGGTGGGCTGGGGACACAGAGACAGCAGGAATTTCCACTAGAGGAGAGAGGAGGAGCTGAGCTCAGTCAAACAAAACACAATGCCAAATTCCTCAAGTACGTCTAAGCCACAGAAAAGACAGGAACCACTGGTCTATGCAAATCCCTTCTGTCCTGAAACCTTCTTGGCAGCCTGGTCCTTCCTTTTCTTTCTGCTTTCATTAACTGCTTGCCACCATTCCACCCACTACAGCTGTTCAGCCATCCCCTGCTGCCCACTCACTAGTGTGTCCCAGTCCCTTCCTTCTCCTGGCCTTTGCTGCTACCTCACGCTGCCCAGAAGGAAAACATGCCAATCACCAGCTCAACAGGTATGGGAAAGAAATTAGAAGGGCAGATTTGACTTTTCAGCCATTATGTGGCAGAATTAGAGAGGAAGCCACAGACCACAATGATACGCAGCATAATTACAGCTTTTACAGATTTTACTACTTGTTTTTCCACAGCTTGTTTACAAATTCACTACACAGAATATTCCAATTCCATCCTAAAGGTCAATCAAAGTAAGCAGTTTTAAGAGCTCTTGAGATAATAATTTTGAAGAAAAAAAATATATTGCTTTACTTAGGCACCCTGCAGAAGGTGGTGCAGTATAAACACACAGAGGTTTCTCAAGTTCCTAATAATTGAATGTAGAGAGTACACCCTGGAATATGTACATAAATGCTTGTGTGTGCAGTGTTTTGGACTTACTCTGCTCTTTTAAAATAAGTACAAGTTCCAGTTTACATCAGAGAGGTCTGATGGCAGGAGCAAAATATTCCACCGTGAAAGCAAAATACCACAAAAGATGAAGGAATTGAAGCTGTATTAGTTGTTTTATCCCTGTAGTTAAAAACAAGAAAAATATACCCAAACCCCAGAGTCTGTGTTGAGTCTACTAATGTCACTGCCAATAAGAGTTAAAATTTCAGTTCCTATGTTTGTCTTTTTTGGATGCATTTCAGACTACTTTTGCAATATGTGCTCTGACAGGGAGGTCTAAGAGAGCTGCCAAACTCTTCTTCCCCCATACTCACAAAACTATGAATAATCACCTCTCCCTTAACCCTCCCAATTTCTAGATATTAGGGAAGCAAAAATAAATTGAGTAATTAAAAAAAAAAAGGACTAGAATAGGAAAACTGAAGCAGCTGTCAAGTGCTATCATTTTCAGAACCGCTAACAAAAAATTGAAAGTTGTGACTGTTTAAAATGGCTACGGCACTTTTAGGTGTGGTTCTATAATGGAAATTCATTTCCAAAGCCTTCTGTAACTCCAGTGTAGTCAATAGGACTTCAGTGAGTTTGATGCACTACATTTATAAAATATATGAATAATCAGAGTACTGTCTACCATTCATAAGATTTTTTTTTTACAGTTCTAGCTTAAAGAAGCATGGGGCTTGTAAAACTGGAAAAATACGATTTACAAGATTTCATTCGTTTATAGATGTTTTAGCTTTTTGGGATTATGCGTCTCCATGTCACGCCATATTCAGGAAATACAATTCTGTACTTGACCAAATGGTGATTTAGAAATGGCATAGGGAGAATCCACTTTAAAAATACTTAAAAGTCCCCTAAAATTAAAGTTTCAAAGAGAACTTGATGAAATAATCTATATTCATGCTAACTTTTTTGGGTAGAAAGAGAGAAGAATAAACAATCTATATTTTGGTAAGTTTAAAAGTCTGTATATATGAATCAGTTACATAAGTGTTGTTGTTAAAGGTATAGTCTGCTATTAGGCATGGATTTAAATAGCTCATATCAGCTTGAATGTAAGCTGTGCCAGGCACTCACAGGCAGAATTGCATGGAGAACGGTCCATTTTTATGTTTATGCCTTCTGAACAACAGGTACAATCACACAAAAAACCACCCCCATTTGAGCCTTTACACATGTCTCATTCTAAGATCTAAAAGACAAATGTCAAAGAGAGTATATCATAGATCTCCATTGCATTGTTTATTGTGCTCTCTGTAGAAAAAAACCTGCTAATAATTAATCCATTTTGGTGTTAGCACACTGTCTTTCCTGCAGCTCTTAAAAGAGCAGAATTTACAGGATGCCTAAATGAATTTTTTGGTTTAGTACGAAAAAGAGGGTATAGTACAAGTACTAGCCAGTGAAAGACTGTGTTCTACTTCAGAGCCTAAATCAGACACTACCAAATACTGTTGGTTTCTGGTTTTGTAATACTGAATAATTATGGCTAGAATTCTTCCAAATGGAAACAACATCAAACACTTAATCCTGCTTTTAGAGGGTTTCTATACTGCCTAGCAAAACCATTGCATTGTGTACACCTCACTGGAGTCTCATAAAAGAAAAGTTGAAAAAACAGAAAGAAATTCCACACTGTTCTCTAAGTTTATCCACTTTGGTTCATATTTATTTTTCCATGACTATATCTTTTATTATTATTGCTTCTATGTAAGCATTGTCTTCCCCACTTCCCACCTCAGGTTATTGCAATGAAGTGTTGGCTGGCAGTTGGAGATTTCCAAAATTAACCCCAAAGAAATGAGTAACCTCAAGAGCACAGCTCTCGACAAGCTTTTCAACAGGGACATTCAGACCATCTTGGTGTAACAAAAGGCAACTTGACTAACCTTACCCAGAATCAACTGAAGTGCATCAGTGAAAGTCAACAAATTATTTTTTACTGAAGAAGAGTGGAACTATGAAGATCTGTTTAAGTTAATTCTGATTAAAAACTACACTATTTTCAAGGTGAGCATTTCATCAAAGGAACACTAAAATAGAAGGTGTTATTCTAAACATGAGCTAAACAACCACCCACATAGGATGCTGCTTGCTGTGTCTGCTGTCTCTCATACCAGTGCTGCCATTTTGAGAGTTATAACGTGTAAGGAGACTGAAGAATCAGATGAAGATCAGCTCATAAAAACGCAAAACAATCAACAACACAGCAATAAGATGCAGAGGCATGTGAGACTGTGCACTGCAGAGATTCAAAGACAATTAAAACATGCAAAAAAAAAAGTACCTGGTCAAGGGAGCCCATCAACATGTTTGAGGAATTTCTGCCCTTGCATACCTTACCGACAGTCAAAAATGCCCAGTCTAAGATATATATATAGTTTATATATATATATAAAATATATACTGAAGACAATCTGAAGTTAAGGAGAGTTCCTTGAAGAACATGACCAAAGAAGGATATGATGATCAACCCCACATTTTGATCTGGAGAGAACTGCATCAACAGAGATGATGACTTCAGTAGAAGAGTATCAATCCAATATATTTAATATTAGCAAATATCATTAACTTTGTATAGTACGCAGGCTAAATTGCTACAACAGCTCTTCCTGACATACTGCCAGTGGCTCAGCACAATGTAGAACACAAAGCAGCAAAATAACAATGCAAAACTAAATCCCAAAAACTGCTTTTGAAAAGAAAGATGAAAAAATCTTTAGAAATTTTACTTCCCATAATCCCTCCCAATCCCAATAGAGAATAAACCTCTTTTCCACAAAGACTGTATTTATATGCCAAAATAATTCAAAAGAGAAATCTTNAGTAACCTCAAGAGCACAGCTCTCGACAAGCTTTTCAACAGGGACATTCAGACCATCTTGGTGTAACAAAAGGCAACTTGACTAACCTTACCCAGAATCAACTGAAGTGCATCAGTGAAAGTCAACAAATTATTTTTTACTGAAGAAGAGTGGAACTATGAAGATCTGTTTAAGTTAATTCTGATTAAAAACTACACTATTTTCAAGGTGAGCATTTCATCAAAGGAACACTAAAATAGAAGGTGTTATTCTAAACATGAGCTAAACAACCACCCACATAGGATGCTGCTTGCTGTGTCCGCTGTCTCTCATACCAGTGCTGCCATTTTGAGAGTTATAACGTATAAGGAGACTGAAGAATCAGATGAAGATCAGCTCATAAAAACGCAAAACAATCAACAACACAGCAATAAGATGCAGAGGCATGTGAGACTGTGCACTGCAGAGATTCAAAGACAATTAAAACATGCAAAAAAAAAAGTACCTGGTCAAGGGAGCCCATCAACATGTTTGAGGAATTTCTGCCCTTGCATACCTTACCGACAGTCAAAAATGCCCAGTCTAAGATATATATATAGTTTATANACACAAAGCAGCAAAATAACAATGCAAAACTAAATCCCAAAAACTGCTTTTGAAAAGAAAGATGAAAAAATCTTTAGAAATTTTACTTCCCATAATCCCTCCCAATCCCAATAGAGAATAAACCTCTTTTCCACAAAGACTGTATTTATATGCCAAAATAATTCAAAAGAGAAATCTTGCACAATCCCTTCAGTCGTAAAAATGACATAGCTGACAGCAAATGAAAGAATTAAAGCAGAAAGAACAAAATTAGCAGCAGCAGAAAGACAGTAATGAACTAGCAGAACACACCCTCATGGTCAATAGTGCAGCTGTTCTACTGCTAAACACTTTGGGCATGATGATCTCCTGCTTTTTCAGTCTACACCTTCTTCAGATTTCTCTTCCTCAGAATTCTGAGTGCATAGAGAAAGAGATGCATGAGGGTAGCTCCATTAGTCATCAGATATGTAACAGATCAAAGTGATTTTTGCTCAACACCCTTAGATACCTCCTTGATTACAAAGAGGGCTTGCCTTCTCAATCTGTGCTCTTTAAAACTCATTCTAGGGGCTCTTACTGGGCAACAAATAACAACAAAATCTGTTTATTAGTATTAACTTATAATTACCTGTTGGCTGATTTTATCCTGGGCAAGAAGAAGTAATGATCCACTGTAGAGAATTGTCCTAAAATTTGCCTGTGGCTCTTATTAAGTGCTGCATTTTAAAGGATTATCTATGTTTATTCCAACATTAAACTTGTAAAAAAAAATTACTAAAGTAAAATTGCCTCATGCTTGCATCTTGATACTTCTTTATATATATTAATCCCCAAATCCACTTAACTGGAAATCCACAGAAACTCTTTCAGTGTTTTACATATTTCAGTTCTTTTTTAAATGTTAAAAAGCTTCTCTGCCATTTTTAAATTCTTTTTACCATAAACAGTCATGTTTAAATATTGAATACTCTTTTGAGATTTTTTTTTGTCACTTGTGGTTTTCTATTCCAGCTTGTGAACAGTTTTGCAGATGGTATTAATTTTTAAACTTAAGAGTGGTGATCTTTTATATTATTACTGTTCACGCTTATTTGTAACTGGCTTTCTTTCAACAAAATAGAGTATTTGTGTGCTCTGTTCCACTAGTACATAATGTACAAGAATTTTTCTTTCTAAGAGTCAGGAATTCCAGCCAAACTCAATCTCTATATAAACATTTGTCTGCACTGTTCTGTTGTTTATCCCACTCAAAGAGAGATGAGGTGCAACTGGTGAGGGAGTGAAATCAGACCATTGCATATAAATTAATTAATCAAAATAGACAGGAGTGTGTTAAAGAGGATCATGTTCAAGTGAAGGATGATGTTCAAGTGAACACTCCTCCTAGAGATATTGAAGAACCTATCCAAGGCAAATGGCTTAGACTAGCAAATGACATAGGTGCTGGTTTAGGCAAAACAGCAATTAAAAACTCAGTGAATCTACAGATTCACAGAAAGTCAGCACTAGGAATTCAACTGTGCTCAAATTCAGAACAAATCCAGAAAATAAACAACACTAACTACAGGTGTGGTCAACCCTTAACAGCAGTACTCTGTCTTAAATTCCTTAGACTTGGGATTCATTTTTTTACCAATATGGATTACATGTGCTAGGGAATTCAATGCCCCCAAACTATTTGACTTTCCTACAGTGCACCAACCACTAGATGTGAGAATGGTAAGGAAAATGGCTTTGTGTCAATTTCTGTAAGCAGTCACACAACTATTTTAAATCAGTATTTTGTAAGTGTGATATCTCTGCATGAAACATCTCACTAGGCTAGAAGCTTGAGTGAAAAACACTTGTCTTGCCAGGGGAAGGTATGGTATGGAACCAGTAGAGAAGAGAAGGTGAGAGTCTAAAGATACCTGTTTAGGGCTGTGGTGTCAAGGCTGATTTCTGTGGCGATGTGGATGTCACCTGGAAACTTTATGGAGTACAGAATCTGCAAGTGCTCTTCATCATTACAGGGTTATTCAATGGTTATTTCCATGAGTTGTCCCCATAAATACAGTGAAAAATGAACTGGGCACTGAGTGCTTGAGTGTGAGCTGGAGAGGGACATTGAATGCACATATATGTGATAAATATTTTAGGTTTCTAATTTTTCTGGCTTCAATCTATGAATGTTAGTAAAGTCTGCATTCCTTGGGACAGTTAAATATCACAATTTTTAATTTTTTTTTTCCTGAGGATTAGGTTTGAATTCTCAAAAAGTTCTGTGCAGGTGGAAATGCTGTAAAACCTCTCTGCAGAGCTGAAATCCAACCAAATTTTTTCTAGAGACATTTGTCCACTTTACATCTCTTCGTTCTTTCAGTTGGAGGAGGTATTTTTAAAACATCGCTCTGCTTCACCCCGAATAGAGAAAGGCAGCAAACCATGCTAGAAGTCCCTGAGTGAAAGGTAAGATGTTAAATACATGATTAAGTACTTTTATTCAATAGGAAAAATCAACATATCAAGAAGTACAGCATACTGAATTCTCCTATTAGCCTAAGTTACAGGAGCAATTGGAAAAGTAATCTCCTGGGGAAACCATTCCATTAACCTCGCATAACATGGCACAACCTGTCTCAATTTTTAATCCCTAACTTTCAGGAAATGTGGCTCCACGATAGCAGTAAATGTTTGTGGCAGAACGAAAGCTAAACAAACCTCAGTGGAGCTCAATATGTTGCAATTTCCAGTTCCTATTAGCCTGGCTGGTGAGGGGTATGTGCCTGCCTGCAGTACAATGTGACAATCACAGGCGTGTTGCTATGGTTTAAATTAACTCTTTTGGTTGTTTTTTTTTTCATATATTTAACAGACTAGCAGCGTGCCTATGGTTCTGTGTTGTGTTTGAAAGAAAGGAGGGAATTTCCAGCCCTTTTAGCTTATAGAATCTCACACAGAATCTAAGTTAATTACTTTTGTTCATGCTCCTGAGAGTCTGTAGGTTTTCTTATCCAGATGTACTTACATCACTGCCCTGTCATCAAAACATAATTGACATAGCATCTGCACCCATTCACCTTGTTTTGTCCTGTGGCTGCACTAGGATATGACAAGCATAAAAATAAAGCTCCAGTTAAAGCTCCAGTTACTTAGTTGGTAGGTCAAATTAACACAGGCTCTTTAGGATATCTTTGAAATAGGTGCAAATAGGTCCTAGGAATCATAGTGAAGTACAACACTGTGCACCATTCATGCATCAGTTCAGTACTTTCAGTGATGGCAGAGAGTGCAAGAGCATGCTTTGTTGGCTTAATTTTTTTAGGGGATTTTTTTGTTTTGAATTCTTACTTTTCAAGGTCATATACTTCATGTCTTGTCTCATACTTGATATTTTCCATTTAATCTTCTTGACCATGACTCTTCTACAGCTAGCAGTCCACCTCCTCCCAGAACTGTGCTGTGAAGGGATCTTTCCAACTTCATTGCACCTAAGAGACAGGATGCAATTCATGATATTAGAAACATCACTGTTGATGTCAACAGAAAGTCAGTGCTAAGACAAAGCTGGCAGATGGAAGCTAGACAAATCCAAAATTGGAAAATACCACAGTTGGCTGCCAGTGTGAATTACTTTCAGGTGGTCAGGTTCATTCCTAATTAAGATGGCACCTTCAGCATGCAATCCTAATGAGCCCTCAGCAAAGGCATAATGAGTCCTAATTCTCAGCTTGCATAGTTGCATTTCTCAAAGTGGGCTGGTTACTATGCAACAAGTGAGGCATATCAAAGATCTTGCATTTGCTAAGTGAAGTGGGAGTCAGATGAGATTAAAAATTTGATTAGTTCATTTATGTGTGCCTGTTTTAAAATAGACTCTGAGAACAAAAAAAAGGTAAAGTTCACAATTTATCCCATCATTATGCTGGAGAAGTATTGTTGTTTCCGTGGAATTTATAACATTTGAAAAGACAAATAGGATACACAAAGCTTCCTGTATGTCTTGAGTTTTTTAATATCAGAACTCAAACAAACTAGAAAAAAATGGACCTCTAGCACAGTTGTCTTGTTGTTGAGTGAGCTTTATAATTAAGCTTTAATAAGGAATTTGGCAAGGTAGTATAAAAGTCAGGTCTCTTGTAGGGATACCTGGCCAAGGGGTTATAGGGCTATCAAGAAGAAGACCTGGCCATTCCTGGCTGAGCCACAGAATCATCCCACTGACTTTAGAAAAGCTATTTTTTCTACTGCAAATAGAACCAAGTAGAAGTACTTATGCAGTCTCATTGCTCTTTACTGTATGTAACACCAAGATAGATTCCATGTCTCATGGGCATTTTATGACAGATGTTGTTTACAACATCCTTGAGGAAAGTAGCCTCCAAAGGTGTTCATTAACATGGTATGGTTAATCACAGTCAATTCTAAGATGCAAAGGTTTGTCCAAAAATTGACCAACTACTTTCAAAACAAAGAGCCACTTTAACATCAAGTCCCATTTGAGAACCATAGATATTACTATAAATGAATAAAGAATTAAATAATTATACCTAAACTCTGTGGGTAAGAACAGTGGAAAGGTTACCTTCTATAGTAACCAGAAGGTAACCTTTGAGCATTTGGGGAAACACAATTCTGAAAGTACAGTAGTAACTCATATAATAATGAACATACCTAATTTACCTTTTTGCATAACAAATGTCTAAAGTAACACCTAGCAATAAGGGGTTTAAGTATGGTTTCCTCCAAAATTTTTGTTCATAGGACAATAATGAATTTTGACAGGCATCCAGATTCCTATCTACCCAAATTACTGGGAGTTTTTGGGTTAGAGGTACAGTAAAACTTTAGCATGGTCTTTGTGCTATTAAAAAACTTGGTTACGTTGCTTGCTGCGATCATAAGATTGTTTACATTGCACTTTGTCAAAAATGTCAGGCTGCTTCTGGTTATCACTCATTAATATTTTCTTATAGGTACCAATACTTTGAGCATTTGGGGAAACACAACTGAGTTTAGTGAAAAAAATGAAGTGCTGAGTATTCAGCTAATGTAAATGAATGTTAAAGAAAATGAGTTTGGCAAGGGAAGTTTTGTTACTATGTCCAGACTGGTATGTTTAAAGATACAAAACCCAGTATATTGAGGCATCTTATTCCATGGCAACACAGGCTGAAATGAAATCTGATTGATTTACAAGGAAAGGTTCCTCCCGTCCCCAGTGCCTCAAGAAGCCTCCAATGCAAGATATAAATGCCACAAAGAGTTTCTGGCAGTAATTCTGATCTCTCATAGATAAGCTGAATAGTGATTTAAAAACCATCAGGTAATATTTTAGCATAGACCAATGTGAGTCAGCTATTTCGTCCTTCTCTCCCTCTACTCAACTGCACATGGATCTTCCTGGACAACCTTTTTCCTGGGTGCTAGGCCTTGCCAGATACTAGCACACACTTTTTCAGAAGTTCCTATCACTGTTAGAGTAGGTTGGGAGGTTCATGTGATTTTTTTTTTTTTAAATTAGGAAATATTGAAAAAAAAACTCTAAACAAGTCATGGGAAAGTCAGTTTTGTAATGGAAGATCAAGTTTGACGTATGTTACACAGTTGCAAAATTATCATTTTTTTACATTTTCAAAAGCAGTTCATTTCCTTGGTGAAATTAAAGGGTTAGTAAAAAACTGCAGGTGTGACAGGACTGGGGGTAAGTGTTAGACCACAGGAAAAAACCATCATGATATTATCAGAAAGTCTTGTGACTGTGCTACGTAGGCATAGCTCAGCTTACAATAAAAGCATGAGACAGGAAAAATATAGTCAAAATGGTAAGAAAAATTTTATATGGACAGAGCACCAAAAACTCAGATTCTTGTGGTACTCCAACTAGAAAGAGATGGCTTCTTAGAGGCGTCTTATCCTATCTCAAAGGCTTAGTGTGCTTGCCTAGGCCTGAGGTGTGTTTCCCACCCTGCTCTTAAGAGCTGTCAGTGGATGGCAGTTCTCCAGGGATCCTAGTGATTTCCATCCACTCTTCAGACATATCCAGCTCTACAGACACAGATTCCAACAGAACCTTTTTAGCTATGCCAGATCTTGACCTTAAAAATTAGCCTCAGAATTGCTAAGAAAGCCTGAAAATTCATTTCAGATATCTTCTGAATCTATACTCAAACTGCACAGTTTGCAAGGTTCTAGAGTCACAATAGCTGCTAGGAGAGTGCCTTGTTTGAGCACAATTTATAAAATTAACTAGGTCAAGTGGATTTTTTTGTTGTTGCTAGAAACAGCCTTCCTCCTGGTAAATGACACTAACAGAAAACTTCAGTGTGATAAGACAGTACAAGACCATATTTTCTGTTACAGCTAACTTTTGGGGAGCTCTCTTGCCTTAACCAAGTTGTTAAGACTGCTTTGTAGGACTGCTGTGTTTCCCTTGATGAAAGTCTCACTTTGCCTGCCCTTGGCAAAGCTAGTTCCAGGCAAAGGCAAAATGCAAAACTGTCTAAGCAATAGGGAAGGTAGCCTACCATACACAGCTGGAAAAGAGTTGAAAGGATGGCTTGGGCACAGAAGCAGCACCACAGGAAAAGCCTTGTCCTCTGCCTCGCCTAGACAGGATCACAAAAAGTAGAACTAGGGCTGTTCCTTCTGTCAGAGAATTTAGAATAAGTGATGTAGCAGCTACTGCAAGGAGTTAATATCTCACCCCAGCAGCAGCTTTCCCTTGTGAATCCATTACACCTTTTCTTTATCAACCTGCAATAACAACACTCTTCAAAAGCAACGAAGTTTCTGACTCTGATCTCCTAGAATTAAAATTGTGTAATTATTTAGAAATATCTATCTAAGCAAGCCATTTAATTTTGATTGCTAGAGATGTTGATGAGCTTTATCATGTAGATTTCAAAGACCAATATATTTCTCCATGGACATGTTTCTAATCCAAAGTAGACCTGAATTTCATTGAATGACTAAGGATGGTGAAGAAAACCCTTCAGTATTCTTGAAATTCCAAAAGTTTCTAATAGAGACATTTTATTAACCTTCCCAAAACTGCTTTCTCCCAGCTGGATGTTATAAAACCAATGTGGAACCCACATAATTGCAACCTCAATTATTCATAAAAATTAACTGCTCTGTTAAAAGGTTATTTACTGTTGGAATGATTTATTAACAACTGATAATATATTTATTTATAAGTAGAGAGTGGAAAGCCATAGGGGATTTCAGTTTCAGAAACTATACAGTCAATCTTATCTTGGTTTTGCCATCTGAGACACCAAGATATCCAGGAACAGATAAAACCATGAGAAGTTCTACTGGCTCCAGTTTTTCTTTATTGACCTAGAAGTATTAGTCCCCTTTAATTTTTTTTTCTACCTTTAGAAACTGTGACAAAACCTAAAATTTTAGTCATTGCCTCATAATAATGTAAGTTAGAGGTTTCAAGGTATCAGTGTTGCAGCAATGTATATAACGAAGAACAGCATGAAGTTTTGTAGTGCATATGCCAAATGCTGTCATCAATATTTCATTAGTTCCAGATTAGGAAAAATCAAGCAGGAAATTACTCCCATACATGATATAAATATTAATTGCACACAGGATCCAGTGTCCCACTACAACTCTTCCATCTATATCAGGATAATTGAACCAGCTATTCACCTCATGAGACTCAAGAAAATTAAGGCAGCTGTTAAACTTCTGTGCTGGGGATCATACCCTCCTTCTCATACTTCCATGGAAGTGGTTGTTTAAGTGAAAATAAATGCAAGCTCAGAGAGCACACAGCATCACTTAAGCAGCACCATACATTGTGTAAAGCAGAATTAAGAGCCCAATCCCTCCTGAGCAGCAGATCATGGAGGGCAACAACCCTCTGTGTGTTCCAATTGCTGGCCCTGTGATAGGCACAGTTTAACTATGAGGAAGAGCAGAACAACTATCCAATGGTGTCCTTAGAGCAAAGCAGCCTGGAAGTATGGTACTGGCCAGGCTAGAAGAGTGTGTAATACCCAGAATATGACAATTACATTCTACTCCACATTTCACTGCAGGAAAACGTTAAGGGATATTTACTTCCACATGACCATAAACAATTTGAAAGTCAATTTATGCACCTACATAATAGAATCACCTGGAAAATGTATAGCCACTCTAGCACGTACACCCTTGCAGCAGCTCTGATAGCAGTGTAATTTCAACTGCATCTTCTTCTCCAGATGAGCAAACTTTCAAAAGCTCAAAAGTTAATGTTGTAATAGGAGAGATCAAAGGCCTTGTAGCAGGTGTTTAAGCAACTGTTCCTGTTCAATTCTGCCCAAACAATTCACAATGGGCTATGAAAGGACCTGCAGAAGTAGCTCAGAGAGCTACTCAAAGTTAGGGGAAGTCTTATTTTCTCTGACTTGGTTTGTTATGGAAGTAGTAGATTGTTATTATGTGATATATTCTTTGTAATAGCAGGAGGAAGAGCTTTTCTCTTAAAACACCTGGTTAGCTAAGGACTTGAACTCAACAGCTGTGCTGAATACTTCTGAGAAGCATCTTTCTGTCTGCCCAAAATGCCTACAAACACCTTGCAAGGAAAGGAGCTGGTGCAAAAGTAGGAAAGAGGGAAAAGCCAAATCCTTTACAGGGTGTAGGACATCACAGCTCAGTTGTAATAAAAAGAGTCTCAGTGACATCCTGTTGTTACTGTAATGGGGTGCTATAGCAATAAGCAAACATATGCTGAGTACCACATTTTTCCTGCTGCTTGTTAATGCCTATTAACAAATTGACAGTGGTCCAGAAAACAGCACCACAGGATAGAAAATAAACCATGCAATGAAAGAATGAAACTCAGTTTTTCATAGAAAAGCGATTTATTGGTCTGTGGATTATAATACACAGACAAAAAATTTCCTGTGATAAAGATTCACAAAAAACAAAGAGTGAAAACTGAAGCTAGATATTTTATGTTGAAAATAACAATCAAATCCTTATTTAACAATGAGATCCATTGTCCATTGTCTGACATCTTTAAATGAAGTTGGGAGGTGGTTTAAATTACATGCTCCTGTTCCTCCAGAAGGTTTGTGATGGAGAAAAGCATTGGGCTGAACTGCCTTGGGATGTGCAAATGGATGCACTGCTCATTTTACATCTTTGTAAACTGTTTATATTGCCATAAGAAAAGCAGGCACCTGGAGGATATGCACAGTGCACACCTGCTGCCACAACCATCCTTAGCAGACTAAAAAGAGTGTTCCTCCTCACTGTGGCTGGAATACCATTGTATTGAGGTGGGTATCACCCCAATGCACAGCAGACCCTACGGTGAGTCCACACCAATGTGATAAACATCCAACTTTACACTACAGCTACAAACCCCCCCAGAATTTCTATTATGGATACAATTTCGGTAGTTAAATATTTGCTCATATTTCCATTTGAATAACAACCACACAAATAAAAAAACCTAGCCAACACAAAACCAGAGGATTTCTCCAAACAGGATAAAATTTTCTTGAGAAAATTAGATGCTGATCCAATATGTCTTTCCTATTCAAAAGTTTCATTTTGCATAACCTTTGAAATATTTGTATTAAAAATTGAAATACTGATTTGAAATGAAATATTAAATTATTTCATTCCCGGAAATGTCAGCACCACTGAAAGTGTGAGGTAGAAATTTTCCAAAATGAAGTGTCATTGAAAACTTTGACAGAAGGTTCTGATTCAACAAAGTTGCTTTTTCCAAACAGAAGAGAAAAAAAGTGTTAGAAAAATTATTAACCCAGCTTTGAGACCTCTGGAGGCAAATTGTGGTGTAAAGTCTGACTGCAACTGAGGAAATTAAATACAGTCTACACTCTTTAAAAGGCAATGCTTTTAAAGTGCATTTTTTCCCCCCCTTTAACTTTTATTCAAGCATATTTAGCACACCTGCAAGGAGTCAAGGGGACTGTCCTGGCAGCTGACCTCCTTTCACTAGAAAAGAGTTTGAAAGCAAGGAAAAGCAGAGTTTGCTTCCTTTTACTTTTCTTCTCTTTTCTTTTCACTTCTCTCCACAAATTTCAAGCAATCCAACCCTCATCTGGGTAGATCATCTGCACTTATGAGAAGACAGCTCAGTGGCCATCCCCTTTCAAATTCTTGATCTAATTTGAGATACACAGAAATATTTTCATCTCCTTTCAATGTAGAATGTTAAGAGGGTACTAGAGTTCAGTCATTTTAAAGCAAACAAGCCGAGCTGGCAAAAAAGTAATGGCACCAAGAATGAAGAGAGGCCTGCTGACCCCAACAATCCTAAATTCAGAAATGACTGTAAGGGAGCCATCAAAATCCTGCTGATGAATGCTAGAGTCAGGGACAGGGATTCTATCCCAAAGAGCATGATTTCCTAGCCATGGAAAATCATGTAACCACTTTTAGAATAGTTAGTCTTTCAGGTTAAGGTAACTTCACATGCTATGTACTATTAACCTAAAATAGCAACTATCTGCCTGAGGTTTGCATGACTTAATGTAAGAATTTTATTTTTGGGTTGCAAGGCAACCACACTGCAATTAAACAGCCAATCCCAGGCAAAAAATTTCAGGGAATTTACTCTTTGTCAAAGTCCTTAAGTATGTCACTCTTTTCAGGGGTTAAATTAGAAACTATGACATATAAAAGGATAGCAAAGATATTTACCTTATACAAGGTAGAAAATTTAATTTTGGATTTAATCCGTGCATGTATATGGGTATACATTTATATATATTTATATATCTATTCGTGGCACATTTGTGTATTTGGATGAGCCCAGAGGGTTTTATAGTTTTATACATATACACCACAGACTGTTTGAGAGGTTATTTTGTGCTTTTTAAACAAGTTAAACAAGCACCCTTGAATTGTTTTTTGAACCAAAACCAAACACAGAATTTTAATATTTCAAAAGCTAAAATACATGCATTAAACAGGGCCTGGAATATTTCCACAGGCACGCACTGATTTTCCAGAGAAATAAAGGGGAACTTTAGCCTCTGCTCTCACTTTCCTAGTTACCATTGCTGGGTGTGGCATGAAGTCTGTGGCAAATAACTGTGTTTAAAAAAAAAGATAGAAAAATAAACAGAAAATAAGCCCACTCCTGCACTGTTTTCTTCTTCCAGCTTCATCATTATAACCAGCCCTGCTCCTAAAGTAGCACAGAGATATATACTTCCTCCTTTTTGGACACAGAGTTATATGACTGGAGTAGGTCCATACTATTAATTACTATCTCATATTGAAGGTAAGACCAGAACATAGAGTGTAAAAGCTGAACTCTCCATCTTCTTCCTTCAGTAGCTAGTGAAAATGAGTTTGGCTTTTATTCTGTTTCCCTCCATCTGTTTGGCCATCTTATTTCAAACAAACTACTCAATAAATACTTCAAAAGCCTTTTCCCCCACAGTTTCCCTCAAATCAATTCACCCTGTGCTTTAAATTCATTCTGCTGAACAGGCTTCACAGCTTAACAGTAACATCAGGAGGAAACAGGACTAAGTTATGAGGACTGAGACTGCTCACCCTGTGGTTCTTCTGATCTTGGCCAACAAGTTATAACACACCAGTTCCATTTCCCATTGGACTGGAAAGGGCACAAATCCACAAATAGTTTTGTATCAGTTACATGAACCCAGGCATTTTTAGCATCCTGGATCTTTAAATGCATGACTGCACTAGGTCAGGAAACTCATGACAAATTTATGAAACCCTCGGAGATACTTGGAGCAACAATCAGCAGCTATGCCAGTGACACTATTATTATTATTATTATTATTATTATTATTATTATTATTAACCTATTCCAGTTTGGCAGAGTTGTGCCCAATAGAAGTAAAGGGAGAAGAGAATCATCTGATAGACAACTATATTATGACCTGAGGCACTGCATGTGTTACCCAACTGTCAAATTTTAGGAAGCTCTGGTTACCTACAACTCACATTGAAGCCATCTCTTGTGACTTGGCTTAATTTGTAAGGAGTATGGAGCTTGCAGGGTTGAGAAATGAGAACAGGGTTGAGTGAGACAAACAGCAAGGTTAGAGCAGTGTGCAGAGAAATGAAGACCCCAGTGGATCTGCAGAGAGGGCTCTAACAATGCTTTTTCTTCATGAACCATGCTTAGGGTTTGCCTTGTTACAGCTCCCAAGGAGTATGTATTACACAGCTACTATAGCAAGCACTGGCCCACACAAAGTGAAAAGGGATTTTGTTTTGGTTCGTTTTTTTTAACCAAGATGCCTTGGCTGCAAAAGAAAGAAGATGATGCATAAAACTGATACCTTAGACACTTCAAATCCAAAGATGAAATACTGTCAGATTTAAAGCTCAAACTTATAACTGGTCAGAAAGACTCCTGGTAGTATCCAACTGTATCATCAGAGAGTTCCTCTGAAATCAAGCCTTGTTCACCCACTCCTCCCCTCCACAAGACAGCTGCTCTCAGTATTAGAAAACATGGCTTCACAACAGTCTGTCTCATTCACATGAATTTACCTACATGAAGGCAGATGAACTGTGGCCAGACATTTAGCTCTCAAGTGCAATCCCCCTGAGGGTTTATCCTAAGGGAATGGTTCCCAGACCAATCAGCCTTGCTTACCTTGCCCAGTAAGATAATGGAGATCTAGCTGACTTCATTATTCAAATGAAAGAACGGGGGGGAGGGAGGAAGGCGGGGCAGCGGCTTAAGCTTCCCTAAAATTGTTGCCAGTGTTCTCTGTAAGTAAATTATCTAGATTATCTAAATTATCCAGACAAGATGATCAAGCAAGAGACTGAGGGGGAAAAGATGTGATGAGTTCAGTGACACCTTGCCTCTTTCTACAGAGATCTTGGTGCAGGAGAAGGCTTCACTGAATCTCTCGCTACCACTCAAGCTAAAACAGGAGTGTGTGTTGGGTGCAGTCCTACAGTCAACCCCTAACAGCATTCCTGTCCAGTATGACAAAGTGAATCCATCTCAACTGCTTGATATCCTTGTTCTTTACTTAATAAACAGGCCTTTTATTTGAACCCACCCTTGCCTGTGTGTTCAGTTCTGAGAGTCAGGATTAAGCAGTTTCCCCAGGCTGATCATGATACCACTAAGGGCCTAGAAAACCTCATCATTTTAACAGGTCTGCCTTTACAGTTCTTGTCCTAGACTGTGGCATCAGGCCACTTTCTAGAAGAAAATCCTCCCTAGGCATTTATTTTTTGCCTTATACTCAATAATTCGAAGTCATTCAAAGTCAGCATCTGCTTCTTCTGTAACTGCAGCAGCAAGAATGGGGGAAGCATTACAAGCTTCCACTTCACTGCATCTGGATTTAAAATACCATGCACAATTATTAACTACCTCCCCTGAAAATTTCCTTCATTTGTTTTGCTCAGGCAGTCTTGGAAACTTGAAGTTGAGTAGTCTCAACAGCACGAAATGGTCAGTGATTTATTAAGACAAGCTGTAGGTACAGAAATGCTCAGGTGACTAATAAACAGGCTTTGTGAAATAAAACTAAGGGTGGGGGGAAATCAGTGGCCTTTTCTTGGGATGGTTTCAAACATTTTAAATATGCACCAGGGAAGGCACAGGTTTTTTTTTAATATTATTATTTTTTCAAACAGTTTGACATGCTCTTTGAATGTTAAAAAGATATACACTTGGCAATTTCGAAGTCAGTATAATTCCACAGTGAAAAAGGGGGAATATATTAATATAGAAATAGTCTCCCTTCTGTGTGGAATAGCATTTAAATCTCAAAGTGAAATGATCTTTCATAATGAATTACAAGTATAATCCAAAAGCTGAAGAGGGCTTTGATCACATTTCAGTGTGCTTCTGAATCTGTGGTGACACAAGGTAACTGAGGCTCAGGAATGTTGCAGACAAAGCACTTGGAGAAGTTGAAAGATAATTTTTTTTTTCTTTTTCTTTTTCTTTTTTTTTTTCCCTTTTTTTTTTTTCTTTTTTTCTTTGCTAAACTGTGGAACAAGAACATGTTCCAAACCATGGGATAGGAGTGAAGATAAGAAAATATGCTCTGGGGTGGCCAAAATAGATATTTCAGCAATAAGAAAATGGTCTTTTCAAAGAAGCTATGCATCTTGCATATATAAAAGGGTTAGATAGGGTAACCTTGATGGTTTGGCAAGATAAAAATGGATCCCAGTTGTTTTAATTTTGATGGTCAAAAAAATTTTGTATGGAACTTAATTTTTTTTCTAGAACAATAAAACATGAAATCTTGCAAACATTTTACTTGTGGTTTTCATCAGCTTGAGGAGAAAAAAATCTTGAACTAAAAAGTACATTGATGATAGGACATATAAAATAAATTTTTAAAAAATGTAATAAGGAGGAAATACTGAAAAAAGACAAAAGTAGACATTGAAAACTGATTCAAATTTTGACTCTAGAAATTTAACTGATTACATACATTCAATAAGGGAGTAAGAGAATTTGTTTTTACAAGCTACCATTTTTTCCTTTCTTTCACATTTCTTGTTTTAGTAGTAACTTGCGCTTCCACTGGATATTAGCTGGTAAACAGGTTGGCATGGAACTACTCTTGATGAGTCATTTGAGAACAGACAGCACCCTCTTTAGCTGGCATCTAGTTTTACAGCCCTCTCTTTGTCCAGAGCCTTTGGCAGAATGTGACCTCAAGAGATCATTTGCATAAATAACAGAAAGGGGGAGCATGTATTCAGAGACAGAGTATTTCCATTACCAACTGTCCACCCATGTTTTATGTTCTTTGCTAAATATCAATGAGAGAAGATATAAAGACTGCCCTGTGACCATCTCTATATTATACCCTAAATGAACTGCACAAAGGCATTTCCCACAGATTGGGACCTGACAGCACTGCAGCATTCCAAAGGAGCATATGAAGAAACCATGGTTGATTACAAAATGAGAAAGATTTCTTACTGCATCTATGAATAGGTCACTGAATTTGCCAAGCTATGAAATAGGCAAGATTTAGAAAACTGAAACACTTGGGTTCCATAGACTTTCTAGGCCACACATACATCAGCCCACTCCAATATACTTTTATTCACTCTTGAGCACAAAAGATCCGGCTTTCCTTTTCCTGCCCTGGAATTAATTCAGTAAACTTCCTCAAATTGCATAATTATTTAATAAGAACAAAACCTGAGCTCAAAGATAAGCAAAATATTTGGCTTGTTATTTAAAGCTTCAGCCCAGAAGCACATGGTTGCAACTACCCAAATTCAGGTTAATACTTAAACATTTACTGAGATCAGACCAATCTCAATTAGATTTAAAAAAAATTAAAACATCCTCTGTATGTAAGCAGGAAGAACTCTTGGTAAGCACATCTCTCAAACTGGTGGGAGACCTTCATATTTCTGAGAGGATTTGCAGTTCTGCTGGAATTTACTCACTTGCTGATCCTTTTGAGAAAAACTCTTGCTATAAGTAGTGTTAAAACAATATTTTAAATTTTTCCATCAGCTTCTTAACCTTAATGCCACGTAAGTGACCATAAAGATATTACTTATGAAAGCTGACAGATTAACACATTTGCAATAGAAACAGTTCTTCATCAAGGATTTGTGGAAATAATAGTGAATCTGTGGTCCATCCAGGCTATAAATTCCAATATAAAAAGTGTAATAATGCGAAATGCCTATAAGTAAAAGAACTGTCCACATCAGAACTGCCTTTCTTCTTGGCCTCCACCATCAGTTGTCAAAGGAACAACATCTCTCACTGATGTGCCAAGCAATGATCCCATCCCCCTATGCTAATTTCAAATAAGGAATATTATCAAGTAACTTGTCTAACTTTTCAAATTTATGATGCATGGCAAAACAGTGCTGCCTTCTGCCCCTAACAATAAAATTTCACAGAAATAGGTTGTCACAGCTGACAAAATTTCTTTTGAGAAATGGCCTCTTTTCTACTGAAGAACCCAAATTACCGGTCCCAGTGGAGACCATAGCATCACCCTGGAGATGCAAGACCATCAGTATAAATAACCAGACAGAAGGACACTCATCTTAATTTTCAGGTAATGCTCTGTCATCTTCTGAAACTTCCTAGTCCTGAGAGACTTAGAGTACTAACCAGATAAACTATAAAATATGGCAAGTAATGATCTACAGTGACTTGTGCATCTTTCTCAATCCATAAATAACTTTATATTTCATTTCTGGCAGCATGACAAAGCAAGGAGGTAATGAGCCATTATGGAAAACCCATCTGTTGCTCATAAGGGGAAAGGCTTTGTGCTGGTAGATTTACAGAGGAAAATTTTCACTGCAAGTCCTGTTGCTCTTAATGAGAATTGCACATCTAATTGCCCATGCTGAAAGTGTACCACATTATGCTGCTTCACTATCTAGATGGCTATTGTGTGCTCCAGCAGCAAGGGAAAGGTTATTATCAAAAGAAACCCCATTGTTAGGTGACAGTGACATTCAGATGGTGGGGGAAAGGAACATAGAACAGGGAAGGCTGGGACCTATTAGTACTAGTCAAAATTTCTGATACTACAAGAAAACCACTAAAGAAATTATTTTTTGCACCCACACAGAGAAGCATAGTTCACTTGGTCTACTCCAAAGCCCATGTGTTTTTTAATTCTCTTGCTAAGTTTCTTGACTCAACCTTCAGATTCCCAGTTAGAATTTTAACCTTGTGTTGTTTTACTTGAT
Source organism: Illadopsis cleaveri (assembly GCA_013399915.1). Lineage (NCBI taxonomy): Eukaryota > Metazoa > Chordata > Aves > Passeriformes > Timaliidae > Illadopsis > Illadopsis cleaveri. Next base: position 476,388 of record VXBB01023731.1, read on the forward strand.
CACTCTTCCAACTGCTCTAGAGAGGGTGTTCTAGGCTAAAATATTCTGCCTACGCTTACTCAGCAGGGTTTTCAGGCTTCTCCAGAGCACTAGAGACTGTCTCTGCATCTTGAACACCCAGAAAGAGATGGTCTTTATTATTCCTTTTGCCTGTGATTTGTTTAGCTCATGTGCACAACGCTGCACCCCACCTAGCAGTTCTGTGTCAGGCTGTGCAGCCCCCACATCCAACAGCAAGTGCAACAAGACAAGAGGTCAGGGGAGAAGAAACTTGGGCCAGAGGTTTCACTCAGAACTTTGGTCTGTAATCATTCTCAACTCTTCTTCCATGCCTGTCTGCCTGAACTTGCCAGCGTCACAGGACAAGACAACAAGTACTCAACCACAGGGGCTTGACCATGCCAACACCTGAACAAGAAACTCCTCTCACCAGCTCCAAGGCTCAGCCCTGAAGCCTCACACACAACCTGTGGTTTCCTGCTACCATTTCTTTGGTATGAGATCCAGGGCCTGAAGAAACAGGCAGTCAAGAGGCCTCATAGAATATTATGAGCTCACCAACACCAAGAATCATAGAACAAATAGAAAGAGAGCTATAAGGAAACAATAACAACACGTTCCTTCTAGTCCTAGCAACATAAAGTTACTGTCACGCAGGCAAAATAATTTTGCTCTTCTCATTTACAGAAGAGGAGTGGGCTCTGTAGCCAGACTGAAACAACAACAACAACAACACATTAACTTAGCAATATCCAGTACCCCAAAAGAATGTAGTTTTAAGAGAATCTTCTCTGGCTGCATGTTGCATTACAGCTGCAGACCCCTAAAAGTGCCTTTCCCCCAAATTAAATCTGTGTCAAAAGAAGTGGGCCTTAAACACAACCAAGCTCCTACTCTATCTTTCCAAAACATAGCTACAAAGTTAATCCACCACTTAAGGGAAAACAGAACATTGCAACCATTGCCAGTGTTCTCCATTAATAAAAAAAGCTGATGAGCCCCCAGATATGTTCTGGGTATGCTTCTGATGGCTTGATGACCAGCAAAAGTTTTAACCTGCTGCAACTTCCCAGTTTGGATACAATTGAAGTTGCTACTGAACTTAGCAAAGCAGATCTCTGACCAACAAAAGCAACATGACAAATCATACAATGCACATATTTTGAAGAATAGTTGTTCAACAGCCCTTCCTATTGGGAGGCCTCAAGTACTGTACAAACATGCCATTCCTTTGCATCAGCTCAGTGAGGTTGAGATGACATTCCATATGCTATTCCTGAATCATTCACATCTGGAATACACAAATTAGTTTGTGAAGAATCATAGCAGAATCTGCTGAATATTGCTGAAATTGTAGTAGGATTGTAAGTAATCCGAATAAAGTCAAGAATTTGGACAGATAACTATGTTTGACATGAAGTACCCTTTGGATCTTCAGTAGCCATTAGCAGCAACATTAGCTATACCAATTTCCTCGGCAGAAACAGTTAAAGGAGTAGAGATCTCTCTAAAAGAATTACTTATTGATTCAGCACTAATTTTGGGGGGTAATCGCTACATCATTTTTAAATGGCCTCTGCCCAAGTACTAATTCCTTTGGGAACTGGTGATCAGTTTAGTATGTCATGCTACAACCAGTTCCTTTTAGAACTCTTAACTGAACATGGAGCTTCTGGAATCACCAGAGTAGAAGGACTCTGTGTTGCTTCAAGGATTCTCTAGTTGAAGAATCATACTCTTTGTCAGTTTGTGAAGATTAACATGAAACTTCATAAAACCACATGTGCCAGCTGCAGTTTTGTGAGACAGTTTTGATAGAACTGCTATAAAGAATGAAGAGAGTTATTTTAGTTTTATGTCTCAGTCTGTATCTATGTACATATGCAAGCACGCACAAGCCCTGAATTTATAGAAGCTGGATCTTGTCTCAAAGATCTTTTGTTGGGATATGGTTTAAAAATGAGGATAAGGGCTCAAGGAACGTCAGGAGATCATCAAGGGTAACAAAAGAAAAGTTGGACCATCAAGACCAACACATTAAAATTTAACAGAAACCAGCTTACAAAACTAGAAGAAGAAAAGAACTGTGCTGTGTCTCCATAGCACGTGTATAGTAGAACTTTAAAGCATGAAATTCCTTGGGGAGAAATGGAGAGGCATAAGAAGGCCAGGCTGGGCTGCAATGTGGTACATCTCCATGTCAGCAAGTTTCAAATAGCACCACGAGACCTGGAACACACTTTATATAACATCCTGCACAGCCACAGTGGACAGAGGAGTACACCTTTTCCTGAAGGCATAAAGCGTACCTTTACTCTGCTGCTGTGGAGAAAACAGGATGGGGAAAATGTGTGTTTAGGTGACTAGTCTAGCTGCAGGGTAAGACCATGACTGGAAAGGGCAATCCTTACACTTCAGCTGGCCACACTACAAAGCTCTGTAAAGTTTCCCTTTCCTCCCTGAGTCTGTATATCTGTCCAATGTCTCCATGCTTCCTAGCCCTAAAAAAAGTAACAGGAAGAAGCATTCTGCCTGGAAAATTCTGTATTTACAGAGAGCACATTCATTTCCCTACTTATTAAGGCTTATGCCGCATCTGAATTTATGTGCTAAAACACCTATAAGAATCAGCAGATTCTTTTGAGGAAATACAGGTATAGGAACATAAAAGGACAGATCACTCCACTTAAGAACTTCTTTAAGATTCTTTCTAGTATAAGCCACAATGCCCCCGGCAGGACCTGCTGCTGCCATTCTACCAGTGTAACTGTACCAGCAATCCCCTTCAAATGAGACAAGACCTTATTTCACCAGCAGAAGGCCTAAAATTGTTTTTCTGGGAAGACTTTCTCTCTTCTGCAGCCTCTCTCTGACGAGGTTGAGCTGCTCTCTCCCTGGGGACAGTGGCGTGTACAGAGCTGTTTTCTGATTTCTACAGGCCTTGAAAGCATCATGATCAAATAGACGACTGAAGAGACCTGACAGGCATGCAGCTGTGTGCTGCAGCTCCACTGCCCCCTGACTTCCCAACTCATCTGTCTCTCTTGTCTCACAGCATACAGGCAGGACAGAATAGAAGATTAAAGCCACATTACACGTTACTGAATTACACCGGAAAGAAAGCAGATATCAGCAGAGGACAGAGATAATGCTCCCAAGTAATAAAGCAGACAACAAATTCTGAGAGTCCCAGTTCTCTAATTGAAATGAAGCCTCCATTTCATTCTTCCCTGCATCTTCTTGGGTATTCTCCTTAAGGTTTTAACAATTTAAAGCTCTTTAAGGGCAAACAGATTAGTTCTCCATAAAAAAATGTAATAGCAGAACTGATATGATTATCTGTTTCATAAACATTATAAACAACCATCTGAAACACATTTTTTTTTCCCTGAAGAGCTCTTTAAGCTAGATCTGAGCTGAAGAAAACAGTAAGCTAATAACATTTCTTCTTGATTTAAGCTGACTTACTCAATACCAGACGAAATTTAACTGTACCAGCATTAAGCTCAGTACAGCCTGGCTTTCCCTACAGCAGAGTATCCATACAGGCCTATTATAACTGTGGAATGCTCAACACAGATGTCCTGGAAAAGTCTTGGAGGGATGCAGCTCTTTGGCTGCTTTAGACAAGGGGTAAGGTAATTGCACATACCTCACAGGGAAAATTATATGAAGTTAATATTCTAGAGAGTTTAAAGCCTATTTCTAGGGTTCCAGTGTTGCTTTCTATGTCACGTTTCAGCTTCCATTTCTGAAGGCTATCCCTACAAAATTTAAGACTGCCCTGGAACAAAGACCTAGACTGTATAATTGAATGTACAAAGGAGAAGATGAACAGGTACCTTGACAGTGAATCTTAAAGGCTTCTTGAAGACTCAGAAGAATTAACAAGACTAATTCTTTCATGGATGTGTGAATGCAGTGTACACGTTCTTGATTGCACAGTTGCACCTGCACAGGCAGCTAAAGGACACACAGCACTGCTACACACAGCTTGATAGTTGTAATGTGAAGTGCTCCACAGACTGGTTTAGGGCAACAAGCAGATGGGTATCCTTGAGGGTCACCTTAAACAGGCAGACTGGAGGTTCCAAAACTCCTCTCTCTATCCTCTGTCATGCCATCAGAGGCAGACTACTAGTTTATTCCATACTTTTTATACCTGTAGAAAATACACTCGCATTTGGCAGGCCGGGTCCTAAAATACATATCTCCTCTTATATTCACAGTAAAACCTTAAGCAGGTTGCACTTGTCTCTTTTCAAAAACAAAATACAAACCAAAAAGTTGTGTATGTCTCCTTTAGAAAATGCATAAAGATTGCATATGATGCATAATGATTTTAATTTCGTTTTGTAGACGGCAAGGCTGTGATAATAAACTGGTAGTATAACATGCATAGTGGCAATGACAGTATGAAAAATCCAATATTCCTGGTGGGAATCTGTAAAAATTATTTATTTATAAATACTTTATCTCATTTAACCCAATGAAAATGAGGGAGTAAAGTATATCTTTACATAAGCAAATTTGAATTAATCTTTTTATTTAAAATCTGTCTACACTTTAGAAAATACCTCATAATGCAGTTGATTATCATTTGGTAGCATAAAGCTTAGATTCATCAGGCAAGGAACAGTTCCATAGAAAAAAGCACAAAAAAATTTGGACCCACCTGCAGAAGCCTGGTTACAGCCCTGCACAGTTCAGCAAGGGTGGATAAAACCCCAGACTGGGCTCCTTTCCTATTCACAGACTTGACTGAGCCTTTTGGAGGCCAGAACCAGCCAGCATGCATTATACTGGGTAATATGTCATACTGCTGTATTTACCAGCTTGAAAGAAACTTCTTCATTAGCACTTTCTGCTTTTGATATCCTAAGATTTTAATTAAGCAGTGTCACAACAGGGTGTGCATTAACAGAGCGTTGGCACATGCCTGTGGAGCATTGTGAAGCACTGGACCAGAGACCAATTACCTTTTACCACCCAAGCAGTACAACAGCAACCCATTAATGCACACCCTGGTGTGGCCTGTTTCAATTAAAGTATATTTTTGAAAGGACAGGCAGTGTTGGACCACTGAGAAAATCAGATATTTTTAGGCTAGGATCCCACTGATTATTCAAACTTTTATAAATGTACACGCTGAAATTCAGTAAACAAATTGCCCAGCTTACTTGGTTACACTGCATAGTAAGAAACAGGGCCATTAAGAGAACAGAATGTAATTTCCATCTGAACGTAGAGAAGGCGAGGAGGAAGCTGTGGTGTCAGCACTTCTGCCCTCTCCATTCCCCCAAAGGAGGCTCAGTTTCAAGACTCTGGCAAAGACAACATTGAGGAGAAATAGGCTCTACTCACTCCATGACAGGGTTTATCCATGGATAGAGTTCACCCAATTATGTAGCACAGTGAAATCCACTAGGAACTTAATATTCTCTTTGTGTCTTGGTTTGTGGTTTGTTGGGGTTTTTTGCATTTACTACAGAACTAATTTTCTCCTTGCACAAAAATTTCATGCATGGCTTCAGTAAAAGACATATACACGCTTGGCAAAATACATTTTAACTACACATCCCATGCACATCAGGCAAGTCTTGCTTCCTCACAGTTTTTTGTTTATCTTTTCTCTCTCCACCCCTTTTCCACCTCTGTATTTATGTCACTGTTGAGGGTACGCACAAGCCCTTCTGAGAAGCTCATACAGCCCCAGAGAGAATGCCTCACACTTTAATGACTCTCAGCAATTCTAACAAAAGTCACAGATAAATATAAAGCACTAACCTGTGGCCAACTGGCAGACTATAGTTGCATGTTACAGGAGAGGAGCATAAAGCTGTGGTTTTGATCACTACACTCTAATTCAAATGCACACCACCAAAGGCCATAACAATACAAGTTGCAGACAGCACAAAATTGGTGGCAAAATTTCCTTGGTATGAGACTCACTCAGTATCTGTAGTAATCAACTTGTCCTAATAGGTTAGTATAAAACCGTTTATGACTACACTGTAACCACTGCCAAAATACAGGGCAGAATAAATCTGGAAGGAGCATCTAACGTGTAAGGAGCTATATCCTACCTTACTACCGACCTACCAGGGTAGGCTGAGAGATGATGGACTGGATGATGGAATATCTGGGAACTGGAAGCACCAGAAAGAGAACTAGCTAAGCAGCAGAATAGTAGTGTTATTAGTAAGCAACTAAGAATGAAGTTAAACAAATGATGTTCTGGATGAGATTTTAAAAGAGAACAATTGTGAAGTTCCCTGTAGGAAATTAAGGTGGGTTCACTAGCCAGGGCACTGAAAATGTTTGAAACTCCAAGTAATCTTCTGTTAAGGGGAAACTGGTGTATATATATATATATAAAAGATGGCACAGAACTTCTTTTCCTTCTTATTTTCCTGTTTTTAAATGAGTCATCAGCCTGGGCATGTAATGAAGTGAAGTCATATACATCAGCTACCTTCTCCCAAGCCTCAGAGGTGAAGCTTGATACCTCTGCAGTACAGCTAGTGAGTCACACAGGCAGCATTGGAGTCTCTAGAGATTTCAACTACAGTATTGCATGTAGCAGTTGGACTTGCTTCTGTATTTCAGAATCCACCTGAGCCAAGTTTTAAATGAAAAATAAGCCATATGATGAAGACACATTGCAAAGTGATGAGATATTGTCCCTCCTATTTTGTTTTCTTTCCTCAGGGTATAGTCTAATAACTAGAAAAAGCAGATGTCATCTCATGTCAACTACTCTTCTTTTTCTCTTGCTGTAATAATGAAATTTGCCTGTTCTAATTTCAAAAATGCTATGTCTTCTAATCTTGAGTCACTATTTAAGCATTAGGAGAACAAAAGCTTTTCTTCTGCAGTTACCCAGTGAACTGAATGCTGTGCCTATTCTCTATTTTGTGTTAACAAACTCCCAATGCAGACAATATGCTGCCAGAGTGATGGATATGGTTGAAATATTGACAATTAGATACTGACTTCTAAGCAAAATTGCAAACATCAAATGGATTTCAAACACATTTGAGCTGATGTCACCATTCCTCCAGCTACCAATTCTTCTGGCCTCTTATCTGTTTTTATGGAAATTTATTCTGGGATTGACAGACAATCTTTCTCCCATCTTTTCACTTTCTTTGAAAGGAAAGATCAATCTTTCAATCCAAATCATAAGGTAGCCATAGAAGATTGGTAAAGAAGCATCTGAACCTTTAATTAAAAGCAGTAAGACATATTCCTTCTATTTTTTCCTCTACTACATTAAACAGGATGACTTGCAGGACTTTCAGGTTAACTTAAGAATCAAGTTTATTCTTTCTTCTCTTTTCCAGATGAGATGATCTTATCATCTGCAATTGCTCTTTAGATTAGTATCTTATTGAATTATTAATCAAATAAAATGTGTATATATATAAAGTATAAAGGCAATATATAAATACACTGAATACACAGAAATACATGAAGAGATAAAAAATAAGTATAAACACAGATATGTATATCAAATGTGTGTAATATTAGAAACATTAAATGTGATCCCTAATTCAATTTCTTTTTAAGGGAAGAAGTCAGAAACAGCACATCCCAGATACAGCAAATATATATTTTTGATGAATTCAATTTAGAATTTATTCAATTTATTCTATCTTTCCTGTAAGCCCTGTACACTGGTATCTACTGACAAAACATTTGTGCAAGTTTGACTGAGACTAATATCTAGATAAAACAAGGTATAAAACATTAAAAATTGAACCCAGAATAATATACAGTTGATTTTAATATTTATGTTTTATATTTTTCTCTTTTGTTTATAATACATGGTTGTTATGGATAAGATGTAGAAGTGTACAATCCTTATTAAAGATTAGTAATATCTTACCTGTTATCTACCTTTAAAGGAACTTAGAGTAATTTTTGTGCTCTCACAATAGCTTTCTATTCAGAATGAATCAAGTTGTTATGATTTAGATTGCAGTGAACATATCTGATTTATTCCTGCATGTACATCTTGCCATGGAGATTCAGTTGAACATTTATGGATAACTACTTCATTCATAGTGCCCTTCTGTCTGTTCTCTGCAAAGTTTCATATGATTGAGAGTTATTACCACAGGGATGGCAAGTAAAATATTCCTCAAAAGAGAGCTAAGGGTGCTTTTCATAAGCACTTGTGTGCACTATATCTGTGTATATATATGTGTGTGTGTATATATATATATATAAAAGATACTAAAATTTGCATTTCTATATCACGTTTAAAATACTACCATTATTTTAGAGATGGCTAGACTCTTGAAGTGATTCGACTTATCACATTTCCTAAAACTTCCAAAATAAGATGAGAGAAATAAGGCATAAATTAATCTCCAAAATGGCCCTTTCCAAAATGACCTAGGTTAACCCCTTATATTTCTCTTAACAAAGTCAATTGCTACCAGACAAAATGAATAGCTGTTAATCTTTGTTGCTAATAATATTTTCTCAGGACTATGCAAGATAAAAGTTGAATTAGTTCTTCATGGTTCAAAGACTACCTGATAGAAGTTAATATCACATAAAGTGATAAAATGGCCTTCCCTGACAGAAAGGGGGCAGAAGAACACTATTGGTATAAGGGTATTACTTTACCAGCTCTACAGAAGAAAATTATTCTTCCATAAGAGATATCTTTTCTCAGTTGCTAATAATTGATTTCTTGCTTCAAGTCAGCAATTTATTGCTGCACTGCAACTGTACAAAGTTGGAGACATTATTCCAACAAATATGAAAAGTTTTTTAAGTTCAAAAATTGCCTATTGTAGTAGTTTAAATAAAATATAAGGAAAAACCAGAGTTCCTCTATTATTTTCCATGTATTGTGCTGACAACACTGTTACAACTCATGAAAGATTTGTAGGTTTCTTGATTTTATTTTTTCCTGACACTTCACTGATTTTTTGCACATCCTGCTAAAAAGGCAGGGAGTGCTAGATTTCCATGTGTGTTTTTAAACAGCAGTTCATGAAGCTGATCACTATTTGGATTGATTTATGTTTTAATTTTATGGATGATATCACACAATTATCTCCAGATGGAATAATCGGGATGAAGCGTTGCCAAAGAACATTAGACACTAAAGAAGTCAGCCAATGCAATCCATTCAGTACTGTAATTATTTTTGTTTTGGCTTCAGATATTTCTACAGAGGCACAAACTCATTCTGGTAGGGCATTGTTCAGTATCTGCAAAAGTCAATGGAAAGACTTCCATAGAAGAAAGGAGCTCTGCCTCAGCACCCCATAATCCTGCATTCCCTCCACACATTCCCCTGCTGTATATCTCAGAGATTCCTTCACTGTATTTTCTTTCTCTTGCCTTCCTCTCTTCTGGAGTCAACCCTTCCCTTCCCACCCTTGTGTCCACCAGTTGTTATTTTTTCCCTTCCCAGAAATCTGCAGCTGATATTCAGACTCATTGTTTTTGGTTAATTAAACATAGACAAATAAAATCAAAACTTGTTCAAGGAAACCAGGTAAGTCTTAATTCCTATAGCAATCTATATAGCAATCTATATAGTTCTTATTTGTATGCCTTTATTGGATGAGCAAGATTGATGACTTCGGATTTCCTTGTGTTGAACTCAACCAAATATTTCTTCCTAGATTAAATCTAACGACCTTAGAGACAGACAAGTTTCTCTTTCTTGTTTTCTTCCTGAGAAAACAAATACTTGTCTTGAAGTGTTGAAAAAACAAACACTTGCTTAACAGGTCCCATTTTACTTAGCATCCAAGATTTCAATACATACCATTAATTTTGTAGGAGTCAATTTTCAGAAGGACCTGCCTCAGCTAGTAGCACAAATCCCACTACAAACACTCAAACTATATTTAGAAACTTATATAAAAGCAAAAAATAGATTCTGAGAGATGAGTGTAGACTCGAGGTTGTGACTATTTCGGCTGTACTTCCTACTGCAGAAGCCAAACAGGCACCACAGGGGGGCACAGCAGATGGCCCTCTCAGGACACCTCTGCATTGGTAAATGCACTACCAGAGAGCTAATCAGCTACCTCAGGAACTGAAAGCAGCATCATGACACCAGTGCAGCTTGCTGAAAGATAGAGATAATTGCTCTGGATTCAGAGCTGTACCAGCGTCTTTATAATGCTTACAGGACACACACCATCCATCCTGGATTCTTTCTATATACCCACACAGAAGTAAATCAGATTTCTACAAGTAAGTCTGACCTGCCCATAGAGCTGAATGAGTTACTTTTTCTTCATGATACACTTACAGTACCTTAAGTATGTTTGTTTATTATCATGTGTTTATGTCTGACTGGTAGAGTCATGACAATTTATATGGTGTCATAGTCTGTAGGGTTCTACTTATGTTCCCCAGTCAATGAATGAAGCTTTCAGGCTTAAGGTGTCTGAGCTAAACTCTCTGGAGTTATACAGCTTTCTACTAGGTTTTGGATCAGCTGCATAGGCTGTGGCTGACACTTGATATTTGTTGAACAGCATGTTCTTTTTCTTCCTATGAACATATGAAGGTTTTAGGGTAGGGTATCATGTCCGATTATTTCAACTAATTCCTGAAAATGCAGAGGCAAATATTATTTGATGGGTTTGTGTCACATCTGGGAATCTTTTAGCATCATTTTATTAACATCCACTATAGACTTTTCCCTTAGCTTTTTCTGAGTCATTCTTTGTAGAGTATCACTGACTTAAATATAATTAGGAAGCATTGGAAAAACAGAAAAAAAAAAAAAGCCCTTTCTCTTTGCACTGCTTCAAAAAAATCAGAGAGCTGTAATGACCATTTCCTTATGAAATTCCTAAGACTTTTGGTCAACGGCCATACAAAAGAAGGGTTGCTTGCCTCTCATTTCATAGAAAATAAATGCATATTTAAGTTGTTAGCCTTAACCTAAGAATCCAGGATATGAGTTTACAGTTTATGAGCTACTCCATGAAAAGTGCCCCTCTGTGTGGTCTGTGGTGACTTATCCTTTACGAGAGCAGCAGAAAGCTATCTCAGAAGGTAGAACCTCTAGTGCAGCTGTCACAGATCAGCTAATGCTGTGTGAATTTCCTAAGCTCGCCCCCAAAAAAATCAAGAGCTAATGCAGCCACTTGGTTATTCCTTCTACTTCATCCTACAACTCAGGTGATTTCTCTCTTCCTATAAGTAACTTGGCAGGATAAATCCCATTTAAAAAGCTACAATGTCCCATTGCAGCGCATGCACAAAGCATAAGAAAAGTAAACAAGCCTGGGATCTGAAGCACAGAGACACCATAGACTAAACTGCAATACCTTTCACCAGAAACTTAATGCTGAATTCAAATGTTCTTGCTGAATAAGGTGCTTGCCCAAACCACAATACAAGCAGACATGCTGACAAGATGACCAGTGAATTTACCAGATTGGCATTGAACCTGAGCAAATAAATCTTCTTGGAATCTCCTGACTTGTATAGAGATGTTCAGGTGGCACTCAAGAAACCTGGCTGGCTTTGAACTGCCTCTGTGCAGTCCCATTCCTTGTGGGAAATAGGAACACAGCACTGAAATCTTCCTGATGACTCCATAAAATGAGGCTGGGTCTTTAGGGCTATTAGTTTGTGTTCTGAGATGCAATGTAGCTAAACTGCTCACAGACCCAAGCTGGCTGGCAAGGCAGCACAGCTGCCTCTTTCTGGCATTGGGCCTAAGCTATTAAGTATGGGCAGCCCAATGTTGGCTGGGGAAGGAGAGAGCTCAAGTATTTCTGCTTCCATCGTATGATTAACCTCAAACTGGTTAAAGCATCCACAGATAACTGAGTGTTGATTACAAATAAGTTCAGGATCACACAGAAAGCATGTGGCAGGGCCCAGGGCTCATTCAGATCTACACCTCCTGCATCTCAATCCTGTGCCTAGGAATTAGCATACAAGACTGTTTCTCCCTACCAAAAATGAGTATGTTTTCACTCATGTGGCAGTAAGTAAAAGGTGGCTTCTGTTAGTGCCTGACAAAATCATAACTAGCAGAAGACACTTACGGCAGTGCTTAGGTTGCTAAACAAAAAGAACACTGGAACAATAATTTTTAAAAAGGGAAATAAAAAGAGCTAAGTGACCATTCCTTACACCTGATAAGAGAGGCACAGCCACTCTGATCACAGGTAATAGCAAACTGCTTGTCTGAAAACTACAAATCATTTCTTACCAAGTTCCCTGTAGTCCCTGCACAGCACCAAGACAAAATTACCAGTTAGTGGTTTTATTTCAGTCTCTGGATTCAGACTGACCAATGTGATTACTGACTGTACTGTAATCAGAGTCTGCAGATTTAAGCTGAAGTTGGGTGTTGCATGAGCACATTATGAGGATGCTTGAGGGGTAAATTCTGCTGGCATTATGTTGACAAATCATAAGAGAAAATATCACTAGACAGAAAGCAGCCTTACCCACTCATCTTTCTGGGAGAAGCTGGTTGAGTGTGCTCTTTCACAGAGTTGTCCCCACATGGTGGCTTAGAGAGACAAGCTGTGTGACCCAAAACAAAGCTGGAATGGGGAGGAGTGCAGGGTGAGCACTAATACCGGCAATCCAGGATCCAGTGCATGAGTGTTATCTGTCTCCTTTCCTTGAAGCATGTACATTTACCTGGATGTTTACAAACCCAACTGGTTTCAAAAAAGATATAATTACATTTGCAAGGTATTTATGTATCCCAGGAGTGATGATGGACAGAACATGTGAATATTGACAGTACTCAGTATATATCTCTTAGACATAAAAATGAAATGGTCTTCAAAAGAAAAGCTTGCTAAACTTCATTCCATTTCCATCCTAGCAGTGTGCTTAGTGCTAAAAGAGCTGTCCTAGGAAGAGGCTATAAATATCTCTTCCTCCCTGTCTCCTCCCCAATTACTAAAAGAAAACACATTTGATGTGAGGAAAACAACCTGAGAGAAAAAAAAAAAAAATCAGAAATTTGCAGAAAAAAGGAAATGCATCCACCATTGTATTGTGACAGATCTCCTTGCATTTGTTTGACAAACGCATTGAGTTTGTACAATACAACAACTGAAAATGAGAGAAGTCACCTTTGCCTCCCCATAATTATTATCAAAGATTGTGCAATGAGTTTGAAAAATTCCATTACTGGCTTGTGACTCTATTATTTGTAATAAAAAGAAACTGTGCTAATAAAGATAACAAAGGTAAAGGAAATGGAAAAGCATTCTGCATGGATAGCAGGATAGAAATCAAAATTCAGCACCAACTTACAACATCCCTCGTAACCTCTCAGTGAAGATCAGTGGCATTCTCCTCTGCATTCACAGACTCCTGTTTCAGACACAGCAGAAAGAATGCAGAGGTAATAGAAATAAAATCACAATAAACTCAGCTAGCCCCCTTTGATTCCCAGATGAAGGCAGAAAAAGCTACATTGACGCAGTCTAAAAGATTTGATCCCCATCTTGCACGGCATTTGAGGGAGCATAATCTTGAGCACTAATGAAATACTAAAACCAGCAGCAGAAAGAGCTTTGGATAAAAGGTATGGTAGACATGTCTAGTATTTGGGAGGTGGCAGAGGGTGTTGGTAATGGCTGAGACTGTTTCATGACCAATATTTTGTTCCATTACCCAAAGCAACATGTCACTTTCCCTGCTCTATAGAGTGACACAGTAAACAACAGCTTGTGGATTATGCTAGTTCATAAACAACAGTATGAATCTTTTTTCTTCTGACACCTTCTCTGTAGACAATCTGAATCATGGCAAGTAGGCACAAAAATAACAATTGCATATTCTTAAGATTGTAGAATTAATTTTATTATAAAAAGATGCTCTTAAATTATATATAACCATTAAGAGGCCCTAAAATTTTCCAGCTAAAATATGTCTTGTCACCTAACTTTCCTTCTATGCTACAGTAACTGCCTTGTGGCTGGAATGGGGAGTGAGGGTTAAAAACCCACTAGACACAGTATATCTTGATTTTGACATAAAATTTCCATCAGCAGTCTATGAAACGAAGTAATGACTCCATTACAATACAGTGAGTGAAAAAAAAAATGCTTTGGCTTCCAAATGGGCTTTAAAAGCATGTACTCTAGGCCTGATTCCAGTCAATACTTTCTAAATGACCAGGATGAGGTATGAGAGAATATGTTTATATATTCAGTAATGATAATAATTGGAACTGCAAAGGGTAGAGTCCATCATAGCGTTGAAAACTGAATATGGTTGAAATAACAAAAGTCAAAAACCTCAAAACATATGTAAAGTTCTACAGGCTGGAAGGACAGATCAAATATAAGATGTGAGATAAAATATGTAAGCTGTTTTACAGCAAAAGAGAAGCTAGGGAATTGAAGTAAGTAATAAATAAATTTTCAGGCCAGAACATGGCATCAGCTTTTCCTCAGTGTACTGTATTTAGTGGTGGTGAAATTTGTCTGGTCCATCTTTCAATTTGGGACATGAACAATTGAAGAAGGGAAGAAAATATCAATAAGAATGGTGTGAGAGATAATATGCTAATCAATGAAGAAAAGCAGATTGGTTTGATGAAGTAGTCTTCTCTGAAAAGAAGAGTATAAGTAAAAGTAGAGTTGAAGATACATACACATTGCAACACTTCTCCAGTATACACAATGGAGAAAAATCAAAAATGGGAAGCCTAAGAAAAAATTCTGAATTTCTGAGTGTAATCAAGAATTGCAACCTATTAACTAGTAAAAAGGAAATATTTTCCATTAGAATTTATTTTTTTAGATATCTCCAAATGGGCTGCTAGCATATTAGTGCTCTATCACAGTAGGGGAAGTTCTCCAGAGTCTCTGAATTCCCTTCTGTCCATATACTCCTAAAATTACACCAAAATTTATTTTATGAAGGTAAAAAATTTTGGTACAGTGCTCCTATATAAATGTGCTTGGAACTGAACAGCCCCACAGTGACTGTCTTCTGTGCCTTTTAGATATTTGTGCTAGGACTCCACAGGAGTTTAAGCAGACAAACACTTCTGTGCTTCAAATGATAGGTTTACCAGAAGCTGGGAATCTTGATGTGACTATCGTGTTTACAAAAATTCTGTTTCTGGTCTGCATTTCTGTTTTGCTTCTCTTGGTAACAGGACATAAGGTACAGGATTCACTTTTGGCAGGTGGTGGGAGTTCAGTGCACTAAGAAGTGCTTTGACCCTCCAGAGTAAACATCAGCAAAGGTCAAAAACTGTTTTAATAAGGAAGCAATGCCTCATATTTAAAATGAAAAAAAAAAAAAAAAAAAAAAAAAAAAAAGGTAGTGGAAGTCATTCAAAGAAAATTCTTACACATTAGAGTTACTCCTAAAAAACCTGTTGCTGACATATCTGTGTGTCATGAGGCACATACACAAACCTGTCTGGACCACCAAAGTGTGATTGGTCAATTCATTACTTGCTCTAATTCTAAGAAATCTCCCACTGAATACTGAAATGAAAAGTAGCCAAAAGGAGATGTGAAAATGGTATTTGCAATGTCTTGAACTTCATGGACATTAAGCAATTCTTTGGTGTGTAGTATGAGCTGCTAACCACAAATATGATCTCCTAGGAAATTAATCTTCAACATGTAATATTTGTAAAGCTCAGTTACAGATCCCCTTTTCACCTAAGACTAAACTAAATACGCATAATCTGCACTGACTTTCTCTCTGTCACCCTGTCATGAATGGTAGTCTTTTGACTAATCAGTTGAAGGAATAAAGAATATCTTCTTCCCATGGCTCTCAAAGTTTGGCTGGTTATAGAAGGCAAGGCAGGGCAAGCTTTCTGGCATAGGATTTAAAATTAATTTACTTCCTCTCCTTAAAGTAAACATTTTTATCATTAATGCCAGTTTCAATATTGCAGTAAAATAATTTCTGGAGTCCAAAGTAGATAAATACTTTTTTTAAAAAAAAGCCCTAATAATTAAAGATCTTGAAATATCTTGCAGAACAATAAACTATTGTCACCTGCTGTATGGCAAGACCTGTGGCAGCTGTCTGCTGTAAGGAGAAGATATTTCATCTAAGAAATTAATCTCTCCTTAAAGGTAAACTTTACTCTCAGTGGAAATAGACGTAAAAACTGAAAAAAAAGAAAAATCACCACAGCTATAATTTTACACCCACCAGTTGGGAACAAAGTCTGTCTAGCTCTGCCCTGGCACTGCCCCAGTTGCTGGAGTAGTACAAAACATACAGCTCTCTACTCCAGTTCACCCTGACGACGCACGCAGAATAGGAAATGCTTACAAGGGTAATTGAGTTTATCTGGCCTGTGTAAGGCTCTCCTGACAATCCTGGATGCTGTGCCATGTCTTTGAATAAATGAGAAGTATGCCTCTCTTTTTTTTTTTTTTTTAATTGAAACTGATTTCTATGCACAGACTTCCATTACCATGCCATTCCCTTGAGATTCTGCTGAATCCAGGTGATGACAGCATTGCCAGTATCAAAGTTTATTTCTCTGCAATCTTGCCTAACGTTGCCCTGTTGGGAAAGAGCCCCCAAAAGGGCTTGAAAAAGTAGCCACTCTGGATAAAGAAAGCAAGCAGGATTCAAAATCTGAATTCTGACTGCCTACTGCCAGCTTGTCTGAAACACTGCCCAATTGTCCAGGCTAGCCTGCAATCATGTGAGAATACAAAGCTACACTTGTAATCTAGACAAGCAAATTGGCTGCTGTTTCCTGCACAATGATACGGATTTAACTGGAACGCTCTCCACTGCAAACGCAACAGAGGTAGAATCCCTTAACTGTATTAACCAACAGCCTGGATTTTGTCCTTTCTCCTTTAAATGGACAAGTACCAGGAGACTAAACTGAAAATGTACACATTTAAAATTGGACACAAGTCTATTAATATTCAAAGTACATCTGTTTGAACCTCATTTAAAAGGATGACCAATAATTAGGTCTTCTCTCTTCTCTCTGCAGAACCTAGGATGTGGTAGCCTTTATTTTGGTCATCTACCTAAAATGCTAGCCAAGTTTCTCCTCACCACACTTTCTACAACAGGTCTTCCTTCACCCTAGACAAATATGACCTTGCCCTACACTTAGCCATTCAAAGATAATTTTCTTATCTCACCTTCCTGTCCATCTCATCGTTCATATCTTTTTTAATTCCCTCCCTGATTTTCTTACTCTACCCAATCTAATCAAAGATTCTCTTCACTTTTTACACAGACGACATCTTAACTTCAATGTACCTGTTATTCACAGTGGAAAAACTGACTTTTACCTCACCATCCATACCTGCCACCCTTGCTTTAACTGGCATTTGCAACTGGTTATCTAAGATACAGCACTAAATAAAATGATGCAGAAGTCAGTTTCTAGCATCTCTAAGTATGAAATTTTACTCTGTAACAAAAAATTCTCAAATACTACAGAGATGTAAATTATAGAAAAGAGTACTGGTCTAACACTCTAGAAATCTCCAGTAGTCTTCTACTGACCACTGAGCTTAATCTTTTAGTTACTAAATATATGGGACTGAGTTTACTAACCTCAATAATATACTTAATAATTTTCAACCACTCCAGTTCCTCTTACTTCACCTCACAGTCAGTGTGTCTGTAGTCATTATCAATGGAGCCCAGAAGCCTGGCATCAACGTTTCCATGGAGAAAAAAAAAACAATTGCCATTTTATCACAGGTCTGTGGTCAAAAGCCACATGTATGAAAGCAATATACATCAGTTGTAGATTGCACTTCAGAGGCAATTTTCATCTTCAGCTTTAAGGACATCATCATCTTTTCTAATTATTTTAACTTTTGAAGGGTGAAACCTTTTAGCTAAATTCTCACTTCTTTGTCACTGGGAGGAGTGGTTGTATAAAAATTAATTTCAGTTGTTCTTTTATTTATTTTAGAAGGAGCACACAGAAAATGTGGGCCCTTTGAATCTCTCCCTCTCCCCTATGTCCATATGTATGTTTATAAAAATTTCTATCCTTACCTATATATATTTTTTTTGTCTCTAGAATCTGAATCTGGATTGTTGTGAGCAGAATGGGTCTGAATGGTTGTTTTGCAGAAGTTTTCTGAGAGATACTAGATTTAGCATGCTGTTATCAACCCAATTAGACTTAATAGATCTAAAGATTCTTCCTTATTTATTTAAAATTTCTGCAGCTGAAGAGATCACAAACTACTAAGTCAACAAAACCCCTAATATTTAGTCTAAATCATTCCCACAAAATGCTTCTTTAGCCTGCACTCAGAAACAAACTTTCCTTAGCCTGACTAGGTACTCACCAACTGCTAAAGGCAGCATTCTCCTCAGTAGGAAAAGAAATCTCACAGCAATCTAAGCCCACTTCTTTTTGTCTCATCCATCACTGACAAGGAAAGCAAAGAAGACTCCTTCCTTCCTTTACACAGCACCGTTTGATATTTTTGAAGGCTGCTACATCGTGCCCTCCCACGCTTCTGATGGAAAATCTTCCTAGATTCTATTTCCCAGGTGTCCAATCACTTTCTCACAGCTGATGACTTCTCCACATCCCTTTGCAACATGTGTTTGCCTCCGTAACATAGTAGCAGCTGAGGGGAACTTGACAGGTATTCACCTAAGTCTGACAGGCATCTAGATCCCTATTTGTCTCGTTTTGAAGTTTTTGGGACTCCTTGCACTGCCTTCAGCGGGGGCAATGTCAGATCCCATTCATAGCAGCTCATGCATTCAGCTTGATTACTACAGGTATTCTCAAAGATATGAGAAAGTCAAGGTTCTTCCCTAAAACAGGATCACACACATTCTGTAGTTCCCTTTGGAGCTGAGATAATCCATGAGAACAAAGCAGTAATCTTGGCTGAGGCACACACTGGCTTTGGTCTTTGTGTTACACTTCAATGTTCCTTTTCTTTCTGAGCAGTGCTTCAGGAGTGATATTGCCTCTCTATCACGGAGGCTCAGACAAGCCATCAACTCACAAATCAAACTTGCTTGGAGATCTGATTTGCACTTAGTCCAGCAGTATGTATAAGAGTTCTTTAGTTGATTGAAAACCTATTTTACACAATCCATGAAGACAAAAAAATTACTTGTTATTATTATAGCCTACTGATAAGCCTTAATATCTATCAGTATAGCATATTTGGGGTTGAAAATGAAAAATAATTTAAGAACAAGCTAAGCCAACCCACTTTAAAGACTTTGAACCAATCAAAACACCAGTGAGCTTTCCCTTCTTTCTTCATAAAAAAATATGTGAAAGCCAGAAAGAAAACCAAGGATCAGATATGGGCAGGATAGCAGGGAAAAAAGAAAAAAAAAAAAAAAAAGTGGAACAGAGTTATAAGCTTTAACTTTGATAATACACATAAAAATTGAACTCATCTCTGTGTTCAATTACCATTACCTATACAAAGAGTAATTAAAAAAAAAAAAAAAAAAAGCAGTAGCATGAAATCCTAAAACACCAAACTGAATGAAAAAAATTGTTTGTTAGTGACCATGAATGAGCATCGAACCTAAACAATTTTCATACACTGTTTGATGGGCTACAAGAAGGAACAATCTCAGAATAACATACTCATGCTTTTTATATGGTTTTATCCAAATCTGTAGTGGAAGAATTTAATGGAAATGGAAACCACAAATAACTGCAATAATCAATGAAGACAGCAGAGTCTAAAAAGGTGCTTTCCTTAGCTTGAAAGGTGTTTATAAACACATTGCCTGTTAATTTATTATGCACTTTCTCTGTGTATTTTTATACCTTAATGTTGTTTTTCACCTGCAGAATTCACCACATATTGCATGCTGCAAAATGAGTTACCTATACTGCACTTTAGACAAGAAAATTATCTCATTTCAGCTGGAGTGATGGATCAAAATAGGTGAAAAGTCTTTAAATTACTTGGAAAATAGTTCTGACTTCACTGGTCAAGATCCATCATCTATGCATTCTCTTTTGAACCACTTCCATGCAGGCTTCTGCTACATGGGACAGGACAATTTGCCAGAAACTGATTCTAGGCAATAGTGAGTGTAGTCCAGGATCAAACTTAAATGTGTCTTCATGATTCATGGTGGAAGGCATTGCAGTCCTGAGTACAGTTTAAGAAGACAACTGGCCGAAGTTATTTCCTGCAGAAGTCAACACAAACTGCAATATTAGGTTGCTATAACTAAATAGGTGCAAAAAGGATGGGTTACAAGCATATGGAACATTTAAATCACTCCTTCCTCTGAGGCAGAAGGTACTGGCGAGAAACTCATTCACCAAATTGGGCAGAATGGCCAGGATAGGATTAGGATGGACAGGGAAGGAGCAGATTTATCAGGTTTTCACACTGGCTTTGAATGAAGAAGAATTCTGTCAATCCTCAAGACAGAAACTGCTGCCCAGAGACGTTTTCCAGGAAGTTTAGTGTTAGAAACTGTCTTTAGTGGGAATATATGCTGCCTAAAAAGAGGCACATGCTGTCCTGCAGACATTTGAAATTCCTTCATAACTAGACCAAAGGAGGTCTCCATAGTACAGAAAAATAGTTTTAGTAGCATCAGGACAACAGGGCAGGTTGGGGGAATTATTAGCATATTTGGATAAAATTCAGCACATACTTAGAATAAAGACTGCTGCAATGATCCCTTTAGACAAACACAAACTAAACCCATTATTATTTCTTCAAACATCATTTGCAATAGGATGTCGTACTACTACCTCCCTTCTAATACATGTATCCATATTAAGACACTGCTTCAAAGGATAAGAGAAAGAGGGTGAACTTCCACTCGTACCAGCTTGGGGTAGGGCCTCACTGAGAAGCCTCTTCTGATTGAACTGCGCCAAGATGAACTTCTTTCAATCTTCCAAAATGGATGTCTTTCTACATTCCCAGCTAAGAACTTTAACTTTATGTATGTGTTCAGATGTGTTAAATAGCGGCTCCCACCTCCCTTTAAAATGCCTCCCATCACAAGCTGTCTGTACACAACCACTGCTTTTCTTTCTATCCTGATGAAAATGTGAAAGGCAATTTAGCTTTAAGAGAAGATGCCCACCCTCTCTGTACAATATTTTTGCAGTGGCAGCACAACTCCTTTCTCCTAGTAGCACAAGTATCAGAAGGAACGACAATCAAAATTCCAGTTCAGAAGACTATACGAGGCTGCCTTTGATATACTTGCTTTCACATTTAAGACTGATTTTCCACCATATTTTCTTAAAATCTATTCCAGCAAGGTTTCAGCTAGCCATTCTCCACTCTTCATTGCTATTCTACCTTCTGAAGTACTACAGGAAAGAAGGGACCTTTCTGTTTCAAAATATCTATGGAATTTAGGTCAGAATAGTGTAATACAACAAATGCTATTAAATTACAGAAGGCTTGCTTTCTCCACCTAGTGGCTAAAATACAAAGCTAATATCCTGTGCAATACTAGCACCCTACGGAAAAAAGGCAAAGTAAAAAATATAAAAACAATACAAAGAATAAAGGATAAATCCTCTGATTCACTAATACTTAGTGGCCTAATTTTACAGAAAAAAATGACAAATTTTTCCTCTTCCCTCATCCTCAACAAAAGCAATTTTGCCTTTTCAGGAAAAATTTGGATTTTGGACATGGATTTTGCGCTCATGAAAGCTTTTAGAATAAGATCCCTGAAGGGTCAAATCTCCTGTTTTTTTCATGGAAGAGGCATAGTGCAAACAGAGAAGACCACTATTGTGACACCAAGAGCTGTCCAGATGCTGAGCAACATGACAGGAAGAAATGGAAAGGAACTATTATTTTTCTTACATTTGTGCTTCTAAGCTCACTGTAGGCAAGTTTTCCTGACTGCCATAAATCAAGTAGCCCAAAATACGGAGGAAAACAGTTTTTTCTCTGATTACTTTAAAATAAGATCTCACCCAAGTCTGGGTACCTCAAGCTAGACTTCTACATACAATGTAGTTTCCCAGGGCTTTCTTCAGAATCAAGGGAGATGAGCAGGTGCCTCCTGAGAGGGAGTCTTCTGGCCTTTCTCAGAGCTTGGCTGCACTGGCTCCTGCAATGTTCATCTCTTTAGAAGAGACCAAAGAAAACTAGCTCAGAATCAAACCATTTCTAATATGAGGTGCTAAAGCAAAGTAGAAGATCAGTACCTAGCATAGTATGACGGGTTTTTAAATGTTACATGCTTTACTTTTTGACCTGAAGAGGCGCTGGCCTCTCTGAGTGATTAAGGCTCCCAGTGAGCTCTTAGTTTTCAAGATCAAAAGTCCTATCAGCATATTTTTTTTACCATTTCAAAATAGGATGGGGACAGAAAAAAGTTTTCTGTTCATATTTACCTCCCCCATCAGCTAATCATGTAAGCTAACTGGCTCTAAGTGTCACAAAATTAGGAAGCAAGAAACAGTGGAAATGCTGAGGTAAGTTTTACCACTTTCTAAAGGCCCAGTTCAATGAATTCTGAGGTACTGCACAAATAATCTGGCTCAGCAACCACCACTGCTCATTGACATACACAGATTTGTTTGGAGATGACAAACCCCTTGCACAATGTGTCGTAAGAGGCATGGTTCAGAAAAAAGCATCTCAATCACCTTTCTGGTAATGAGAAACAACAGAAAAAACTTCCTTCATTCTTGATGCCCAATAGATCCAGGCCCATCCAAAAGAATATGTTTGCACATGTCCTAAGGAATTCAATGTGCCCGTGTCTACAAAGAAGAAAACCAGAGCAGAGTCAAATTCTCCAAGCAGAATGAACTTTGTAAAATAATTACAATTACTAAACCCCTGGTTTTGGTTGCGGAAAACACACAGGGTTGGTTTTAGTTAAATGATATTTTTGTTTGCCCTTTCATTTAAGCATATGCTTAAGAACTTTCCTGATTAGACATTGATTTAAACCTGCATTTAAGTGTTTTTGCAGATCTTCTTACATCGATGACAGTCATAAACAGGACCTTAGAGAACCATTTTGATTTCAGAATTTTCAGCATCACAGGAAAATTACAAAAGACAATGTGCAAAGAATCCCTAAATCTACAAACACCCCAACAACATGGAGAAATATAGACCTCCAACACATGGGGAAAAATAGACTTCATTTTTATGGTTTCTAGTGCTATAGGAGGTGGTGGGGGAAAGGATTTTTATATTTGTTTGGGGATTGTTGTAACATTACACTGAGAATATTCAGTTTATATATGGCTATCTTCATCAATGGGTCATCAGCATGAAAAGCTGGACTATACAATACTTAGGAAAAGATTATCACTTATGTTATCTAAGATTTATCTGAAATAGTTGTTTAATTGCCTTAAATGTCCTTTCAGAGTTACAATGCTGTATTTCTCAGAGGAAGGCACTTCCTGAACAATATATTGTAAGAAAAAATATTTGTGACCTACTTTGACTCTTCTCTTCAAGCAGTGAAAAGTATTGAACAGATACTTGCATGGCTATGAAACATTGCAAGTTTAAAGCA
This sequence comes from Illadopsis cleaveri, assembly GCA_013399915.1. Taxonomy (NCBI): domain Eukaryota; kingdom Metazoa; phylum Chordata; class Aves; order Passeriformes; family Timaliidae; genus Illadopsis; species Illadopsis cleaveri. The sequence continues at coordinate 499,863 of VXBB01023731.1, forward strand.
ACCCAGCAGCTTAGCACCATGCTTTAAATTAATAGACTTTTCTCTTTTCCTAATTAGCAATGGTAATTGTTGATAATACATATCACTATAGTAGTGTATGATATAGTAGTATACATTAGTACTATGATTTTTGCTCTCAGATATAACGTCTTCGAAAACAACTTCTTCAACTTACCTCTGACAGGTTGAAAAAAGCCCATGACTTTTGCATCTTTCACTCTCCATCTCTGAACAAGCTTATTACTTAGAGATAACTACTGCATGATTCATTCACCACCTTTTAAATTTTTTTTGGTATATTTTTCTGTGCCAAATTGAAGGGAGAACAGCATATTCTGCATGTTTTCACAAACCACTAGAAGGTCAAAACACCCTCTTTAGCCAAAATAGGTTATGTTATTATTTCAGCACTGCATTACTGACAGTATTTTTCTACAGTGTGGCAAGATTACTGTAACATGCTAACATGATAAAATTGCTAGTCACACTGCTTTTCTCTCCACAATCTATCTTAGCATCTCCCTTTTCAGTGAAGGATAACAGCAACCCAATGATGTATAATAGCTGACATTGCTAAATCTCCTTTTCTCTGCTATGAAGATCCATGGTGGAAATCTTGAAGCAGCTCCTTTGTTAAATCCCTTACTAGCAATCTCCAATTTAAGTTCCCTCTAGCTGACCAAAGGGATAGAGACACAGATCAATAGTACTGAGAGATAGAATAAGATGACTCTTTCAAGAAATTCATAGCCTTTCAGGAAGAATTTGCAATTGCATTTCAAAGAGAGTCTAGAAACACCTGTGCACTGTGAGCTTTGTGAATTGTTTTAATGGCATTATCTGAGCACAAAATAGATTCTTTGACCTATCACTCAGAAAACTTGTCCTTTGGATGAAATCTACTTTATTAAACTACTTCTGCCCTTGGAAAAAAGACACCCCATATATAAGCAAGGACATTCACATTTTCAGCTAAGAAATTACCCAAATATTTGGAACCTGATACAGGTTGACAGAAGTCCCACAGACAGACTGCAAGAACAGAGCTGTTTGCATTTCCCACCCAGACACAGGCTATTTTTAGATGGTATTGGTTTCCCAGCCAAGCAAGATTTACTGCTATCCTAAAGGTGAAATGGAAGGGCAGTACAACTCTTCACTGGCTCAGTAAAAATGATTGTTACTGTTGCAAGTATGAGAGGATTTTGCCTTATTTTTTGAAGGTGTTATTTCTCTGAGTTAATTAAGGGGGGAAAGGCATTTTGTTTCCTTTTGCTTTTCTGCAAGGATTGCTTCATACTGCTTAGATGCACAAGTTATACGTGGCAGCCAGCAGTCAAAGGCAATCGTGTTTGTATACCACATTTCCTCTAGGAAGGACAATAAGTTAGTGGTATAAATGACAGCTATTCTCACTGCTTGATCTTCAGACCTGGCAAAGGTTATTAATAGTCAGTATGTACCAGAAGACTTCTTTCCTGTGCTCTTCTACAGTGCTCAGGGGACTGAAATAATGAAGCTATCAGTGACACCTCTTCAGAAGGTAATTGCAGGTAAAAACACAAGCAGAAATAAGAAATAAGTAAAAAATCTCTGGCCACAATTAGCGAATTACTTGGGTGGTAGAGGAGAAGGAAGGGGAGAAAATGTTCATCAGCACAAAGTCTGATTCTCACTGGCTCTGTTCCTGCCCACTCTGTCCTAAGCTATTTCATACTGCTGAAGCAATTTCACATTGTAGTGATTGTGATTTTCAGAGGCTGATTCCTCATCACCACACACCTTGTATTTCTGGTGCAATGTAATTTCATTGTACAATGTTTTACTTCAGCTCTCTGCTTGCGCAGACAATTAAATACAGTACCACATTAAGCTTATACTCTACCACTTACTAGAAGGAAATACAGCAGGTGAAACATAGATTTCAGAGCAGAGCTTCTGCAAATAAGGAAGAGCTTGTAAAAGTAGGACCTTAAGATAAAACAACAAAAAAATTTGTTTATATAAACCTGTTTTCTAAACCCCATAGCCTGTATATTAGGTCTCTGAACTTCCAAAAGATTGTGATTTAGACTGGTACTTAGAGGTGAGGCCCCTAAGTTTCAGTTTGGATCTCAGTTTGGGGATAATAGAACTAAGCCATGCTTTCATTTAGATACGGTCTTACTAATCCATTTCAGACTACCTAGCTATACATATAACTTTAAATGAGACACATTTAAGTGTCTTAATGCAGTCCAGATTGATGACCTCCATCACATCATATTTTTTGTTGCAAATGGGGTCGTTTGAATGAGTAATTTTTTTACCTGTAGGAACTATTTATCCTTCAACTTCTGCTAGCACAATGCCAGTTGTAATTTCCAGATAAATCTCAGGAGACAGGCTGACAGCTGAAAGGAAGTCAGAAGCCTGCAGCTATGCAGTGCACAATACATGACTAGCTCTCATCTACAAACTGCTCCTGAGTGTGGCTTAGAGTCATAATAGACACTGATCTGATGGAAGGCCTTGTTGTATGTGGGTAGGGATTTTTTTTTTTAATTATAAGCCCCACAGAGTAAGTGGGATGTTGTAATCAACACTGTAATACAACTTTTTTAATGAGTATCACTCATTTTCTCACACTTCAGTCTGACACTGATGCTTTTCAGCTTGTTTCAGTGTTCACAGTTTATTCTTGTACAGCACTGAAGCATCTCTCAAGATTTGCTTTCATGACCTCTGAAACTCTTGAAGGTTACTTCCAATCCCATGAGTTCCCTCCTTGCCTCCTTCCTCCCTAAGCAGACACCTAATACTTAAAGTTCAAGTATGCACAGGTCATGCCCAAGTGGTGGCCAAAGTATATCGTGGGTGCTCAACAGGAGTCCTTTGAGGGAGCAAAGGAGAATCTATTCAATATGTACACCCAAGGATGTCCAGGACATGCTTCTCTGTCTTGCACTACAAACAGAATCTCTGTTACCTGAAATTAAAAGGATGTGCCAGATTCATGGCAGGTATTCCTTCTTTGGTATAATGGTATTGCTGAAACAAAGGCAGTAGATTTAGGTTAAAATTTCAAATATGCAGAGTCCTGCTTCCTCCCTTAACCAGAGAGCAGAGCCACAACTGATGGTTCCACAACTGGTTCCCTGATGCCCCATTTTCCTACAATCCTGCGGCAGCATCAGTATCAGTGAGCACAATATGAGCTCCTTTGCTGCAGAGTTGTCCTCTGCCCTCAGCAGCTTTCTTATAAGATCTCTTTTTTACTAAGACATTAGGAATACACCATGCACTCACGAGCTGATTCCTTAGAATCTGCTGTAAGTAAACATTTTAAGTTTTTAAAAGTACAAACCTAACCCAACAACAGCACAAACCAACCCTTTCAAAGCAAAAACCCCCTCAAATGTGAAATACCAAAGAAAACAAAAACAAAATCCTCACAAAAAGTAATCTACCACCCCATGCCACAAGGGTGAGTGAACATAAATAATCTGTGTGGTTTGGTATGGGGATTTCTTGGGGAGGGGTAGTTTGTTTTAACTATTGAGATTTTTATATTTTCCTATTGTTTTCTACCTCTTTGGATTTTTTAGGGGAACAAGATGTTCTCATTGTTTAATTGACCACAGCTCATAATTTCTGAACCTGTTTGTTAACTTTACCAAATCTGAGAATGAGACAGAGATCTCAAAGCAACAGTACATTCTTTTAATACTTTTTTTTTCCATAAAAGGGGCAGAGGCGAAGTTCAACCAGGAACCAGAAGAAGTACTGAAAGGCTAGTTAGCCTAGACAGGCTTGCCTTTTGCCTCCTATCAACCAGGCAGCCAGTCAAGCCACATTTATCTGTGACCCAGTTATGGTATGATGAACTTCCAGATCTGGAAGGCTTGACAGGGGATAGATTAGAGGTTTTACAGTGAGACAATAAGAGCATAACAGGGAAAACAAGAAGAAATGCAACGGAAACTCATGAGGAGGTAGAGAAGTGAAGAGGTTGCAATATCTAAATTTATAGCAATTCAGGATTCATTAACTCAACTGCAACCAATTTATTTTTTCTCAGTATTCTTGTTTGGAATTACAAAAGACAGCTTCTTTTATTCTTCCTGCTTTGCTTGTAGTTTCTACAGGAAAGATTCCAGTAAAAGTACATACAACAGCAACAAATTTAGCTTTTCACAATTGCACTCACACAAACCCAGCATCCTTATTCCACCTTCTCTCACACCCTCAGAAATACACAATTGAAGAATGGCTGAGGAGAGCGCTAAAACGTATTGCTTTGCACTGGTCTGTGAAAGTGTGATGTCTGTGTGTATTCTTTCAAATTCTGATGTAACGCTCTGGTATGGTTGCACTCATAAGAAAAAATAAAAGATGGCTGAAAATTAATCTTAGTGGGAGAGACACTAGATTTTAGTTAAGACAGCATATTTCTTAGTATGTTCATCTTCCTTAATAGCTCTAAAGTAGGCAGGCAATTGTGCTGCATGTATTTGGTATAAAATTGATTTTATATTAAAATTGCATCCCTATAAAAATATTGCAGCACGCTCAAGATTCGAAGGCAGTCATATATCATAATTTCATCTTAGGATGCATACTGACCATGTTTTACCATGTGTTTTGTTTCTAGGAAACACATCCTAGAAATAACACCACAATGCAGTACACACATATTAAGTAAGCACAGGGAATTATTTCTGCTCTGACATGGGTGTACGTCTTCCACTCACTTCAGGGACTACACAAGGCAGACCTAGACCTCTGTTTTCAGTGTAAATTTAAATGAAACATTAAAAGTCTGCAAGCAGTAAAGCAGAGAAGAAATGATGCTGCTATGCCTGAAATAAAAAGATAGGCTATAATTTCACTGTATTTGCTTAGTTTTCAGCTCATTCATTAAGAGATACTAAAATACAGCCATGCAACCACTAGTTTAGTTAATTATAGGCCAAGAATCTCAGTGGATGATCTGGCACACTTCTGCTATTGTTAATGAAGCAATAGTAGTTTGTACCAGCTGAACACATGGTTTCTGTTATCATGAAGAAATAACTGGCCTCGCCCTTGTACACTTATGGAAGAAGAAGAAATGTGGAATAAGAAGGCAGAAATACTGAATGCCTTCTTTACACCAGGCTTCACTGACAGGACCAGCCCCCAGGAATCTCTGGCCTAGGTCCAGGGAAAACCAGAGGTGGATGGAAGATTTTCCTGTGGTCAAGGAGGATAGGGTTAGAGGTCAGCTCATCGAACTTGGCATCTGCAGCTCCATGGAGCCTGAGAGGATGTGTCCACGAGTGCTGAGAGAGCTGGCAGACAAAAATGTGGTCAGGAGCAGTGAGCATGGATTCACTAAGGGTAAATCCTGCTTGCCAACCTGATTGCCTTCTACAATGGCAAAACTACCTGGGTGAATGAGGGGAGAGCAGTCCGTATTGACTACCTGTACTTCAGCAAGGTTTCAGGCTATGCCTCTCACAATGTCCTCATAGGAAAAGCCAGGAAGAGCAAAGGGTGAGGTGGACTGAGAACTGGCGGAGTGACACATCCCAGAGTCATAGTCAGTGGCACAGGGTTTAGCTGGAACCTGTCACTAGTGGTGTCTCCAATAAGAAGCAAGCAGAAACTAGATTGCATAGGAAGTTCCACCTGCATAGGAGGAAGACCTTTTCCACTCTGCAGGTGACCATACATTGGAACAGTTTGCCCAGAGAGGGTGTGGAGTCTATCTCACTGGAGATATTTGAGACTTGTCTGGACACAATCCTGTGCCATGTGCTCTAGGATAACCTTGCTTGAGTAGGGAGATTGGACCATAAGTCCCACTTGTGGTCCCTTCTGACCTTACTCTTCTGTGACTCTGTAATTAAATACAGAGCCTATTTATTATTATTTATCATTAATTTATTAGTTATTTCTGAGAAAGTTACATTTTAGGTTGTAACTTTTAGCTACCAAGAGAAAATTCTTTAGAATCTGTTAAAAAAAAAAAAAGTTTCATTTGATGTTATGGTTTTGGTTAAAAATGGTGTTTGCCTTTCTGCCAGGCTTCTTAATGCATCAGGGAGTAATCCATAGGATTGAAATACACTGCTCTAGTACGATTTCATTCTAGGATTGGAGAAAATACAACGGAAGAAAAGGACTAAATAACACCTTACTTTAGCTCCAGAAATGCTTCTCTCAGGTACTGAAAAACGTAAATACAAATCCAGTAATAATACATTTTACAGTTAGTTAACCCACTACCTTCATTTTGACTTTACCTGAAACCAAATCCTGTGCTTCATACTCATGTGTTAACACGTTCACCTGCCAAAACAAGCTTTCTGGTCATTAAGTCCTCCCCTCAAAACAAAAACAACAACAACAACAACAACAACAACAACAACAACAACCTATGAATAATTTTAAAAAGCCCAAGAAAACAACCCGAAGCAAACAAAAAATAACTGACCAAAAAACCTGAAAAGGCAAATTCTTGTATCATTCACTGTTGGTGTTGAATTACACATCAAGGAAAAGAGTTTTATTTCCATAGGTTTGTTTGCTTTGGTAATTGATGTCTCTTCCTCTTGTGTTTTAAAGCTGTCTTTAACAAAATGACAGCTTAAAAGCCCTCCTTATTCACAGCTTGAGGTTGAAATGGAATCAAGCCAGAGCTGGAATGGCTTTCCAAATTAGCAAGAGAACCTACTGTTGAAGTAGACTATTACCCTGCATGTGTTTGTGCATACAGCCTTGTTTCTCGTAGGCACAACAGGGCTAGCTATCATTTACTCACCTCACAAAGCTGCCTCCTTCCTGTTCTTCTCAAAGAATTTAGTTAAAACAAAAGAAAAATCAACATAAAATCTTCTGTGCTTGAAAGCACTTTTCACTTCAAATGGCTGAGCAGCATCAAATCATTTAGGAAATAACACCAAAAGAGTCTTGAAGTGCTCAAGGCAAACACAGTGGGCTGCAGTTTCAAAGGGGCTGTGTGAGAGGCTCTGAAAGTCTCCTGTCTGGTGAGTACTTACACAATGTGAGTAAGTGGCACACAATAAGCCAGGGCTACAGTCACATCAAAGAAATATACAGTGCAAATTGCATAGATCATCTGGCTTGCAGATCTGCTGAGGCACCTCTTAATGCACATACAAAGACAAGGCTTTTTTTGTTGAGTGCCATCCATACATTCTGGGGAGACCAACAGATGCAAGGCACTTTAGAAATGGGGAATCTAAGTCACATAAAGGCACCAAAATATAAAAAGAAGACCCTTGAAAGGTTAACAGCAAAGGCAGAACATGTCCTTCCTGATCTAAGTTTTCTACCCTTGCACAGAAGAATCCTGAATTTTAATGGAGATTAGCAGAAATTACGTAGCTATTGGGCTGGCTTGCTTACAGGTATTAGCACTCACAAAGCAGCCTAGCATGCAAAGATGATGGGCAATGATTTCCCAGATGCCTCTTGATAATTTTCCCCTTGATTTCAGTTTGCACTGAAATCCCTACAAATCGTCAGTAAATGTGCTCCTTACAGAGACACTCCAGAGCTCAGGAGCAATGAAAAGGGGCAAGATGAACAGCAAAATTACTCCACAGCTTTTCTGAGATAAAGGGAAAATGTCACACGTAATCAGCTTGTATGGCTGTGGGCTGCAGTCAGAGCACTTCTGCACATTGCAACCCAAGAGGCCTGTGCTAACAAAGTTTAAATTAGAGGAGCTAAAAGTAAGAATTTCATAAGTAAGTAAAGGGCACATGCAGAGCCTAAAACCACCAGTAAAATTGCAGCAACAGCAAAATGAGACCACACGTCAAGAAAACTAAAGAAACTGCTGACTATGATAATGAACTACCTTGGAAAAATCACAACCTTATTCCACCTTGCCAAGAGAGTTGGATCACACATTAGTCCTCAAAGCAACTTAATTATTACTCACAGTTCCCTTTCTCAGCTGCCTTGCTGCACTCCTTGGACTTGAACAATAATCATGGGATGGAGCACCATACAGTCAGACTCTGCTGGGTCAGCATCAAGGGCTAGGCAAGGCAAATCACATATGATTTCAAATGCCTGGTTGCTTTCCTCATAAGCTGCAAGCACTTCTATTTAGCTTTCTGAAAGAGCTTATTAGGAAAATATGTGAAAGGCGGTTGTAGCCAGGTGTGGGGCAGTTCCTTCTCCCTAGTAACAATTGATAGGATGAGGAAATGGCCTCAAGTTGCATCAGGAGAGTTTTAGATCAGATATTAGGAAAATTTTCTTTATTGAAAGGCTTGTCAGGCATTGGAACAGGCTGCTGAAGGAAGTGGCTGAGTCACTATCCCTGGAGGCACTTAAAAGACCTGTAGATGTGGCACTTAGGGACACAGTCTGTAGCAGACTTAGCAATGCTGCGTTAATGCTTGGGGTCAATCTTATGGGTCTTTTCAATGATTCCATGATTCCCTGGAAAGAAGTGAATGCAGCTAGGATTGACTCAATTTTCCTGGCTTGGGCACTAATCCCCAAAACCCAGGTGAAACTCAGTCTAGCTCTATTATCTGCTTCCAGTGAGAGGTCATCAGAAGGGACAGCATGGCCCTGAAGAGTGGAGGTGTGTGCCCTTTCTCACCTCCCTGCCCACAGCATAGCCTAGTTTGCAAGGCATTCAGGTGTTAGTTTTGGTAGTAAATCCCAAAGCCAGGCAAATGTTATTGTGCTTCTGGCATTTCACTGGGCATTTTTTCATAAGTTTTAGGTGGGTTTTTTTTCAGAGACTAACCTTGCTTCCTAACCACAGATCTTTCCTTTATTTAGATTATTGGATGCTTCAAAAAGATGCAGAGCAGACAGGGCCTTGGAGTTGTTTTCACCACTAAATTAAAAAAAAAAAAAAAGGCTTCATAAAATCTCAGTTTTTAAAGCAGTTTCCTAATTGAGACTGGTTACCTCAGCAAAGTGTCTACCATGGGATCAGAGATTAGTGGTCTGAGAGAGAGGAGCTGGAGATGAATGCAGAAGCAGCAAGGACAAAACCTGGTCCAGCCCAAGCTCTTCTTGCTGAGAAGACAATGGCATTTATATTGTGGAAGGCCAAGGTTTCTGAAGTGATGATGGAGAAGAGATGTACCTACAGCCAGCCATGGTCACTGGGGGTGCTGCTCCCAGCTGGGGCAGCTGAGCAGATGTGCATACACACATAATGGGGGACATGGGCTGCCTGTGCTGGCCCTTACACCCAGACATGTGCTCTTCAGTCACTCTAATGGGAAAAGGATGACTTGTAATAGCATTAAACTTTTCCTCCAATCTCTCCAGACTTTCTGTCCCCTGTTCTATGCAACGCTCCCAGGGCCTACCTAACCACAGTCCCCTCCTACGTGCCCAGCTGCGGGATTGATACAATTTGACTCTCAAAAATTTTCTCCTGATGGGACTTGGTGGAGTCAGAAAGATGAGTTGGCAAAGGGGTATTAGACATTAACCTTAGTGGCCAGGAAAACTTGGAATTTGTATTTTAAAATAGGAGTGAGTCTTCATGTCAAAATATTTTAATATAATGTAAAACAAAAATAAAATAATTTACGGGGGAAAAGCTTCAGGTTTGCAATGCATTGCTGGAGTCAGGGAGGAGGGAAGGCAAATTTCCTGTTTTTCTGGCTTTTTATTTCAAGTAGTCTATCATGCAATAGAATCAGTCTTCACTTAAAATATATGTGCCAGTGTGATGTATTACTGTTTTCAGGGGACCTATTTTCACAGCAGAGTGCGACCTGGCATGAGTGAGCCCACGTGGCATGTTCTGTCTGTCTGAAAAAACCTGCTTTGTTTTGGGTGTTTCATCATCATACCAACAATTTAAATAGTCATATCTCTCTAGCCTTTGTTCCCTAACCTAGGGCTCTCCCACCTTTCTTCCATGTACCTCCTCATCCTCTTTTCCAGTTCCTCCTTCCTTTTGTTCTTTTCTGTGTGTTGCAGCCCTTGAATCACACCCCTGTTGCCAGACAGTTTGTCCTCTGCGGTGCTGAATGGGCACTTGAGAAGGCAGCGTGTCTCCTGCTCAGGAAGCGGCTGCTTATTTCACACACAGAGAGGAGCAGCAATTCAGCACAGCGGGAGAAATTACAGAATGCAGCCTGGAGGGGAGGTCGATGAGACAGAACATTTTTCTGGAGCTTTCTGGCTCCATTTAACCTCTCAATAAAAGTAGGTTAGAGCATCCTGATATTAAGGACCATGTGAAAGAGGAAAATGAAAAAAACACGAAAGCGTAGAGGGGAAGGAGGAGGAGAAGGGAGTCTTTGTATAGGAAAAATCTCCTTGCAGGTAGTGTACATAGAATTCCTTCCTGATGTACAGTATAAACAATGGATTATTATGCTTGGCTCAAGAGTTTTCAAGTGTGACTTTTTTTTGGTCAGAGTCAGGTCTGAGCTGTCACAAGTCTAACCATGCTTACCTCTGCCTCTGGGCTTGGTGGAGGAGAGACTAAAGAGGAGAAAGTAGAAAAAATATTGTCACAGTTCATACACACAAATCTAGAAAATAATTTGTGCTGTATTCTTAAAAAAAAGAGAAGTGTCTGAAGGTCCCAGATTCTTTGCAAACACAATCAATTATGCTTTCAAACAGGTGCTGAAGTGCTGAGCAAAGACTTTTATTCCCATTTCTCTATATGGGGAAACTGAGGAACCTTTCCCAAAGGGTAGTGTGAGACAGCTCTGGACTAGCAAGACACAGGTAAAGGGATGGGGACATCACCGTTAAAATGAAATGTAAAATTGCTTGTTAACAGAAAACACCCAGAGAACCATGAGGAGGCTACTGCTTTAACTTCATTGTAATTACTAATGTAGACTGATAATGAGGGGGAAAAAATAGATCTGCAAGCCAAGGCAGTTTTTCTACCCCTGAACTATGATGGATAAAGATGTTTGAGTGGGATTTTATAATACATTATTTCTGTTTTAATCAGGCACTATAAAGCAGCAACAGGGCTTATATACTTCACATCTGCTTTGGATTATTGAATACACACAGTAGACTGAAAGAGCACTTACAGTTCATCAAATTAAGCAAAAATGTATAAATTAGGTACCATCAAGCCCACAGGCCAATGCATTTATGAAGAGTGAAGAAGGGGAAACAGGAGAGATTTAAAAGATAAGGCATTAAAATGTACTTTACAGTATGCTTTTAAGAAATGACATTCATGACTGAAGAAAACAATTAACAAGCATCTCAGTCTGTTTCAATCCATCGTGTGAAGCTAAGACCCATTTCTATATGTCTCCATAGTCAACTATCCATCTTCCCAGGCCAGCTATCTATCTTCCCTGGTCATTGATTATTGCAGTATTTCCAAAGAGCATGATTTATTGTCTCCTACACATGTTGCAGCTCATATAGCACGCCTGTCATGTGAGGCAGGCTCTGCCTGGAGCTTAACATCTGCAGTGTGGATACAAAACTCAGGGTCTCACACACAAAACCTGTTTTGCAGGATAACATGTGGAGCAGAGGCATTGGTATGCTATGAGACAAAATGGCAGCCTTCTCATTGCAGAGCAGCTTTCCTGTCACATAAAAGCCTCATCCAGCTTTAATGATCCTAGGAATTTCAGCACTTCTCCTTGTCTCTGGGCTATCAGAGAGGGTACCTAAGTGGAGAATCTCAGCTTGCTTTTTGGTGTTATGAGTTTGCCAGTCAGTCACTATTCCTTTCCTTTGCTGCTGGCTCCTAGGCACCCATAATAAACCAGTGATATATTTTTTCCCCTGGTGGTTCCCATGCAAGTTTTGAATATGTTCAAGATTGCTTAGGCTCCGCGCTAAGACTGGAGGCTAAGACAGCCTGAAGATGTCTTCTGCAGGAATGGGAGGCAGTAGGTGCCAGCCCATTTCAGAAAGAACTGTAAATTATTGTCCTAAAGGCATAGGGTGAGAAAAGGGCAGTTTCACCTTTGTAACACCTAATCAGGAGGGAGGGAAGGAACAGCTGGACACAGATAGATGAGGAAAAAATGGAACAAACTTTTTTTCTTCCATATACACCAAGATGGCATAATTTCTGTTGTGTCTTTTATTGTTGTGATAGATTATGAGAATTGCCACAAAGTAAAGATAACAGCAAAAGCTAAGATAGTTCTTTAAAAGCATGGAGGGGAAGCCATCAGGATTATGAACACGTCAGAAATTAAAGCAACTTGGAAATGAATCACAAACCAAAAACCTTTATGTATCTGATAAACTGTTTGTAAAGATGGTCATATATCTTTTTGCTACATTGCAGCATGAAACACCACCTTTTCAGCAAGCACTTTACAGTAACCATTAAATATAATTGTCCTCAAAACAATTACTATTATTTCTCATCTCTACGAAGGCAAGACCTCAGACATTAAGTAATCATCTGAAAATCCCCATTGAAGACTTTTTAGATCAAAGGGAAGTTTTGTTTCTAAAGTAAACTCAAACAACTGAGACTCAAATAAGATAAAAATGGGAATACTAATTACCAACCAAAATTGCAAACTATGTTTTAAATACTAACCTGCTATGTAAGGAACATTTTATGAGTACTATTTGCCAGTTTCTTCTAAAGGAGTTTTTCTGTGTCCATTATCAAATTCTGCTCATCTTTCAGATCTCTACAGTATTCTTACAGGGAATGTGTTAGATGAAACTACTGAAGAGTAGATTCAGTATGTGAGGTAGGTAACCAGTTAAGATAGACAAGCGTTCCCTTCCCATTTCCTACAGAAACATTGGGTAGGCATCCAATATTGGGATGTGGAACAGCTGGATTGAGAAGATTTCTGATTTGGATTCCATAAAATAATCCTTCAACAACTGAACTGCATATGGGAATGACCATGCATTAGGTCTTGCAGTTTAGAACAAAGTGGCTACTTTAAATTATGCTGGAAAGTAAAATTCTTAAAATGCACTGCCTCCTTAATAATTTTTTATTTTAAATAGTCCAGAGTCCCTGTACCCTGAAAGTGTCAAGTACAGAAACATGATTTCTGGCGTGGTCTCAATGCATGGTGTTTGTTGGTCTTGCTCCTCCTTCTGCCTTGTGTGGTAAGACAAGAGGCAAGGAAGGTGAGATTTGCAGGTGTCTAGCATCCGTGGGTTTTCACCAACAAATACATGTCTGTGGCTACATTCATATGCACGTACGTTTATACAAATATGTACACGCACACACATATAGAGAGTGGCTATGGCTCACAGTCTGTGGTGCCATCTGGTGGAAAGAAGTCAGCAGCGGCCCTACCGCTAAAAAATTGAACGTACAAGTAGCCTTAGAATGAGGAAGAAAGGAATGAAACCCCAAAAGTAGGAAGGTCTGATCATATGATTAATGGAAGCCACAGTGCTCATCAAAACACAACCAGTTCCAGTCTGTCTCAACACCTAAAGCTTCTTGCCTTGACTGACACTCATTGATATGGATCAGCAGTCATTGAGGAGCATTTAAAACCACAAAAAGCTTGAATGGCTAATGGAAAAACAGAAATACTCCCTGACATGTCTAACTGTCTCCTTTCCTGATTCTGTCTGAGTTAGGAGGGTTGGAGTCTTGCGGACTTAATGGAACAGCAAACGTCTTCAATGTCTTCAACATTGCATCTCATAGAGAACCTTTAACAGTGAGCAAATACTTACATAAATACAAGCTCTTTTTTTTTCTTGATGGCCTGTCAATTTCATCTGGCTTCAGTTGTCTCCATTTCTCTCAGTTGATGCAGTTCTTCCTATAAAACTGTATATTGCAACTTTTAGACAATAAAAGCAATCATTTATTTTAAAGATTTCCTGGAGTAATGTTTGCCATGTAGGCAGAGGAAGGCAGTGTTGTTTTATATGAAGGATCTGGGTTGGTTTTCTCCAAATTATTTTTGGTTTTTTGAAGGAAAAAAAAATGGACTAGTTACTTTTTTAGAGAAATATTTTATCTACAAAGACAACACATCAGAACAGATCAAGGCCTGAGGCAGCCTGCCCAATATGAGTGAGGTCTTATTCTTCACTAGGTTATGCAATATTTGGTCATTTGGGAATGTTCTTTTATACAGAGTTATGATATACTTCTAACTGTGTACTTACAATTACACTGAGGACTAGGGATAGGCATAACATTGTTAGGCTTCCATGGCAGAAATACATGCAGCAAAAACAGTTTTGTAGATAAACAAAAAATAGTTGAAATGTTCATCAGTAAGGCTGGTGACATTATATCATGTTCATATTCTTACAAAGTAGCTTTAAATAATAAAATGTAGCTGACAGATATCAGCTTTCCTTTTTTCAGATGAAGATCCTGGAATTATTCAGTTAATTATATAATGGTCAGGGTTGTTTCTTAAAAGGCTGGAAAGTTTGTCAAGTGTTCTATGTCTCATAAAAAATATATTCTGGAATGCAGAGACTTTAAGTGCATAGCAGAGCAACCACAAATACACAGCCATATACCAGCTGTAGTTAGTTTCTGGAGCTGAGGTAAATGTGTGCCCCACACTTCTTCCTTCATTTTCTTTCCCCAGGCTCCCTTTATCCTTTGCCCATTCAGTGCTTGTATATCACTTCTCTACTTAATGCTCAGGGTCTCTTAAGGCTCCATCCACCCCTCTGACAGCCATTAAACCCTCTCAAAAAAACCCAGATGGAATTGCAATGGGGCAAGTAGGTGATATGACTAAATAAAAATCCCATCCCTGTTGAGATAACATCCTAATCCATTGGCAGTCTTTCTTGATAAAGAGGAAGAAAAATCTTGGGCAAGATTTCAGAACTTGAGTTATGGTTGAACCACCTTTATAGCTGCCAAATTAAATATATTCCTTGACCTTCAAAATTCAGCATTGTCAAAATGTGTTCTTAAATCTCACTGAAAAAAGAAGAGTTAAACTGCATGACTCTTGTTTCAGCCGTTGCCTTATTTCTGCAATACTTGCTTTTTGTTCTTGTTTTGTTATTTTGTTTCTCACTGCTTATATTATGATCTCTGAATCACAGGCTGCCTCTTGTATCCAGTGAACTCAGCAGAATAATTTGTATTGACTTTACTTGGTACAGAATTGGATTTGCTGTCCATTGCTCTAATCTGTTAGATTGCTTTTCTCCTTTTATTTCTTTCCTATATGTAAATAAACAATGAATATAGAGAAGTTGTACTTATTGGCTAATGTGGTTGTTGGAAGACTGGAAACTAAACAAAAAAATGGCTATTTTGGGGAACAATTTTCACACCATTTTTTAACAAAATATTTGTCCGTAAATTTTGACTATGAGTTGTTAAAAAACAAACTTCCATTTCCTAGAGAAATGAAACACTTCCTAATAACTACAAACCACCTTTCTGCCTTCCTGTAGCTGAGATTCTTTCCCACCCCTATCATTCAACAAATCCATTGGGAAAAAATTATCATTTTTTCTCCCAGTTTTTCTAACAAAATTCCTTAGTTTCTGTGTAAGCTCAGAAATAATTAATTACTGAGAAGAGGAAGGTTTCATTTGTAGGACATTTCAGCGAGTTCAGTGGTGAATGCCTGGAAGACCCTATGATGTGCATTGTTACTATGATTAATGACTCTTATTATTGATGCAGAACCATAAAATTATATGGGTTCTGTCAAGAATAAATAAGAGAGCAATGTGTTCTACTATAAAGAGTTGCAGCAGGAAAATAGCTAAGATTCATAAAAAGAAAATCTTTGCAGATAAACAAATATGTAACCAAAGTGTGGACATGATATGCTCCCTTTTTTGTTCTTGGAATGTTGTCTTTTCTCTGAGATGGGAGGTGGACTGAGCTCTTAGAGGATATAAGAAAACCAGAACACAAAAAAGAATTTGAATTTAATGAGGGATCTGATACATTTCCTCATGAAATCTTGAAAAAGTCATTTGAAGACCATTTCTTTACAAATACACACCCAAACTGATGTCTGACTAAAGAAACTGACCGTAAATGGGATGGTGTCACAATTTTGGGGAGCTGGAAAGAGACCCCCTTTTCAACCCTGGTGATTTCTTTGCAGGTTCAATATGAGCATTATCCCCTGTGGTCTCAAGGTGCTCTTTTCTCTGGGGTGCTGCTGCACATCCTCACTCAACAATAAACTCTGTGCGTAGGTAGTGACACAAACTTGGATTGTGGAAAGTAGAGCCTGAGTGTGTCTGGTAATCTGCAAATTATTTAGGTAATCAACAGCCGAAAATATACACTCTGGGATTTGGTAGTATCTGCCTTGTTTAGATAGATATCCATCTCTGCCTAGGGCCAACAAATGGAAGCCAAAGTAATTTCACCTGAGGCCTCAAGAACTATCAGAGACACAGCAGAAAAATTCATCAGGGAATTGTGGCTTCCATATCAAGAGAAAGTTTTCTCACACTGCTAGTCAAGCTCACTTTCAGTGGTTTTTGGTTGTAAAATGGTCGGAATATCACCTATTTTTGTGCATAATGGAATGAATGAAGCAAAATGGAATCTCTGAAGTGATTGTGATTTTAAAAAAATATAATACAGAAAAAGTAAGACCTAAACTCTTGGAAAAAACACCAAAGTTTGTATTTGGATGGAGGAGTGATATCTAGTATCATGAAAGAGTACAAATATAAGAAACCAAGTGATATATGGATGTTGTATTGGCAACACGTAGGGAAGAAATGGGTTCACATGTGTTTCAAAGCTGAGGCAAGAGGGCAGAGACAGGATCAGTTTTTCCTCCTTACCTCAATGTTACAAGAATACCCTACATGACCACGTGCACCACAGTTCTGAAATCACCTCTGTCTTCCCTATGTTCTCATACCATACTCAAAAGCACAATTTAGGCTCCTTCCATGCTTGATTCTTCTGGGCTGCTCTTGTTCTCTCCATGGTTGTATTCCATAAGGTTTCTCATTTCACGTCATGTTCAGCACAGGGACTCCTTCAGTTGGCACCTCTCACACGCTGCTTCTGGCTTCATTCTTAGAACACCTCATAGGTATTTCCACTGCTTTTCTGAGCCTTAATTACTGAAAATGTGTCTGGGCAGTATCAACTGACACTAAAACGATTTCCTCTTTAATGTCAATTGAAAAATGAGTTCCGTTTCTTGCTCCAAATGCTACTTTCATGTCAATAATTTCATGAGGCCCCTGAGAGTTTTACTGGAGCTGCCAGCTGCCATGGTGGAATCGTGCCGTGTTGGACCAAGCTCCACGAGCACACACTCAGTTGTTACTGACATTCTGCATTTTGAGTGCTCAGTACTTAAAGGAACATCAAATATTTTGAATAGATCTGCATTGGATGGGAAGGGGGAGACAGTGCTGCAGAGAGCTACTGTGTAGACAGAAGCAGTAACGAATTCTCTTGCAAGAAAAAGAGGTTTGGAGACTTCTTAAGTAAAGCTATGGGAGAGGACTGAGAGGGGTTTTTGGTGCTCATTATGGTGAAAAGATTTCCCTGCTTAAGTCTTTCTCTGACCTCTGCACAGAGATAACTTTCCTGTCTAGAAACATGGACTTCCATGCTTTTTATTCTCTACAGATTACATCTCTGCTGTGTCTGTTGCACCTAATGGCATCTGCAGCCACTAAAAGTGAGGATGGCAAAAGCCCAAGCTGGCACTGGCATGCAGTGGTGTGGATCAAATGAACAGGCACGTTTTGCACGTGTGCCTTGCTACCAAGCAGTTTTTATTACTGAAACTCTTGTAGGGAGAAAGAAACAGGTTGTCAGCTCTGTAGCTTGCTCTTTCATTTGAATTCTGAGGATGGGTTTTGGGTTAAAGAAGACTGACTATAATGCACCATGGGGTTCCTAGTGCATAAGATTATCCCGGATCTGTTTATACACATGTACATACATTCATATCCTAGCACAATGCCTTTCCTAAATGGCATTTTATAAAGTGGCAGAGGAAAGCAGAACTTTGCAAAGGATGGAAAGCAGACATTTTTCTTGACTCTGGCCAGCAGCTTAGTCTGCAAACAAACTTATCACACAAGTGTGAATCTTCTGTAAATCTTTTTGAAACAAGTCTGAAATACTCAGTGTCTCTCACTGCACTTCTGCTAAGGTCTGTTGGCAGGTGTAGCTGTGCTGATTAAATGTCTGTCTGTGTGTGCTGGGGTTGGGGGCAGGACACAGGTAGCTGAAAGAGGAAAGTGACTGGAGCATTTTTATTTTTTTTTTGGTAAATAATTTATTTTGGACGACTGTAGATACCACTGCCAGAAAAAGTAATCCTGCTATGAAATTTTTCATCCTGTGTTTCTGAGCCCTTTTTACTGATAAAGGGAAAGTTTGCTTGTACCACAGTGAGGAGAAGACAATTTTCTGGGCCAGATGCTGTTGTCTTCCTATTTACCATTGAAGTTTCCTTGTTCCCTCACAGCCTGCATGTACCTCAGCCATCCATGCTGCTTCAGTTCTTTCCCTTTAATCTGTACACAGAATTAATCAGAATTATTTGTTAATTCACTCACCAGGGCAGCTCGTGGTCATTTAGGAGTGTGCTTTTGTAGTAACCTCCAAAGGAGAGGCAAAATAGGATAGAGCCTTACCACCCTGCTAAGCCTAGGGAAGATTCTTTCCTACCTCTTCTTTTCAGGAAGTTTGTTTAGTTTTGTCCAATTATCTAGAACATTTAATACTTCTACACAACAGACAAACTGCTTCTCTGAGGTAAACAGTCCACACTACCACAGTGAGCTTTGATGCTCAAGTCCCTACTTTTTAATGAGAATTCTTTCCAAGCGTCGTAAAAAATTACATGCTTTGGGAAAAAATAACTGAAAAATTCCCAGCAGAGAATCCAGTGTGGTTATAGCTCGTTGAAGCTATACTTTTTGAAGGTTTCTCTTCGGTGCTGTGTAGGCAAGTAACAGAAATTCCCTCAGAAAGTTACACTCTGCATGTCAGAGAGGATGTGTCATAGGGAAGGGAGAGATAAATGAGCTTGAAGTGGGTTGGGAGGAGAAGGAAGTTCTAATAAAACCAACTATAACTTAGCCAAAAAGCAGAGGTTTTTGCTTTTGTAATTCCCTGATGCTGGGTCTCCACAGCTGCAGGAAGTTTCTGACACCTATTTTTTTTTTTTTTTCTTTTGGTGGAAAGGAGACATGAAGGCCTTTTTCTCAGGACTTCCTGTCAAGAGGAGCTGGCTGCAAGAGCTGAAATGTATTACAGTAATAAACATATTTCACACAGGCAGGACTGGCAAATGGAAGGACTATTGCTTCAGTCCAGGGAAGCTCTTGATGTGAAAGAAAACCTTCTTTGCCCAGGGGCCTCTCGTGCCTCTGTCCAGGGGCAGATTCCTCACTAGAAGTACAGACACCGTTTCCAGCATGCAGCGAGCATGGAAAGGGTCATTTTCCAAGGGAAAGCAAGGAGAAAGTGTCATTTGCAGAAAACACTTCCAATGCAAGCCCTGTTCCCAGTGCAAAAGACAAAAGCAGGGCCAATTTTATGGCCAGCTCACTGCACAAAACATTAAAGTTATGTTCAGGTGAGGAGCTCTTCTACAAAGACAATTCAGTTCCCTTGTGTAGTAGAAACAACCCTGCTGTGAGCATCCTGTGTCAGTCATTGCTACAGACAACACTCATCACTACTCAGAGCACGCTCAAAGCTTTAGTACCTTGTAAAGGTCAGTCTGGCCCCCAACATAAGTCTTTTTGGATTGAAGAAATATTTCATCCTTGCCATACAGGTCTGCACAGGGGTGAATCATACACCCCAAGATGATTTTGGTGGCACTGAAACTACTGGGTAACTCTATTTTTCTAAGCAGTAGTAGATGTTTCTTTCAAACATTTTTTTTTTTCTGGAAATAAAAAGAATTTGATATCCTCCAAAAATCGGCATCTGCAAACAGCTGTTTAGATCCCAAAGCCCTCACAGAACAATCAGTATGTGGAATGGGAAACAGACTTTGGAAAGCAGTCCTTGAACTCTGTGTTATAGCCAGCTATTGCTGTGAAAAGTTACCAGAAACACCAAATCCCACTGAACTCAGATGTGTCAGAGGGTCTAGCAGAAATCTGAATCACTGAATAGATCAGGCAGATGATGTTTCCTTCCCTCATAAGCCTAGCAGAACATGTCTTTTTTTTTCTCTTTGCGTGGTACCTGGTGGGGATTGAGACCACTGTGTGTTACTGTAATAAATATTTACTTGCTCATTTGGAAGCATGCATGAGACATAATACTAAAGGGTCACAACTGAAGAATAGGGAAGAAACATTGCAAAACTGATTTTATTTATTTATTTTTAAGTTGTAACTTTCTGGGGCTCTCAAAAGCTCAGCTCTGGAGCAAGAAAGCCAGGCAGTCACGGTGCTTGCTAAGAAGAAAACCTGGAACTTGCAGCACAAGTGGAGAAAGGAAGGACTGGTCAGCTCTCCACTTCCCCTGGTGGCTTACTCAGTTTGCTGTGCAGTGGTTGTTCTTCAGCTAAGGATTGCTGTGTCTTGGTATCAGCTGAGATGTGTCTACTTCCCTGCTTCTGCCTCTTCCTCTACTAAAAAGAGGCTCAGTGGTGGCAGTACAACTTCACATGTCACCAAGACTAACTAGAAAAAACCAAGATGTATGAAAAGCTCAGAGGAGCTTGGACTTCACTAAAGAGAATTTCATACAAGATTAACACCAGGCAGAAGTTGCTCTACCTGAGGAAGAGAGCATCCCAGTCAGCTGCCATGTGATGTAGCACAACTGTTAATAAGGGGGAAATTATTTCTGAGTGAAAAACATGGAACTTCATCCCACAGGAATTATGTTCAAGGAGCTTACACAACTTTCAGTTGGCTGCGTGTCAATGGCTGAATTCCACGAAAGACAGAAAATGTAAAAAATGGTGAAATAAATCAAATAATAGGTGTAAATCATGGTTTATATCCTTTTCTCACACGCTTCTATTTTTCAGCAGCATTTCCATGCAGCAGAACCTAGGGCCTCAGTTAGTCACACTATAAACATAAGCCTATTCAGCTTTTAAAAATAGCTGCATCAACTTTGAACTCCGCCATTTAAAGCAGTGCAGATATCTAGTAGATTATTTAGCTATAATTTATGCTCCTTCAAGTAAACTCAGTGAGGTACCAGTGCAAACCATCTGCTAAAAGTGAGCACACCTTTGGCAGAGGCCTATGCGCATTAACTTTGAAAAGGAAGGAAGTGGTTTGGTCACAGCATCTTGCCAAAAAGTGGATTTTTTCAGGAACATCGTAACATTGGTAAACAAACCTTGATGACCCTGCATGTGTTTCCTCAAACCGACAGACTCTGGGAGGGCTTAAGTGGAGGGATATGCTGTCTCCTGCCTGTCTCCCATCTACAGGGCTGCCTGCCTTGTGTGCTGCAGTGGTCAGCTGCAGCCTCCTGTCTGGATGTGCTAGGCAGCACCTTCTCCTGCAGGCAGGCTCCTTATCTGCCTGGCACAAACCCTCCCCTGTTGTGTGCAGCCTCAGGACCACCTCTGCTGGCCATTAATGAGCACCATGGCTCGGGCTCGCCTGGGCCAAATGGAGGCTTTTTCCGAGTGTTCTGCTGCAGGTCAGACTGACACCAATGGGCCAAGGAGCTGAGGCACAGACAAAGGCTACAACAAGTTTACCAACAGTCAGGTTGACATTTTGGTTTGAATCATGGCTTGCTTGGTACTTTCAGTAACTTCTGCTGGAGTCCTGTCTGCTCCTGACCCTTTGCTTCTGCGTTTGCTGATCATTATTGGCCCACTGAGACCTTGCTCTTCATGTGCAACCTCTGGTTATCCAAAATAATAAAATTAAAATTTATATAAACCTGCTAATTATGGAATTGTCCGAAATTTATGTTACACCAGCTATTGATTTTTCTCTCTTCCCCTCTACTTGAAATCTCAAGGAGCGACAATCCAAGGACATGGCTTTCTCCACATGGAAGTCATGGACATCCATTCCAGATGCAGACTACTGATAAAAACAGCTTTTGCCCTCTGGAGGAAACACACGTCACACATTACAAACCCCATTTGTCCTTGTTATTTTAATTCTAAGGTTAAGCCAGATACAATCATATAATTTGCCAATTAACTTTTTTGTTTTGGACACTGACAGTGGGACCAAGAGGATGAGAAGATAAATCCTTCTTACCTGAACTTCTGTGGAAGCTGATGCAAACCCCCCTTAGACTGGTTCCATATGCACACAGACTGTGAAACCAAAACCACTAATGCCACAGTTGTTAGCAATTTCCTTTTTGTAGAGCTTGAAGTGGAATGATCTTGGAAATGGAGCAATCCTGGCAGTGACAAAGATGAACCTGACACCAGAACATCAGACATAAACCACCTTTGCACCATCTGTGTTAGCGGAACACAGTGTCCCGCTTTCTGCTGATCTCCCCAACCTCCTCAGCCACCACTCAGAGTTCCAGACAGGCTGCAGCTTCAGCCGCCTGCCTTCGTCCTTTTCTCACTATCATCATGGCCAGCAGCAATGCACATTTCAGCACAGGTGCACTTGAAAAATCCCCTCTCTCCTGCTTCCTCGTCTCATTCCTCTGTCTTCTAAGGATTTCTTTCTGGTTAAGCTGAAGGGAGTTAGAATCTCACTGATGTGTATTTCATTGGGTAAAACAAAGTGAAAAGAACGTGTTCAGGCAATCCCAAAAAACACATATAGGGCTGAAGGAGGCACATTCCTGGTAGGTAAAAAGGAGTACCCAGTGACTCCCAACCTGTGAACAAAACTTGGCTGGGGAGGAGACTGGAGCTGGGCCCTTCCACCCCATCCTAACCTTTGCCACAGAAACTGCCTGGTGGGAAGAAATGCACAATGCCACAAGAGAGCTGCTGAGTGAAGCAGCCATGGGGAATGCACCAAATACCTTTCTTGTTCCCTGTGAGATATGGCTGAGGACGCAATTTACTTTCCAGTTTCCTTTCAAGATGAACTATGGCTCGCTCTACCACTGCTTAGGCTGTACTTATTCCACAAATAAAGATTTTCTGTCTTCCATGTGGCAACTTTTGCCCTGAAGTAACTCTAAAATAAACCTCAGAAACAGAGGCAGTGTTCTGGCAGGTGCACAGCTGAGAGCCTGGACAGCAGATACCCATCGGTGCTATACATTCAGTCTTGGTGTGAGAAAATCATACTGCTGTATTTCACCTCCTAGCATGAGGGTAGCTGTGCTGCTGGCAGGGCAGCAGAGCTGTCCTGTCTCTCTGATTCCTCCCTTCCATTTGGAGGAATAGATGTGGAGGAGGCAGACTTTGCTGCAAAGCCTTTCTGCTCCCTCTCTGCTCAGCACAAGAGCCTTGGGAAGCCTCTCCAGAAAGGTGCCACAAGAACACAGAGTCACCCAGCTCTTTTCTTTATTTTTTTATTGAAAGCTTCATCAAAGAAAACAGAAGTTTAAACCTAACATCCACTGATCTACAGAAAGCCCCAGGAGTGGGAAAATGGCAGCTATTTAGGACTGTGTTACAAATGGAAAACAAAAAAAAAATCATAGCAGTACAGATCTTTCAGAGACATTCTGAGACATCAGCACAAAGATGCCCATATAAATAAGATTCATAATTTAATGTATCACAGAGGTTCTGTATTCTACATTTTGGCTACAGTGAAGTCTGTAAGGGCTGTTAAGAACCTCTGAACCATTTTTCTGATGCATGTTTTCTTGATAGGAAGTTCATCTGCTGTCAAAGCTGCTTTGATTTTTCTTACAGATAGAATCTATTTATTCTCCTTTAAAAAGGAAAACAATTAAAATTCCTAAATGAATTCTGTACACTTCCTGGTTTTACATAAAATTGTTTTGCCTCAAAAAGATAGTAGAATTTTCTTCCACTCTGGAATACATCATATTTAATAATACTTCAATTACATAAACATAATGTTCTCTTCTTTAGGCTGTATTTTTGGGCTTTTAAAAATATAACTGACTTGAAATTTCACCAAATTCATAAAATTATTACCCAAGAGAAAGACACTTAAAGGCAGAAAATTAACATTGGGCAGGTACTCTTTTAAGGACAACAGATCCAGATCTTGGAAGGTGCTTACACCTTGCAGGCTTTGGACCTACAAGGAAAAATGGGTTTGTGAACCTGTCAGAGACTGACACTTCCCACTTCATCACACATTTTTATTAAGCTGAAAGAACTCAGCTGTCCCTGTTGGGGACTTAACAGTTGAACTGAACAACTTCAATAAACACACGATTTTTTTCTTATCATGGAAATCTGAACCAGTGCTGGGATTAATTTCTTTTACAGCTTTACTCGCATAATTTTCTGTTTAATTTTAACAAAGAGCATGTTAATCAAGGGGAGAAGAAAGGGTCTCTTCTGCCTGCTTTGAGGCACAAAGGTGAATAAATCTCTGGGGTACATACAGAGCTCTAGCCTATTTGGGTGACAGGAGCAATATAGAAAAAGTTGGTGCTCTTTTTGAGAGGAAAATAACTCTCCTTACACTGCATCTTTGCTGCTTGCTGAGATTCTAGAAATCTGCTCCACTGAAGGGGAGGAGAAGTCTGCTGCTTACTCAGCCCTCCTTCTGAGAAAGTGTGCGTGCATGACTGTGTGTATGCGTATCAGAAATGAAAGGAATCCTCATTACTAGAGTCAATCAATCGTCATTAAACAGAAATGACTAATGCACCAAATGTCAGCAGTTTTGTTGTTTTCTGTTTCGCATTTCCATCACACCGTGACTGTTTTCTTGGTTCACGTGGGCTACAGAGAAAGACCAGGAAAATCTCTTACTCCAGGGCATTTCTTTTATATCCGGACCAATTTCATGTTGAATAAAGTTTTGAAAGGAAATGTTGACCATGCGTGTATCAAACATTACTATCTTCAACTACCACATTTGGTCTCATCACTAAAAATGGATCGATTCATTACTTTAAGCACATTATCACTCTTTAGCATGACTCTTGCTATAGGTGGAGTTAAGTGAGTCTGCCTAAACCTGTTTTGCTCATGTCAACCTCAGCATTAAAATGAAGTGGCATGAGGAGCACCATCAAGCTTAAAACCATGAAGCATGGCAATTTTTTAAACACTTAGGATCAGTCTCAATCTTCAGTACCATAAACAACATAATATAGATCCAAATACTATGACATATTAAAAATAAACTTTATTACAATGCAGGCTTCCTCAAATTTGCTGAGTTTTGGTACACATACATACATAAATTATACCCTTCATTTGATTTTTACTCAAGTAAAAATCCATTCGAATGCTACAGCCCAATTGCCTGTTGAAAGTTTAAGCCCTCACTTTTCTAATGACCAGCCTTTATCTTCCACATTTGGGCATGCATCCATAGCAGAAGATGATACAATGTGATGCAATTGCTCTCAGATATGCCTCATTCTGCATTATGGTGAATTTCTTGACCAACACAACCAAGGCAGTCTCTTGGTAAACAGAACTATACAAGTAAGCACAGGCTAAGGACATTTCAAGAGTCTGTTTCACTGGAAGGCAATAAGAGGACATTCACAATTTGAGGCCTGACTGTCACAGGTGAAAAGTGCTTACAAAACCAGCAGTAGAGCCAGATAGGAAGAAGAGTCCCTCTGCAATCTCAGCGGGAACAGTGAGATTTTTTCAGTGCCCTGATCTACACTTGGGTCAGCACCTGCAAATATAATACTCTCTTCAGTTCCATTGTATCTTTTTTTTTTCCTCAATGTTAAGTGACAAGCCCAGGTATTCAGAATTTTTCTAGCCATAATTCATAGTTTTCTGACACCCCTTTTGTATTTATCTTTTAAGGTTAAAAAGAAAAAAAAGAAAAAAAAAAAAAGACCAAAGCTGAACATCCAGATTTGATTATTTACAAGAATTCAGGTGTGATGGAAAGTACATATGCAGTTCGGTTTATGGATTTGATGTTACTTCTAGACCTCTGGGCCAGGCACCATTGCCTTAGACATCTAGAGTTGTTTCTGCAATCTTTCAAGAACTCTCTTGATATTTAAAGCTAAATTGGCAAGACAGACAAAGATATTGACTTTAAAAATTCAGGTCTTCAAAAAAAAAAAAAAAAAGGAAAACAGAAACTAAACAGAGCATAATAATAAACCATTTTAAAAAAACATATTAGCCAGAACAAACATAAAGAAAACCAGTTTAAGATTTCAGAGGCCACCAAGTGACAACACCCATGTAGCAAGTGTGTTGCTATTTCACTGTTCACTTTTATCTCATTTTTAACTTTTAGAAATGAGTTATCACTTTCTGAGCATTTTGTAAGCTCCAAATAAGCTTTTTTCTTACCTTATGATCTATGACTGTTTATACTCAAGGCTCACAGTGTTTACAATTCATAGATTTCAAGTACCAGTTCATTGGTTTTTTGGGATCAGTAAGATGATGAATTGTGTTTAGGGGGTCCATTTTCTTTCCTCTTCTTCTTCCTCTACTTCTTTGCTTTGTTACTTTTGATTTCAAACACTATTGAACATTATAGCATGGAAAACAAAGGGAACAATTCTAATACAGAATGCACTTGAAACACTTTGAAGTGACAGGCACTGTGATATCGTGCTGCCTGCCTGGCTTAATAAAAAACACTGAGATTGTTTAACTTTGCTGAAAAAAATAAGAGAAATGTATCTGAATGTATAAATAAAGCAGCAGAGTTCTGAATAGAAACAAGAAGGTACCTCAGCATATTCATCAGCCACATGGTAGCTACCTTGTAGCCTCATTGTTGATAGTAAATGAGACTTTTTGTGTGTCACATTAGAACTAACACAGAAACAAATGTCTTTATTTCATATTTAACTGACTTATGCCTGGGTTTATCTCCATTTGTACAAATAATTCAGAGAGAGACAGAAAGAGAGTATGTGTAGAAAGGAAGAAAATAAGGCTAGATTGATTTTTTTCCCTCATATGCCCTCTAAAGAAAGAGGGAACCTTTATCCAAGGACAAAATTCAAGTGTCCCTCTCAAAAAGTAACAAGTAATGAGACAGCACATGAAACAGAAAGAGAGGTTTGGGGTTTTTTTCTGATTTGAAAATAAGTTGTGGATGATGTTCTTTTACTTTGGCATCATCTGGTTTTCAGAAGTGTTGAATATCAACAACTACTCTGGAGAAAGCAGAAGTTTTATCACTTCTGAAAATCAGGCCCTCTTTCTATATGTTGAAGAACCATGTGAACTCCCATTTCTCTCTTTCCTATGTTGCACACCTAGCAGCATTTACTTGGGAAACCCCCTCCCCCCTCCCACTATGTTAAAAAATACGATCTTGTTTTATCGATTTAAAAAAATAATTGTGTTCTTTTCCCAAAAAAAGTCAGGTTAGGGAAACACAGACCTCTTTTTAAGATAGGGCAGCTAAATCAGATTGATCCAATACATATGTTTTTATTTTCCTTATTTTTAATGGATACCCTGTCTCTAATCCACCACAATAAATGTGATGAGCCTTCCCCTTTCTTCTGAATGGAGGAAAGTTTAAAAATGTTTGGTTTAATTTTTACACATAGATATGTGTGTATGTATATATGGAAATGCTGCTTCACTTCTGCCTCCTTAAGGAAAAAAATCATCTTTTGACTTCCTTCTCACCTTTTTCATTTGTCTGTTTGGAAGAAGTAATGGCCATATTCAAGATTTCTGTAGGGAAAATAACTGTCATTCCTAAAACAGGTTTTGGTGGATTAAATTTAGTGCCTTTTTTTCTTTTTTTAATTTGCCTAATCATACTAATTAGTGATTGTCAGCCAACATATTAAGACAACAGAAATCATAGCAGAGAAGAATAATTTTTAACTTCCTGCCTACGTGTCAATACAACGTGATTTTCAAAATTTCGGCTTGTGTAGAAAAGCTAAAATGAGAACAAAGATCAAGTTTGCTTTCTCTTATATTCACCTGGCAACTCAAATGCAACACTGAGAAATAAATGCAGAATTAAGGTGGCTATGCATGCTGGACGATGACAAAGACTGAGGTGAAGAAATGAATTGGTATGTTGGAATTCAGAAGGAAGACTGTTGTTTCAGTAGAAATACCAAAGATCAGGTAAGTAAAGAGAAAAACTCACCAAAATTAAAGCCTGCCTGAACAGATTAGTTGGTAACCCAATCCCCTTTGCTTTGAGATGTCCTCCAAAGCACATCATCAAAAACCCGGACAGCTTCTGACACCAACTATTCTGAAGTTTCCACTATAAACATATGCAGTATGTAAAACACCAGTGGAAGATAGTTTAAACAAACAAGAAAGTAAGAACTGGTCCGGCCATGTAGGTCAAATAAAGATTAAAAAAAAAAGAAAAAAACCCCTCTATCTTCTGGACTGCGTTAGGGTGTCACTTCATCTTTGGTATAAAATAGGCCATCCATAGGCTGCATTTGTTCACAACTAGGAAAGACTACAGAAATTGTCAACAATTTCTTCTATCTATTGCTTTTTTTGCACTTTTTTGACCATAAGCTCCTATCTACTTAAGTTTTTTTTAATGCTCTTAAGCTAGGTTTTTGCAATGTGACAAGCAAAGCAGACTAAAAACTTCTTAAAGCTCATAAAAAAGACTGCAGATAAAAAGCACTAATGCTTTTGCTAGCGATCACGCTTTGTAAATAAAAAAATCTGCATTCTGCAAGAAAAAAACCCTGCATTCTCTATAATGCAGCACGTTTTTTTCTCAATTCAATAACTTTACTGTAAAATGCTTTAGCCTTCTAGATTTTTTTTTCTGTCAACACTTAAGACAAAGTTCATAAAAGTCCCAGCATTTTTCCAATCCTTTCAGTTGCCACAGTTCCTTTATCATCAACTTTTCTTCAAAAGAAGAAAATCATTTTCTTTTAAACTGTACAGTTTATTTTTTGTTCACCCCAAAAACTCAGTCTATTAAACTTCTGCACCAGCACCGGTGTGAGCAGTTTCAATTCATTCTCGGGTTTTCTAACCAGACGTTGACAGCTTGCCTTGAGAGCCTTTGACGTCCTTAAAATTAAGGCAATTAAGATTCAAGATAAACCTTACCTAAACATTTCTTTTAAAAAAAACCAAAAAACAAAAAACCAAAAAATACTCTAGATTTAAAACAAGAAGAAAAAGAAAATGAGAGAAAAAGAGTAGCTTAATTTTTGAGGAAGACAATTGGTTTTCATCGCAACTTGCTCCCTCTTGACATCATCAGTTTTTCTGTTTAAAAAAAAAAAGAAAAATCTAGCTACACCTCCAGGTAAATTCTGAATTCAAATGTTCGTCCAGATGAAATGTCAACCCAGCATTTTTCCTCTGGGTTTTTCCTCTAGTTGAAAAAAAGAAAATAGCAAAAATAAAGTTGTCAGACTACATGACGGAACCATTTGCACAGCACATAAAAACACTGTTTTGTTTTCGTTGGGAAAGGTAGAAAAAAAAAAAGCATTCATTTGACGCCTGTGCAAACTGGAAGCCAACTTCTTGTTCAGTGAAGTTTCTCCATTCAAGGCAAAGATTTCAGACCGACATTCTTCAGTCCTGTTTATTGTCTGTAAAAACAATTGAATTAAAGTGGTCATTAAGTCAAAACAACTTTGAAATAGCCTCCTCTCCTTTTTTTCCACCCAATTCCCTTTAAAAGTTATCCAAGCTAAACTAACTTTGCAGCTGTTTAAATATGATACCACCACTAAGCTGAAAATAGTCAGGCAAAAATAGGGAACTCCTACTTTGGGGATGTTAACACATCCTAAGCAGATGAATTTACTCTTTGAATACTAGGCATTAATAGGCAGTCTAACTACACTGAAATGAGATGAATAAATGGCTTAACACTGTGTAAATCTTTCAGGTAATTCAGTAAGAGGGTGAATATATTCATAATAATAAGTGCCACTATTTATTTTGAGTATTAATAATAAAATGAAAAATAAAATTACAGTAAAAGGATACAACCGATTTGCTAGAAAGAACATATTTTCTGATGGCAAGAACAATTAGACTGTGGAGCAGTCTGCTTAATGAGCCAGTTAAGACTAACTTAGCAGAAACCTTAAAGGCAATATTAATTAGAAAAAAATATTTTTTTTATCATATAGTGTCATATCTTTCTAAATTTAGCACAGAGAATAAGCATAATTATCAACCTTTTTCCTACAGAAGATACCTCTCATTTTGTGTTTCTGATGTTTTGTGTCACTTAAAGATATGTCACATCCAGCTTATTTTAACAACACTGTATGAGGTCTTTTAAGAGAGACCCAAAACCTACATAAAAATTCTATTTGGTGTCTAGGGCTATCTGTGAGGGTCAGCTGTTGCTTTTCCCACAATCTTTAAAGTTACATGAAAAAAATCCTTTCCTGACCAAAGTTCAACACAAGAAAATCCAGCACCTTTCCTTTTGCAAACATTAATGCATTTGCTTTGCCTAGTTTAAAAAAAAAAAAAAAAAAAAAAAANAAAAAAATTAAAAAAATTAGGAGTTAAATTGTGAAGAATGTCGATGACCTAACATTTGCCACAGAACTTTTTCTCTGGGAGTGTAAACATAGAGCTACAATTTTAAATATTAAATTTGCCAAAGGGTGTTTTCATTGCATGACATCTGAAAATTAGTATTTTGAATGTTAAGGACAGATTTATGTGGAATGCAACAATTAACAACTATTTTCTTCATATCTTCTATGGATAATTTCTGGTAGGACTACTCAAGTTGGAAGCTCACTTCCTGAGATTTTACTGCCGCTATGGGTCGAGTGGCTGCCACACATGTGAAAGTCCAATATCACCAATGGGTCACAGCACATGCTCTCTAATCTAATCTGGCACTCAGTGTGCCTACAAAAGGCTCCAGAAAAACATAATTCTTTCCACATTTAAAATCAGAGTATGCTGTCCAGCAGAGTTTTGCTTGGAGGTAAGAGTATACTTTTTGGGGGCAAGGATTGATCTCTGCTTCATAATCTTCATGCTTTTATGTGCAAAATCAAATATTTACAAGGAAAAAGGGCAGTGGGATCTAAAATAATTAAGGTGATTTCCTCATAAAGTAGATTTCTCTGCTCAGAATCAAGGACTGTTTTCATCTACACAGTACTTAGCCAGGTTCTTGCCATGAAGCTACCATTTCTGAACTCTGTGGGTGGGATCCTCAAGTACAGCATTCAGCATATTAAATAAAAGAACACGTATGCTGATTATAAAGTGGAACTTAAATTCCAAGTTTCATGGTTTATTTTTACTTACAAAGGGAGTACAGAGTCCTTATACCACCCAGTTCATTCTTAGTACCTTGTCTCTCCTTCGTTGCCTGCAATTTTGTGATTGTTGCAAAGAAAATAAATATAAGGAAATATACCGTTATAGCTTTCCTCCTGACTGATCAGCTTCCATGAAATAATTTTATATAGTCTGCCTGTTCCTTTGCCTATATCTGACAAAATTATTGTCCAGTCATGTCAATTACTTTCTCATATCTCACGCTGACAATCATCATTTTATATCTGGTATGATGTTTGTCATTAATAAACGTGACCTTTGAAAAGCAGAGTAATAAAATAATATTTTAATTTTAAAACAAATTCACTTGGTTTTATATTAATGATTACTGGAATATTTTGTAAGAAGTTATTTTTTAAAGACAGAGATTGTGTATATTTTGGTTTGTTTCTACAGCTTCCCACACTGCATTTCTGCCTGTAACTGGAAGATATAAATAGAGGGCCCATTTCAGATAAAAAAACATACTGAAATAAGCATAATAAAAAAAATCTGTAGTGGATCTGCCTGCCCGATTAAAAAAGAAAGAAAGTCCTCTGAATATAAATGCCAGTGTCATTACAAGTATACCACTGCAAAAAGGCTGTAGCTGCCAAGGAAAGATGAGGGACCTCATTTTCAGGGAATTCACCACATGAACAAGGAGCACAGCACCCATTTCAAAGAATTGCAATGTAGTTTTCTGGAAAAAATGTATACTGGAAAAATGCCAGAATCTGCAGCTCACAGCTACCTTATGAGGGCTTCTAGACCTAAGTCCTTATGAGGTCTTCTAAGTCCTTTTCCTTTGAGATGTAAGAGAAAGGGAACTGAGACACAGAAATCATCAGATCCAAATGCTACAGAACACACTCACTAAAACCAGCCAACATGATGGTACAGACACATATTTTTCTCTTTGCCTTTTATATTCTGTAAGTATTTTGCAATCATTTATTTATAGGTGCTAGAGAGACTGGCAGCTAGAAAGGATAAGCATACGTAGCCTGTGCCTCCAATTGGGTAGCTTGTGATTGATTGTTTTTGCAATATGTACATACAGAGAGATATAGGCATGACAAAAAACAGTCTTCTGTTTTACAGTGGTCAAAACCACATAAATCTGAAACCATTTGATACTCATATGGTAGACAAATGAATACACCTTCCACTTCTGGAGGTCAAAAATGAAGTAAAGCAATTGACAAATTGGTGTAATTCTAATCTTTCCTACACCAGCTCATATCTGATGCCTCTGTAACTATAGAGTCATGATGTACTGACTGACATATCTATCACATTTCTTGTCTGGCTATTTCTCTGCTTTCCTCCTCAAGATAAAACATGTATAATTCTATTTTCAGTGTGATGCTGGTGTTCAATACACGTGTTAATGAAAGGCTGGATTTGTGCTCCTTCCTAGAATCTGTCCAACATTTATCAGTCCCAGTGAGTATCCTGTCACTATGTAACCTTTCCTTTGTGAAGATTTTTATTGTAGCAAAGAGAAGTTGTGTTTGAAGAGATTGTTCTGAAGTTGAAGGGATGCCTTAGAAGTTGTAAATACAGCCGTCAGTTTATAAATTTTGAACTTTCCAAGGTATTCCGTGGGAAGTAAACACAGAGAGCAGAAGAATGGAGACAGATTGAACAGTGCTTCTACCCACCACTTTCTTATCCCTTCTTCCATTTCCAGGTCCTGCCTACTCCATGTCTGCATGGCAGTTTTGCACAATCACAAATACCAACTTGGGGTAATTTATACTGCTTCATTAACTACACTTTCAGAAAGAAACCTTTACATGTGCCAATGGGCACTGTGCCAATATTTTCACCACTGCAAAATTTAAGCCCTTTTTAACCTCTGATGCCAGATGCGGCTTTAGCCCAGCATGATGATTGTTAACACAGTTGTTGAGATCCTTCGGAGTCCAGAAAAGCAGCAGACAGTTAGAGAGCATATCATTGTGGGCAGGAGCTCAAGGACACTTTGCCAAATTGAGGCCGTCAGCCAAAACCTTTTGCTAATTACACTGCTATTTATCCAGAATTCATCTGAACTTAACGAAGCTAGTCAGAATTCATATTTCTGAAAGAGGGAGTCAAATTTGGCCTGCTATAATCAGGAAGCAAACCCTTCTGACTCCAAAGCCTATGCCTACTTACTTAGACTGTTGGTAAGAATATGCAGGCGCATGTTCACTGGATGTTTCCACTGTCATCTGTTGCTGTTGACCACTGGCTTCCTGTGATGAAGATGCTACTGTCTGTGGAGAAGTATCAGCAACAACACCCTAGGGAATCAAATGAGAACATGAAAAAATTACTAATTTTGCTCACGGCAGTGAATTACGTAAAAGAGCTCAGCACAAGCTCACCGTTCACACATTTCTCTAGAGATCGAGAGAGTTTGAAGTAGCAGAACCACACGCTAACACAACAAACTCCATCAGTTTTTTGAAAGCTAATTCAGCAACAAGGAGCTTTCTCAGCCTACCAGTATTATTTTGCTCTCACAGGTTGCAGTGAAAAATACCTTCCTCTTTGAGGGTAGTTCCCTGTCCATTCAAAGCTAGAGGCAAATCTGATTTTGGTGGATTCTGGGTTTTACTTCTTGGCTTTTTCACAATGTATATATGCCTCTTCTAATTTTTGCTTACCTACCCCAACTTCACAGTGAGTTCACATTTATTTTGTTTGATTTAAAATGCAATAAAGGCAGAATCTAGGCCCACCACTTTCCACTTTAGTACACATCCAACAGAATTTTAATCACCTTAAAAGAATGCTGCCCTCTTCTACACAGTTTCTACGCATGCTCCCTTCAAAAATAAATTTGCTTTGCACTAAAGACTTCAATCCCTTAAGTCAAAGCTCCAATGAAGTTCTGTTCTATTTACATGTTTGTAAAAAGTAGGTAAGTAAACACACAAAAGATTATATTCATGAATGTAACATTACGTAAAATTTCTTATCCTATTTAGACAGTCTGAATAATACTTGGTTTAAGTTTTTTGTATGCTTTCAAAGCAACATACATTCTCTTTCCTCTATTCTCATGCTTGGTGTGTTGGTCACATAAATAGCAAGTCTCTTCAGGGAACATGCTTTATTACTCTATTGCACACAACAGAGCCAGAAGAGGGAGCACAAAGCACTTGCTTTGTTTTTATTTAAGTCCCGTGTAAACAACAGGTAGTTTATTTTGAAGCATCTGTAAAAATATCAGTTTCATTTTTCAGAAATACTTTGTATCTATTTCTTAGCAGACTGCCAGTATTATCTTTTTCTGTCTACTTCCTTGTCTTTATCCTTCTCCTTTTGTCCATCTCATCTTGAGATTGTAAGCTCTCTGGGGCAGAGACTGTATTTTTTGGTCTCTGCTTGTGGAGCATCCAGCATGGTAGGGTCCTGGTTCATGATGCTACATGAATACAGATAAATATTAACAATAATCATCATCACTGGATAAGAGCAAAACAGGCTATACATTTAGCTAACATTTTGATTATCGTAGTAGATAATTATGACATCAAGTACTTTAGAAGGCATGAATATACTAGCGAGTGATGGTGAGGAGGGCTCGACAAGTACTTAAAATTAACCTTATTTCTCATTTGGACAGGTCAGCATGGTGTGCAGCCAATCCCATGGTGTGAACTAACTCTCTATCCCACCATCTCCTTTAAATTCAGACTTGTATCTTCCTGATTTAGACTTAGGAATGGCAATTGAAAAGAGGCATTTGTAGTGCATTTGCAAACAGATGAGGATTAGGGCAAAATTATACTGAGGCAAAAAAGACTGAAACACAACCAGCTCAGTATGACAGAACAGTAGTAGCCTTTCCTGTGGGACTTTATCTGGGAATAATTGTAAGGAGAAAACAGAATAAGCCCACTTGATTGCTGGTGAAGCCATGCCAGCAGTACCACTAACTCACATCCTCAAAGCATAGAGTAGTAATAGCACAAAATCCAAAGTCCACACAGATGAAGACAGAAGTACAGAGACCCTGGCACTCCTTGCCTTACCCCAGAGTAGGGCAGAAGTTGTTAATAAAAGAGGGCAGTGCTAAAGACAAACACACAGGGAAGAGGATGCCAAGGCTCCCTCCTCTCGCTGTGCTCAGCTGCCCTTATGAAGCTTCACAGAAGTGGAGGCCAAGCTGACGCTCTCCCAGCAGCTTGTGGTCTACAGGGTTGAGTAAATACTTACTCATTAGACTGTCATCAGCATGACTCAGCCCCAAGGAGGGAGGGAGCGAATCCTTCCTCAAGGATGAAAAGCACTCAGTCAGTGCAGCATCCTCCACGTCTGTATATACAAGAGGAAGGTTTCCATTGCTCAATCACTTTTTCTGGTGGCTAAATGTTTCAGCAATTACCTATGCTTGCTAAGGACCGCATCAAACCCTCTTGCAATCTTCTCTTCTTGAAATTTCTTTTGGTTTCGTGGTCTGCCTGCTGGGTTTGTTTTCCTGTCTCTTCCCATCTCCCTCCCAAGTACATGGGGAAAAAATAGTCATAATCACTGATGTTTTTATTCCATGTCCTGCTGTACAACAAAACAAATGCAAAACAAGAGCCCTTGCAAATAATTAAAAAAAAAATAAAAAAGAGGGGTTAGAAAAAAGAAGGAAAAGGAAAGAAAGAAAACAAAAAGAGAAAGAAATGTGCAGTCCTCATTTAAAAAGCTGGAGGCTTCCAGCTACCACTCCATAAAGAACCTTTTGGCCCCTTTCAAACAACAGGTGTAAAAAGGCATAATAAATAAGAGTTCTGCTCCCCCTTCACTCTACTTTCATGGATGGAGATAAACTTACTTCAATAGGGACAGCTGTTGGAGGCACAGGAGTGTACTGGGGAATGTAGGTCCCTTGCATAGGTGCAGCAGCAGTCATGTACTAGAACAAATCAAAAGCAAATGAACAGTAGAAAACCACAATTAAGATGCATAAAACCATGTTAGAAGAATGATACTATTTCAATTTCCCATTCAGAGCTTTTAGTTAGAGTACAGCATATTATTTCTTTTAAGTAAGGACTTTAGATAACGGTACAACTTACCAAGCTATAAAAAAATCGTAACCTGGAACTTCAAACTCAGGTCATATCTGAATATAGACAATAGTAAACATCTCACTGACAGAAGCAGATTGTTCTCTAAAGTTAAGAGACTCCTATTTGTACTTACAAAAAAATCAGTGAAGACATAATAGAAGCATCTATCTATCTATCTATCTATCTATCTATCTATCTATCTATCTATCAAGTGGTTACAGATACAAAGCAGTATAAGTAATCTTTTGGAGTCTTATTGACCTTATCTAATGACGTGTACAAAATATGAAGCATGAAATTTGAGAGGTTAATTCCAATCTATATTTAGCCCCTTCAACAGCAGCCGTTGAGTTTACAGGAATATGAAGCTGCAGATAGGTGCAATGTGAGACAGGAGAAATAAGGCAACAGTAAGATCTATCTGGAGTTTCTCCTTTTGTACACAGGTACCTTAGCTAAATTCTTATGGCTTATTCTACATATCCAGGGATCTTTCCTATGCATTTTGAAAATTGTGCAAATTATTATAGCAACAATTTGTATTAGCTTCTCTGAAACACTGTCTCTCCCAAGTACTACAAGACAATCTTTTTTAAAATTCATGTGTGCATGTGCATTTTGCCATTGTTATGGCACTGATTTC
The DNA here is from genome assembly GCA_013399915.1 of Illadopsis cleaveri. Classification (NCBI taxonomy): domain Eukaryota; kingdom Metazoa; phylum Chordata; class Aves; order Passeriformes; family Timaliidae; genus Illadopsis; species Illadopsis cleaveri. The sequence continues at coordinate 536,780 of VXBB01023731.1, forward strand.
CTACAGCACTTCTCAAAAAGCTCTTGAACTGAATGCCACAGTCATTGTTCAAATTTTCAAATAAAGTATTAAGTCCTTAGATCTATATATACTTTTCTTTCTACAATCCAATCCTAACTACATGTCTTCACTGACAAGAATCTCAGAATGTGCCCAATCCCCCAACTGACTGTATGACACTTCCACAACATGTTATCTTCAAAGACACACCAAAGATCTGAATCAGCCCACAATGTATTTGATGAATTTTAAAATGAGTTAAATATAGCTTTGCTTCCTGGCAGAGCTAGGAAGTGCTTGCAAGATTTTATTCCGCTGTTTATAGTAAAATTTACATTTAAAGCACTCTCCCACCTCAATTCTAAACTAACTGGATGGTTTGATATGCCTGTCACAAACATGAATTATGAAATTGCAAAGTGGGGTGCAGACTGCAGCAATACTGAAGAAACGCCTAAGGGAATGACAACAGCATATGTAAGGATCTCACAGCTAAATTCTGAAGCATTCTTTCAAGTAAGAGAAAATAAAAAGTACTTAAGTGAAATTGTTTTTTATTAGAAAAAATAAGTGAGGATCATATGTGACGTAGAATGTTCACTTGCAATGTGGACAGCATAGGGTGTTGAGAACCATCACAGTATTTTTCCCCAAATTCACAGTGTTTTCCTTAACTTGAGCAAAAAGACAGGAGTGTCCTCAGTGTCTGTGCCTATATCAGGCCATGTTTTCCTGCCACTCTTTCTCCTTGTTCTTCAGGAAGATAATTGAATTCAGTAGTGTTTTTTCCAAAGGCTAACCTACCACAAGCATTAGGCCAGCTTTCCCTATTGTACTCAGTGCAGTTGGGCTGTTCTCCTGCCTCACAGATTAAGAGCTGACGAGAATGCTCCAGTGGGGTGTTGCAGAGCTGCTTCCGCTCCATTCACTCTGCCCTGTAATGGTGCCCCCACATGATGGGAAGGCATCTGTTGTGTAGCATTGCTCTGAATGTGTCAATATTTAACATTAACCTGAAGCATGCATTCTTAGAGTTCTGCAAAGACCTGCAAGGGTTCTAAACATCCATGCAATCTAGCTTCACTTCTAGCACAACTATACACAGTTTTTTTGAAAGTGTTATTAAATAATAAAGTGGTATCATTCAACTTGAACTTCCTCTGTTTTCTTCCTTGAACCTGGCAAAAGATCAACATTCAGACTCTCAAACGATGCAGTTGTCTGCCATTCCCTACCTTACACACAAACCCATGTGACTTAATACACAAATATTAAATTATTCAGATGCCTTTTAATTCAGATCACTCCATTTTTGCAAAATCCTTAGCACTGTGTTGTGTAGCACAACAATGGAAACTGTCTGTGAATTAACTGATGTCTTTGCTGACTCTAAAAGCAGTCCTCTCAGTAGTTGTGCAGATTCTCACTCCATTATTTTTTATCTCTTGAGGCAGACCCTGATCTTACTTTCCAGCTTCCTTCATGTTGCTTCTTTCACTGCCAGACAATCTCTAGGGAAAACTGTACTGTTGACTTGAGTGTCACTGGTGGCCCTGGCAAAAGTCTGTTTGGCCCTGCTCTATTCAGATACTCACACCTCCCGGTTTAATTATTTTTTGCAGAAGTTTCAACTGAATTCAGCCAAACAGCAATGATTTAAAGTACTGGAGACCAAAGCTGTCCAGTTACTTGCCAGACTCCCTGGAGAACTGTAGGAGTGTGACTTTTCCCCTGAATATAACATTCTATGTAACATCCTGTGTGTCTAAATGTCTGTACTAATGGTGGTTCAATTTTTTGGTTAAATCCTTTGGAGTTCTACAATTAAAAAGAAAAAACTTGTTAGTCAAATTAGTTCCACCAGTGGCACAAATGAAGTCACAGTACTTGTGGCAAAGAATTTGGTCCTAGGAAAATTTAGACAAGGCCAAGTGCGATAGAATACTGGTGCTTAATAAGTGGCCCTGGATCACACAGCAGCAGTGGTCTGTATCACAGGCACATGTATTGTGCCCTTCAGTGGAATGTCCAAACATATTTAATGTCTTCCTCTTTATGAACGTAAAGACACCCTCACCATTTCAGGCAAGAGTTACTGGGTCAATGATTAAACATGTTACGGGAGATGGAACTGATTCTCTGTCTCCAGGGTCTCACTGAAGGGTTCGCTGAGGCTTCTGTAAAAATCTTTACCAGCCTATAAAGGACAACTACTACTTTGTTCTCAGAGAAACATAATTGGTGTCCAGCATCTGAAGTCCCCTTGCATGCAGCACAGGGAGTCCCAGCTGAGACCACACAAATTCGGGAGTGGCTGCCCTGCAGGATCAGTTTCGACCATGGGAAGCCTAGTGCTGAGAAGCTGCTTTAGCTTAGTTTGCTTACTAACAGTGTAATTAAAAAGGAGACAGATTAATTTTTATTATAACTGACACTAGCTCAAGCAAGTTTAAAAGTATTTCTTTCCTTTGTGAACTACATAATCCTAATTCTCTGATCTCACAGGATAAATAAAGATTACACAGTGCTAAGGCAAAATGTCATTGTTGATACTTACATCAATGGGTTTGGATAATGCAAGAGTTGAATTCCTTGCCATGAATATTCATGGTTGGTTGTTTAGCAAAAAGCTTCCTGAATACTGCTGTTCAGTAGCTTCCATATCCAGCACACAATAAGCCCACTGGAATCTATGTCTCTCCCTGTGTCCCCCAGACACTTTACCTAGCTGTTCTATTAAAAAATGTGCTCTGGATCTATTAAAGTGAGTAGAGTCCATGCTAGCAGGTGGAAAAGAACCTCAGAAATTATTCTGAGATTTAAAGAAAAGTTAAGTATTTTATATCTACTCAGTTTAAGACCACTCAGGATGAAAATTTTAGTCTAAGGACGTCCTTGAACTGAGGGATTCTGTTGTAATGCAACTTGATTTGGATTACAGTTCCTGTAAATGTACATGCCCTGCACATGGCTTCCCATCTACCTCAGGAACCTCATGTAACTTAGAAGTAGGCAGATGGCAAACATCTATGTCAGAAGGCCATCACTGACATTTATTATCTCCATGAACAACACTCACTACAGTTCTTTATCCACACGTGTGTGAAACAGAGACAGCATGACTCACATGCTCAGCTCAGCAGCACCTAGCTAAATCCACTAAATATTAACATTATGAGCACTGAAATAAGAGAATCTGAAAAACTCAAATGCATCCTTTTTTTCTCATGTGTTTCCATCAGGATTAAAGATTCTTGAGCTGTGATATGATGTGATCGGCCATTCAATAAGGTATGTGCAAGGCAGAGGAAATCACTGTTCATTCTTCCACAGCTGTACAGGCTTTGTGGGCCTAAAAGTAGAAGCTGCTCATTTCTGACAGCAAAATGAATAGTGACTCTACAGGCAGAGATGATGGATCTGGAGGTTATAAGGGAGCTTTTCTTTGGCAGTCTGATCCTTTAAAAACCAGTAACTTCTACTACTGAAAACAACTACATTGCTGGTGGCAACAGGCTCTTAATTTACTTGTAAACTATTGTTTTATCCATTCAGTACAGAGAATGAATGTTCTCAGCACTGAAGATGTGCAGTATTTTAATATAATTCATGCTTTATGATGCCCAACTGCTTAATTCAGACTGCACTTATCAGGTACCAATTTAGTCTATATGCTACATTAACAATTCTACTAATGCCTTTTCCAATGGGATTTCTGGTTTTTTTACCATTTTGAAACTACTTAAATGTGTGGAAAAATATATAGCTAGAAAATTAAAGTATTAATGTACACTTACACCTCTGTTCTCCTTTTAGATACTGCCCTCTGTGACTACAAAGAGTTAAATGCAAGGAGGTAACAAATGAGGAGGTGGGCGGAGGGGACAAAATGAGATCCCTCAAGAATGATCATATTTAATTCAGAGAGCAACATCACTTCTTCTAGGTCTGCAAACAGCAGGGTGTCCCAGCCTGGCTCCAGCAATGATCACGTTAAGCCTGCAGCAAACACCAAGCCCATAAAGGTGACAGGCACTGGGAAATAAAAACCAAGAGGAAGGCAGCTGCCTGTACCCAGCAGAGTGAGGGAATGTGCTGCAGTAGGATAATATGGTTCACCCATCAAAGGTGGAGCTGAGTCACCTGCAGGGAATTTGGAGGAGCTTTTACATTGAGACTGTGGCACAGGTAATACCCATTTATTCATCTGCCCTAGTAAGCTCTTAGGCTGCTTCTTTCAGGCCCAGGTTAATGCAGAGTCAGGCATCTGCCTAACAGCTGAGGTATATAGCAAACACCCCTTACATCAGCAATTAGTTACTGAATTTCAGCTGAGACACTGCCTGAAAGAGTGCCTCTTGCAAGACCAAACTCTTTCATTTACATCACCAGAAGAGTTTGGCTGCACACTCTGTTTAAATTCTGAAGGCCATCATTAACAGAATGTAGAAGAAACCAGCCTAAAGTTCAGTTCTATTTATAGGCCTAGTTGCCTATAAAATAACACAGCTGTGATTAGACGGAGGCTGCTGCAGATACATTAACTCTCTTGGTCACTATGAGTACTGTAGAGAGTGACAACAGTTAATAATCTGATCAATGTTGAATAAGTTTCCCGGTATAAAGAAAACAAAAAAAAGGATTTACAAAATGAGATACTAACAGATAGGGTGCAGTAAATCTGGGAACCTCAAACAACACTCAGAATCAGTAGAATTACTAAAGACAAATGGCAATGAGTGAGGAAAAAATGTTGAAGAAGCCTTTTGTACATTCTATGTGCAAATGCTCTTTTCTGGTGTTCTGCTTTGGTGTTATATCAGTATATCTCTGTTGCAAGAATCAAAGATCTCTTTCCCTGTATCGTCAGCCTTCATGTTCCTGAGAAGACACAGAGCCTTTTCAGTCAAGGTGAGAGCCAAAATGCAGGAGCCTTGTACCAGAAAATGCTGGTAAGCGTTTACACCAACCACCACAGCCTGCTAAAGGCAGATTAAATGGGATACCTAACATGGGCAAATGCTAAACTATGGATGTGAAATAAGCAAGGACTCCAGAATCTGGTCTTCAATCGCTATTTGTGGTTTCATATCACTGCATGAGCTATAGTACAGTGACAATGACTTAGCTTTTCAGGATTCCCAGAATTAATGCCAGGGTTTTTTTCTGCTTGCCTTTTTTTTTTTTTTTTTTAATCATTTAAACCATCTGAGAAGTCTAGACACTGCATCACTAACAGAATTATGTGAAAACATTTGCATTGCTGGAAAACTGAAGGAAATGAGTCTGTTGGCTGAAATTATTTTTATCTTTTTTTTTTTTAATCTTTTTTTTTTTTTAATTACCTACTTTCTAGGAGAAATAA
>VXBB01023731.1:542390-639338 GCA_013399915.1 Illadopsis cleaveri
TGAAGGAAACCTGCCCTTCCACTTTCAAATCTCTTTCCCTGCAAAGAACAAAAACTGCATCTCTCTTTGACCGTTGTCAAGCGGTTATAACTTTAATGAAATATAGAATAAAACCACAGCTTTTTTCTCTCTGGTTCCACCTTCTCATTTGAAAATACCCTGTTCTCCAATAGAAAAGAACGTTGTCTTGCTGTGTCCTCTTATCCCATATTCTGGCATGGAGAGATGGGTACTCAGGAAGAGAAAAGGACCATCTAGTTCATCAGTGCCAGTGGCAGTTCAATGAAATACAATATCCAGCTGCCACAGTTTTCACTTTAAACTTAAAATATCTTTTGCTACCCAGAAGCATTCTCATTTTCCAGCTCAATCCTGTACTTATTCAATGCCTGTTATTAATTTCACTTTCTCCCAATTAAAGAATGGGAGAATAAATGATATGAAGTTTTTTGCATATATTACAATAATTTTGCTAATAATTATCAGCTAGGCCTAAAATATAATAATATAATTCCATTTTACCACACAATTACCACAGTCCTATCAAGAACAGCTCTGTCATTCAACAGAATCCCATTGCTGGGCCACTGCACTCATTGTTCAGGCAGAGAATAGAAATCTTTACCAGATTTAACACTCCTTCCCTGCTGCTCAGTAATACAAATGTATTTAGGAATGCTGGCTATCAATTCCCTTTCAACCGTCCTAATGAGATGTTACCTAATTCTCTGAGCAAGTTAAATGAAGGCAGAGAGAATAATAACTTCAAGAACTATATTTGCAAACTAATCTCCTTTTCTCTTCAGGAGTCCTAAACATCCTTCACAAATCCCTATCTTTGGAAATCAGAGTAATATAAAGGTATAGAAGAAAAAGTGCGGATGAGCTAAACCCCCCATAGCTAACAGATCTTTTCTTCTTTCTGAAATTCAGTCCTGCTACTAAAGCAGAGTGATCAGGACTAATCAGGTAACGACTATTTAGAGTAAACAAATATGAGAACAGTCAGATCCCCACATGCAGCTGTGCACCATGCTCTCACTAGCATACACTTTGAAAAAAATTGAAGTCAATGAAAGCAGTATAAACAGATAAATTAAACAAACTGGCTCATTCACTTTAACCACTTTTTAGTCTAAAGGCTGTGCCTACAAATGGACTCAGTAGAAGTCTCAAAACACTTCCAGTTATCAATGTGTGAAAAGGGTGAAAATGGAGGAAAACTCATCAGGATGTGAAAATAAGTTCCCATTCTGATTGCATCTTTCATTAATTGGAAACTTCCTTTAGGAACTTGACCTGATGGTGCCGAAGATCCTTGCAGTCCATGTGAGTGTACTGAGGCCCATGATATTTTCACTCTTCCTTGTGCCATTGTAGATGGGGACCCACGGAGACTGAACAGAAATGAAAACTGATCCCCCATGTATGACTGCATATATGAACAGCCTCAACATCTGAAAACTGCTTTTTTGCAGAATTTGCAAAATGGCATATGTCTGATGGATATATTGGCAAGAGAGGAAGACCTCTGTGCTTAAAACAAAGAACAAGACTCTGGCAATTTGTTGTATTTTCTTAATTCTTCAGTTCTTACACGTTTCTCTGCAAGAGAGGCGTTTTTAGTTTTTTTTCAAATACCTGTTCTATGAATGCACATTATGAGCTCTCTGGGGCAAGTCTCTGAGCGTGGGTTAGTGCTTGATTTATTACAGTCCTGTCTGCAGCACCCTATATAAAATCAGGGTATAGTGACTGTATCATAACATAAGAGTATACTGCATCAGTCTTGGTCAACCAGGATTGGTAATCACTGGGATTCTGTCACATTTATATTCTTCTATCAGATCCTGTATACTGAAGAATGAAGGGGTGATGTAGCAGAATTATAACTGTGGCTTCTGATATGAAAAAATCGCTATGGACCCCTTTAGTTGGAAGTTCTTAGATATTTCCATTTATCTGAGGTTCTGCCAATTAGTCCCTGATGAATAACTGCTAGTAAGATGAAGGAGAAGTGACTTGTACATTTTCATATTTTCAACATTTAAAATAAAAAGTGTCTATAAATCTCTCAACATATGAGCACATTGAGCTGTTATTAATAACACATCCATTTATATGAACAAATAATTGTTTTCAAGAGGTAAACATGTCTTCTAGATGCTATTAAATCTCCATGAATTTGAAGAGTCTAAAGAGAAGCAGACTGCTGTGTGCAAAGGTCCCTATTGTATGGATGAAGTTGTTAAAACAAAAGGAGAACTGATTAGACTTGTTAAATAAAAGTTGCTCATCAATCATCACATGCACTTTCCATTGCTCTTTCAGACCAGGGATAAAAGTGGACAGCTCATGGGCCAGCTGTCCAAGAATGAAGCAGATGAAAGCCAGGAATTAGTTGGAAGCTAAACCGAACCAAAAATAACAGTAAAAACAGACAAAAGGGCACACGACTGTAAGTGTTTCCAGCTTTTCTAGAAACAGGAATAATTTCAACACCTCCTGCATGAAAAGGCAGTCATGCCAGACAGAGGAAAGGTAGTAAGATAATAGAATTATACCACCAGTGTACATCATGGATGTTGTTTAGAGCAGCTAAAGCATGATATTATTCAGTCCTTTATCTCTAAAAGATGCCTGGAATCCAAAATATTTGGCTGAGTATAATGGAAGATATCACTGTGGGAAGGGAGGGCAGGGCAGGGCCCAGTTCAATACTTCATAAAAAAAGACTGCTGTTCACCAGTACCCTGCATCCAGAGATGGAGGAGAAGTTGTCAGTTCAGTGAGCCTGAAACACCTTGGAGACACCACCTTTTGGGGCTTACCCTGGAAGCAAACAGTGGCATTGGGGATGCCTTGCAAGCTGCCCTTCCTGAATTGATGGTGAACATGCCAGTCCAGGCTTAGGCAGGGGGAAACATATTCCCTCTGGGAAATGCTGGACCCCTTATGCCTAAGGATCCTAGAAAAATCATCCTGCTGTTGGGCATGTGTGGATAAACATGCCACAAATCATGCACTCAGGTCTTCCAGGCAGCTCAGCACAGAGATGGTGTGGTTGAGTAGGGAGTTTGCAAGCCCCAAGAGCCCTGCTTCATATAGGCCCTCGTGTGAAGCTCTAGAATGTCCTTACCTCTTCCTACACATCTGGAAACTGGCAGTCCCTCTTCAATCTTGAAGCCAGTGCCCTGCTTTTTTTTCCAGGACAATCCCACCAAGTTGCCTTACCAAAGTAACATTCCTGGGGTTTTCTGACTTGGCTGCCAGACTAATCTGGCCCTCAGTAAGCAGAGCTGTAAGCTGACCCAATAGGAGGTCTGGAAGCCTGCCCAAAGCATTGGACATGGTGAGGCTGCTCTGGAACATGAAATCCTGGGAGTGTTTTGCAGCTGCTGCCGGAAAACTGACAGAAACCAAGATGGACATTTAAGCCAGTTGGCAGCTGCCAAGATCTTGCAGACTAGATTTTGTAGTGGGAACAACATGAGGCATTGTTTCTGAAAATTAAATTTTGTTAGGAATTTCTGGCTCAAGGGAAAATCTTTCTGGTTTGTTCTGAGTTTTTAGAAGATGAATCAGAATGAAACCAAATTTCGTAAGATTGATTTCCCACAAACTGGAAACCATGAATGTTGCTTGGCCAACAAGCCAATGTTGCTTCTTCTATCTGCAACTTCAGCAAAAGGATCAGCCATATTTGTATTTGGATAGGGTAGAGAATACTAACCTCTAAAGGCTGGTGCCAACTTCAGTACATTTAAAGTAAAGTGTTTTAAAGGGATGCAGCATGAAATATTGCTTCTCATTGGCATACAAATTGTTGTGTCAAAATCCTCAAACGAATTTACATGATCATTAGCTTTGCTTACATGGCAGAGCTGTGGAAGGTGGTAGTAATAAGTGTTTTTGGGGAAGACTTCCCTTGCCCACTTTCCACAAACTTTTGAAATTCTTGTGGGAGAAAGATCATCTTAAAATTAAAGTCAATGCCCTACTGATAGAGTGTGACTGTGCAGGAATATTACAGTCTGCCCCTAGATATTTAAATTATCAGCTGTGGGAGGATCTCTGAGACACATCAGATCATATCAGCAATAGGGCTACAAAAGCAAAGGAGAAACCTTGACTTTTAGCAGAGTGGACTGAACTACACTGCTATGTCATCAGCTTATCTACCGTGTAACCATCTGATAACAATGTTGAACTCCTAAACTTGATGATAAAAATTACACAGAATCTCTCCTAATTTGTCATTGTTTCATCCAAAAGATGAGAGGAAGAGCTAAGGAAGAAGGAAAGATACCAAAAATTAAAAACCAAAACAAAACAAAACAATGAAAACCAGCAGAAGAACAAAACAGAAAATGCAAGAAGGAAAAAAAATCCCAATACCTCAAAAAATAGCCATCCCTCCTTGCCTTAAGCCCTCCTGTCTTATCATCTAATCAGTATTTGCTTTCTACAGGGAGGTCCCTTTAGGATGCCTCCCATTTTTGACTCCTGCAGGTCTTCCATACTATTTCACTACAGTATTTTCTTAATCTATTAGATATTATTTCATTTGGAAAGTGTGACCAACACATCTGTTGAACCCTAAGTGAAGTAGCCAAGATCACAAGCCTGATGCTTCAGCTTTTAACTCTCACTTTGTACAGGTGAGCAGCTTAACACATAGGAAACATGAGGTTTGTTTGAAAAATAAAAAAAAGTACAAGTGCTCATTTTTCACAAGACACTATTAAATAGAGCTTTATGGGTGTGCTTTGTAGTTATTTTACCAGGAACATGAGCAATGCTTGAAGGGGCCAGTAAAACAGATGTGTCTTAGTGCTGGCAGAATAGTACCATTCCAAGGCTGTTCTTTGGGTTCCTTCAGTGCTAGTTTTCCAAAGAAGACAGAATCACCTCATATGTATTCAAATTATACACAATTATCATTTGGTATGGATTTGTGCTTTAACACCTTCTTACAGTTCTGGAAAATACAAGCACTGAAAGTTTTCAGTGCTGTTGTATGAATTTTAATAATTTCTAGGGCTAATAAAGACCTGGCCAAGTATAATGCAATTCCCATCACTGGAGAAAAAAAAAATCTGTTAATCAGTCTTGTCCTCGCTCTCACTGTACTCATTGTAAATAGTTTTAGACAGGGCTAAAAAAAAGTGTAGCAGCAGTCTCAGCTTGATAGACGAGTATGCTGAAATGGTTGCTCTTGATACATTTTTTCAGCTAGCACAGTCTGTGAAAAATAAGAAGCAAAGCAAAATAACAGAATCTTCCCAATTTCCTCCCCTCTCGCTAATTCTGATACAGAATGGAGAGAATAATCCAGGAATGGAATCAACATTGAGGAAAATATAAGTAAATATTCAAACATGCATATTTCCTCCTTATGATTGCCCTTTATATGTCAGAGATGTCCAAACAGCACTTAAGGAGCAACAACAAAATGCCTGACAGACAGGCATGATAAGTAATGACTCAAAATGTTTGCAAGCCAGACAGAAAGGGTGACTTTTTCTTTCTTTTTTTTTTCCCCTGAAAATCCTTTAAGGTAAATTCACTCCATGTCTGCTGGCATGCAGCCATTTTCCTATAAATTCATATTACAATGCTGTATTTCTAATGGATTGGGTATGGTGCTTTTCCATTTTGCTAATGAGAAAAGCTAAAGGCCATTACTTGTTCTGATTAAGATCCCAAGGGAAGAAATGTGATGTGTATATTACCAGGCCATACGTAAAGGAAGTATTTGGCATTTCCAATCAATCAGATGAAGGGTAGACAGAAAAAGTCTTATCCTGTGACTGCAGAGGAAGAAGATATAGGGGGAAAAGAAACCATAGAAAGTGTCTTTAAAAGGTGACTTACAGGAATCAGTTATAATGATATTAGTATGATCAATGACTAGGGCTACTATCTGGGAAGGATGTAATTACCAAAATGAAAACTTTCAAATGGGAAGCCTGATCAAGGGCAAAGGTACTGTCATATTTCTCAGAGCACTGTCAGCTCTCATCCAGGCAATGTATTACTGTGTCACTCACAAGCACTACGAGGTTGTGCTTCCCTGGGCTGGGAGCAGACCTAGAAAGTGAGGGGTTGAGAAACTTTGCATCCAGCTCAGAGACCTGGGTAAGTCTGGCCCCAAAAGCAAATTCAAGATAAAGAAAGATAAGGCTGGGCAAAGAGGAAAATAGAAAAGAGAAAATTCCCAGTCATGACTGGCTTTAAGGAAGGTTTTGCAGCAGTGCACATTTAAAAGCCATTTCAGGAGAGAAAGGAAATGCTGTAGACCAATGAGCTACTTGTCATAAAGGAGTAGAAACAAAAAAATGCACCAAGAGATGCACTGCTCAATTTACAGAAGAATAGTCTGGAGTATCCTCTAAGATGTTTTAATATGCAATTCCTACATGTTTAATCCTGTTGTCATAGAATTTTTCAAATTTATACCTGAATGAAATACAAAGTTGACAGACAATTTTTTATCCCATATTCAGGGGCTGCATAGTAACAGCTTGAAAAGATTACAAGAGAGAGACTCCAAATAGCAAATAAAACGGATAGAGCTTGGAGATGGGTGTTCTAAGACAGAAAAGATCCCTTGATTGTCATAATGCATAGTCAGAGGTGTAGCTATACTTTAAATAATATATTAATTTCACATTATGAATCACTCTGGAACATTAAAACTGATAAAAAAAGTCTACCACACTACACCCTCTCAAATGGAATCCAGAGTAATAGAACATTACTGTCAATGACAGCAAAACTATAATAACTGATAAGGTCAGCAGGAAAGATAGTCTCCTGTACTCCCCTAAATCTGTATTAGGGCATTTAGCTTTCCTCTTCAGGACGTCACTGGTTCTTTAAAGATACTTGGGAGCACTTCAGATACTTCCACTTGGGAATAGAAAGAAAGGCTGTAACATTTTCCCCTATGTGCTTTAAAAGAACATCTTCAACCCTTCCCTTCATCATGAGATCAGGGGGCAAAGCTAAGGGATATATTTCTCTTAAATATTACTGGTGACAAGGCATGGGTGCAACATACAGTGCTGAAAAGAAGAAAAAGAACCACAGCTGAGAAAGCCCATCTACAGCTATCAAATTGAAATTCAATCATCTTCAGCTTTTCTTAAAGGCATATATTTAAAATATTCCACACAGGCCCTAACAGGAGTTCTCAGTGAGCTCTTCTGATCCCTCTGCTCCAATCACGGGAAAAGGAACCAACGCTGCACAAATACACCCCGGCCTGTGCAGGCAAGCAATTCTGGCCTCTTCTAAATGCCTCAGCCTGGTCAGGGAATTGTTCTTCTCAGGAGGATCTCGCAGTGTCTATTTCTAGGCTAGGTTGTCTATTCTGGTTATTTGATGCATTTCTGGCTATGGCACATGGACTGACTGGAAAGCTGAGACATCTTCATTTTGCACTGGCATTCACTGATCAGCATAATGTTCCTTTTCTCCTTTCCTTTTATACATACTATATACATATAAAAAAAGAAAAGATTAAGTGCTGTGCAAATATTTGCAGTGGACATAGTCCTAACTGCACCACAGATTCCCTCATCCAAGAATATGGCAGAAATGACGAAGTGGCCATTTTTCTGTCAAATAAATTTATATCAACACTTTAAAGCCATAGGACTTTGCATGATTTACCTTACAAAGAAGGATTGCTGCTGACATACAAGAGTTATACGGAACTCATGGGCCACACTGCTAAAATACAAATTAGCAGAGTTAACACTTAGGAAGCATAAAACTGGCTATTTCTGAAGCTGAATGAGGGCATTTGCAGATTCCTCGCACTTAGTGGCTGATGTCAGGGACAACGAATTTTATCTTAGCATGGGAGGGTGTGTGTGGGGGATGGTTTGCCAGCCTGCCCAGCTGTAATATCCCCTAACAGCCTTGAAGGAATGGTAATTGTGAACTGAAACAGCATCTGCTTAACTGTCATCCCTGCCTCAGGACTGGAACTTTTTGCTTGTTGTGAAGATCATGAGAAACACTACACGGAGCGTGAAGATGAAAACAGTGCAGGATTAAAAACATTAAATACAACCACCAAGACACAGCTGTCCATACTGCTAGTGAACTCAGGGAAATATAAATGCCAAAATGTATTTGACATTCATGATTTAATTTGGTGTGGGAATTTAGAACACTGAGTTAACTGAAAATTTCTATTTTAAAATATTTTTCATTATTATTAGTATAGAGGACAGACTATTACAGATTATTCAGTGAGAAGCCATTAAGATTCACTGCTAGGCAGTAATGCCAAATCTAACTTCAGCTGGTAAAATCTTCTCTTTTCTTACTGAGAAGAATGGACCAATTAGCTCAGCTGCCTTGACCAGAACAGCTTATGGCAGTCCATCACACTGAGGCTTTGCCTCAAATGTACAGCAGAGCATCCCTGGGTTTGGAACATGAGCTGCTATCCATACTGTAGGAAAGACTACACTGTATGGAGGTCATTTACCTCAAAAGGAATTGAAGAACTTGCAATTATTTGATTATTTTTAAAGTGATGCTATAAGGTTTAATTAACATTTTTAAAACACCTTGAGAATATAAAATGCAATATAGGTGCTGCTGTTGCTATTTGTCAGTTGTTCTCTTGCTCAGGATGTCTCTGAAAAGACTGGAGTCCTGTTGTGTTTGGGAGGAACACCAAATGTTACAGATTCCCTCCTGTATAATTTGTACCTTAGGGAAGAAAAAAAAAAAAAAAAGAAGAAATGTTTGGCATAAATCTGCAGTATATGTGCAGATGGAGTTAAAAAACTTCCACAGAAATGCCACAGCTTCATACACTGAACTAACTAAACTGCCTAAAAAATAAGTGCTCAAACTATCAATAGGTACTGAAATTTCTTACAACGGGATCAGCTTCGCCTGCAAAGATCTCTGTAGAACAATTACAGAAAAGAGACACTAATACTTTACAGTTCTGTGCCAGACTTGTAATTGCAATCATATAATTAAGAGTCCTTGGAACACATATCCAATAGTGTATGCAATAAAGTAAAAACCTAATATTAAAAATAAGCTCAAGACGATGCCTTGGTGCTTAAGCTGTATTTTTCTGTTTTGAAACGCAAGAAAATATAACACTGCTCATGACATTTGTATAAAAATTAATGAAAAAGAAAAGTGGATTTATAAGCCTTGAAATGTATTATTTTCCTTGCCTTCTGTTGCAGATTAATTACTTTAAATTTTTCCATCAATCATTTTCTGATTTCCAACTCTGTTACACTCAGTTTTAAACAAAAGATAAAGATTTCAGCAAGGTCAGTGGTCTTCTGCTCTCAATATTGTTCAGGTACAAATAAAATAAGGAAACCTCCTTCTTCAGCCAATGGCCACACACTGAGTGGAATTTTTTGCTACTATCTCCTTATGTCCCCTTACCCATCAAGGAAATCTGAAATTGTTGCTACTTGCATTTTTTAGTTATGGATAAACTTCATGTAATACAATAATCTTATAGAATGTGTATAGGAAAATTATACCGATCAATCAAATTATGGCCATTTTGTTGGAACAGCCATTTATTTCCAGAAAACTAAAGATTCTGAGGTAAGTCCATTGTCTTCAGATGAAACCAGTTTTACTAAAGCTAGTTAGGAGCATCTGTATGTTAAAAGAAAGTCAGCAAGACAGCTTTTGTTAAACAGTTATATTTGAACACAAAAATTTTGAGCACCAATTTGGATTCTGAGGATAAACTAGGCAAGGTTATCTGTGGAAATACCATCATAGCCAAATTCTCACTTCCCCTTGTTACTGCATTTTTTTTCAGTCGGATTTGCACTGTCAAAAATGGCAATTGAAAAAAGAACAAATGCAATTAATTTTTTAGTCAAGTGCAGGTGTTTTAGGGGGAAAAGGCTGGCAGCAGAACAAAATTACAGTAAACAGGAGGGAGTAGTCAGGTGCCTGAGTAGTTGAAAAAAAAAAATCACATTGGAAATCATAGAACCTTTGGTCTATACTGCAAACACTGCACACAGCTGTGGTTCGCAAGCCAGAGAACACAAACAGGATGAAGTTCTTGCATCAGTGAAATCAGATTGTGTCATATAAATATTATACGGATTTAAGAGAAACCCCCAAGGGAAACACAGCAAAGGAAAACTGGGAGTTGAGGTTGGCAAATGCATAGTAATTTGGACATTTAGATACTAAAGTCTTAACAAAGTTTCGGTTGCTGTATTAGAACTACTAATATTAACAAGGCAAAATTAGAAGCATTCAGGCATGTCTACCACATTCAAAAGTCATAAAATGTCACGAAGGATAGAGCAATCTTTCACGGGAGCAGAAAAGGATGTTCCTCTGGGATTCGAGTGCTCTCTGGGCCCATCTCGATGAGATGTGGCTCACCTCTACCACACAGCAGAAATCTGCTGTGTTCAACAGTTCATCACCTAGCTAGAAAAACAATCCAATTCAGCAAACTCCCAAATTCACTCAACACAGCTGCTCTCAAACCCTTTGCTACAGCTCAATGGAAAGTGCTGACTGAGCTGTTTCATAGTAAATATTAGGTATAGCAGAACTCTCCTCCCAAATTGAGTCTTTTAGGAGCAAGAGGATTCTACAGCCTCGTAGCTGTGACACAATCACCCATAACTCACAGATAATAAAATACCATCAGAGGGCACAGAGGTTATTGCCATCAGCAGATCCCTATAAAATTGTAAATCATTTGAACAAAGCTTATCCTTTTCTGAGAACTTCAGGCTGAAATCACTATATATACAGGATCCCAGTGTCTTACACAATGTATGAAGATTGTACCTTTAGCTCCTTCATTTAACCTTGCTTCACAAATGAGTGAACCCTCAACAGGCTGCTCTTTCCAGAAGGAAACAAGAAAGATACCTCAAAGGCACTGGTAATTTGTCTTACGGGAAGTTTAAACCTTTGGGGTACCAGTTTGCCAACCATCTGATAAATCCATGTGGATTAACTGTGAAATGCACTGTGAGCTGAAATTCAGTGGGATGTGATATGGGAAAAGGCAGTGAAATTCAATGGAATATTATTTTTGTGAACAGCTGCAGGGCCAAGACTTTGTCCAATACACAGGTTATGTTATGTCTTCCATTGTGATTAAAATACTGAACATCTTTCAGATCAAATTCCCTTTCAATTCCATTGTATGTGTTTTCACTAACATGGCAACAGGTCACCTTCCAAAACACTGCAACACCAGCAATCTGGTGTTTCTGTGAACTCCCAATGCCTCTGGAATTAAAAAATTTCCCTTATGAAAGAACAGTTCCAATGTAATTCAAAGGTTGCTTCTCAGAGCAGAAACATTTTGCTTAACAAAATGTACCTATCTCATTGGAAAGAAAAAAAAAAATTCCAAAGAGTGCAGTACACTTACTAATCACACAACATACATGTTGAAATGAGTCAATCCTACCTCTTGGTTACAAATGTTTTTTGGTAAGAGGATACTGTGAATGGTCAGTTGCAACATATGCTTACCCTTTGACTGTAAACCTCAGACATTGCAAATAAAATATTATTTTGATGCACAGCTCTTTTCTGAATCTTGGTACATCATTCTCAGTAAACATTTTTAAAAGTTTTTTATAATATCCTGAAGTCTCAGTACTGAAATGAATGTTACTTGTTTTGAACTGAAATAACAATGTTTCTCTGTGATGAAAAACAGAGGTTGGAGATGAAAAAAGGCCATTAGCCACTGCTCTGGATTTGTGTCAACACCTGGAAATCCCTCCTGTGAATTTTAAAGTGTTTGGTCCAGTTCTAGATGCCCCAAACTATGAACTTTCTGTGCTTCATTTCAAACACTAGTCTAGCTGTTAACATATTATCAATTTCTGCAACATAATAAAGTTAAGCTTTCCCTGTTCTACTTTCATAACCTTATTGGTTAGCACCCCTAAAATTTCTTTTTCTTTCTGTGAGTACCCTTCATGACCTACACTGTGCTGTAAACCAGTGCTGTCTTTCACCTTCACACTCTTTTCTTTCAGCTAAAGTTTACATCTCTCTCTGAAGTTGATACAGTTCAAGTGCTTCAACTTAGACCTAAATGATATTGTGTGAAGGACTGCAACAGTACTTAGGATAAACTGGCTGGTTTTCCATATAATTTATCATGTTGTTCTTTTCCACTGACAATACAGCTTCTTCAAGGATTTCAAGACTTCTTGCTGTGTTTGCGTGCACTTGTACATGAGGAGAAATGACCACAGATCTGTTTCCTAGCCCTTGGGAGAGAAGAATTGTGGAAGCAGCAGCTCTGGGAGACACTTCTTGCTTTTCACATGGCCACAGTTTTGAAAAACCACCCTTCACCTCCCTAAGATCTTCAAACTTGCCTTGTATTACAGAGCCCCAACAGAGCTTGTCTTCACCACTTATATTTGGATTTGTTACTTCTCTGGAAAGCCATACTCCTCATTTCAGTAAAAATTACCTGAGCCTTGTTTAAACACAGGCAGGATCATAAAAACAAGTTTCATTCTAATAAGGCAAAGAGTTCTCTTTTTGATTGAAAAATGGAAAAGACGTTTACAAAAGAGAAACACATCAAGAAAATACCGATGACAGACCTGACATTTAGAGTACTTTTGTTTTCCACCTCTTATTGAGTTTGCCAGTTGTAGGTGTGGCAGGATGTTTCAAACCTAGAATTATTTTCAGGATTTTTTTTTCAACCTATTATTTGTCCCTCTCTTCTACTTCCCTGTCTACTAAATAAAGAGATTCTTTCTGCCCCCAAAACTTGTCCTGTCATTTATAACATCAGCACAATTTCACAAGAAAAAGTGTGAATATTATATTTTTCCTCTTGAAATTCAAAGTATTTAGGTAAATGACCTACTAGTAGCTAGCAAAAAGAGTTCACAATCTTGGTTCATCTGTAGGAGAGATATCAACAAAAATTTCTGTGAGTACGACTATAAATGAGCTTTTTTTGAGTGAATATTCTGCAGACCACTAAATTTATGCCAGATACCACCAGTTTTATGGCTTTCAGTTTCTATTCATTACTATAAAATAAAAAAATAAATCATTTTATATGCAGTGCATGACTATCACTAAACAAAAAAAACCCCAACATGTTTGGAAGAGGTGGCTTTGAACTCCCATTCACCAGGTGGCACTTCTAGAAATCATAAAAAAGAACTGCAGCAGTCATATTTTAGAAAATACATGAGAAACAAGCCTCTAAATGTTCTAGCTTACAGTTATGTGAAGTCATCTGCAAATCAGTTTGAGGTTAATTTGATGATGCAAATGAAGTTACATTAGTTAGGGCTTTTCTGGCTGTTACTTTTTGCTTTGCTGATCCATCACTATTGCATTGCGTTGATGTGTATTTTTATCATCATAATCAGGGAGTTGATTCCTTCTCTGAAAGGGAATCTGGGCTAATGTCACTTTGAGTCAGTAGCTGATACCTCAAAGAGAGGCAAGGAGTCCTTAACAAAACCTCTTTGTTCAGTGGTGGAAGTGTTGTGTGAAGGTAAAATTTAATAGAATAAAAGCTACTGACCTGCTGGGCTCAGATGAAGTGCTGCTTGGACCAAAAATGGAATTCCCTACATCTCTGTTTATTCACCTTTTACATTTTCCCTTCCTGCCTATGACAGATAGGCTTTGAAGATTGGCACACTTGCACATAAAGGCAAACAGTAAGCCACTGCCAACAAATGGTAGGAAAGTAGAGCTGAGTTCAGAAGAGAAGGGGGAACACTGCAGATATATGATTTTATGAACTCTATTAATTCAAAAATACCATTTAACCACAGCTATAGTCAAACATAGACTGTGGAACCCATGTTGAAACAGATGAATAGAAGGAGTCTCATCTGCACAGGAGCTGATCTGCCCAGTTCTTACATGAGTCTGTGGAATTTCAAGATGGTCCAGAAAGTGAAAAGATCACACCTTTCCTTGCTCACCTGAGCAGGTATTTGGCCTATGCTGTCAATTCAAGAATTTTCCTCAAAAAATGCTGTTGCATTCACAAATGTTTCCTTATAGAAATACTGAATCTATTTTAAGATTGTTAACCTTTTTGTCTCAATAATATTTAATGGCAGTGAACTCTCCAAATTGATTTAATCCTTCATGAAAAAAGTTCTTAGTCTCCTGTTGACTGCTTAGAATCTGGTGCTTTTCAGTTGCACTGAGTGCATCTTTTTATCTCAAATTACACATGAGGTAAATTGGAACTGCCTTTCAAGAGAATGTTTGGGAAGAAAGGTGCAGGAGGAGTTACTTGTTTTTTATAAATCTCAGAAGAATTTATGCTGATCTTCTCCCTTCTAACCAAAATCAATTTTCCTTAAATGGATCTCCTGCCCCAGAAAGCTCCATGTTGTTAATCACTTACATTTGCCCTGGACTTTGGCTGAGTAAAAGGATAAGGAAGATCTTAGTTTCAGCCTGAACTAGGCTATTTCATTTGAAATGGGTTCAGTCCTACATTTTCCACACAAAGAGTAACCGAAACTGTCAGTCAATAAATAAAATAAAAGAGCTCTAAGATTAACACCTGATAACGTGAAAGGCACAAGACTGCAAAGAAACTTTGCTCCTGTAGCTCTCCAAGGACCTTGTGACACACAATTAGAATAACAGTGTACTTTCTGAACAAGAATCTGAACATGAGGGGAATGCGATGATGTTTCAGCTCCATGTAGCTGTAGTATCTGCAAATAGAATGGAAGATTAAAGAGGAAAAAAACCCAACCCTATCTAACAAAGCAGTTATTCTGCTGAGGCCTTCAGGTGACATTTTAAACCACCGGTGACTGTGAAGTATCCAAAGGAAATAAAAGATAAAAAACCTATAACAAGCTTGTTGTTCCATTGAAGGGTTCTGGAGATATCATCAAGCCTTGCTGGCAACAAAAAGAACTAACAAAGTGAAAGATAAGACAGATGTACCTGCATAACAAGCCTGATATTCCACTGAAAAATTTTGGTGATACTGTAAACCAGGAAAGCTGAGTTAGGGTAGTTTGCAGTTACAACAGGATCCCACATTATGTCATTGCAATTCTTTCACCTGACTGCATTTTTAATACAGAGTATCTGGAAAAATTAAACTTTTTGTTTTGTTTTGTTTTGTTTTGTTTTGTTTTGTTTTGTTGTTGTTTAAGAAGTGCAATGGAGGGTTTATTTTGTAAGTTGACTATCAAGTTTCTAAATAAGAAACTGAAAGCGCAGTGAACTTCAAGTGTGAAGAACAATTAAGCAGCCAGTTGAACTACCAGTTTTAGTAAAAAACCTGGTTTCTACTCACTCTCCCATTGGTGTGGGCCTCAAAGGTCTAAGATGAAACAAGGCTACAGTAGGGCAGTTACAAAGGAGAGGGAGAAAAAGCTGGAGTTACCCCTCTGCCTATGAGGACAAACAAAGGCTGCCTCAAACTATTAAATGAAACTGGAACCAAAGCAGTATCTAAATGGATGCTAACACCACGGAGGGGAGGGAAACCCCAACCGAGGAAGTGCAGAACAGCAAACTTCCTTCAGGAATGACAAGCAGAGGAGAAAGAATAAGCAACTCTTTTTCCCACCAAAGTGGCAGATTATTGCTGCTGATGGCCAAACTTGGAAGTGCCAAGCAGCAATGACTGAAAGTAGTGATCAAACTGCTCAGTTTTTACATTTCTAAAGGTTTTTGTATTATATCCACTCAATCACAATGTCATTAAACCACGAAAAAGATGTCAGATCAATGGCTGTATCAGAAACATTTTGAATGACAGGCTGATGATGGAACAATTCCAGCCTCCATACATTATTAAACACATACTAATGCTACTCTTTCAGTGCTACTCTTACAGACTCACACACTCTATTCTCCCTCTACAGTACCTTTTTTAATAGCAGACCTAATTGTAGATGAATATTACATAGGAAAAACAAGACTTACTATAATAAATAATAATAAACTAGTAAAAAAAAAATCAAGCTTTAAACCCCTTGTCTATCTTCACATTATGCCTTCCGGCATTAAAATTTCATTTTAATACAATTGTAGGAGCTGAGACTGGGTTGTCAGCCTTAATCAGAATATTCAGAGCTATTGCTTTCTTGCTGTAATGTTGACATAATTTAAGCTTAGGTTTTCTTTATGTATTTGCCCACAGCTAGCACACCCATGTAAATGCATTTTGCTCTTTTTGAGTGAAGAGGTATCTATGAAAAATACATATAAATATGGCAGAAATCGCCCCTCTGGCAGATTGTCTGCTTAACTCCAGATTTCAAGCAGAATGGGAAAGTGATCAGAGCAGCACACGTGCCTCTCAATTCATCAGCAACAAAAGCTGTATTTTCACCGGCAGAAATCAATTTGGTTTCCATAAAGGCAAAAAAGAATTATGTTCCTGGTGGATGAAGCACAAAGCACAGTAACTGGGACATGCAAATGCTGTACCAATTTCTCTCACAACACAGGAACATAGGGTTGAGGTGCCATAAATGGCACACCTTTACTTCCTCTCTTCCTCCAATGCCCTATGCCATCCTTTGGCATTGGAATCAAGCAAAGATGGATTTTCAGCATTTTCCTTGGCCGGGCATCTTGATAGCTTGATCAGGCATCCTACTGATTAGGGAGTGCTTGGTATAGCAGAGATGTCTAATTTTATGCGGACAATTCAATAATAGATAAGAAATAAGAATGTTAAAAATATAATAAAGTGAAATTAAATACACATTCTTTGGGAATTTGGATAGAAAGATAACTTCTTGACCCTATTCATGGCAAATGGTTTTCTAAACAAACCATTTTTGGGAAGGCTTTACCTAGCACAGGGGAAATGCAGCTGACTATGAGTGAGTCTAAAAGAAAACTACTTTGTTTTGACTGCTGAATTGGATGCTCCCAGATGGAAGTGCACAGTCCTACCAGCATTAAGCCCAACCTGGACTGGTGATAAAATAATAAAGTGGATGGAGGCAGCTGCCCCCTGGATTGCCAAGGGTTTTAATGTGTGCTTTAGGGCTGACAGATCAAAACTCAAACCCAGTTTTTGGAGTCAAGGCAGGAAATGGCAGAGGCTGCTGTTACTCAGATCACCAAAGAGCTAAAGGGTGCTCCTCTGTGAAGGGAAATAGAATGGCTCCAGCCTGGACAGAGTATTTTAATCTTTTAAGGAGCATCAAAAGGCCAAGTGATTCACACAAGATACGAAGCTGCATAGGCCCTTATGCTATTTCTCTAGCTCACTCGCTAGAGAACAGATTTTTTTGTTGAAGCAATGTTTTAGAAACCCATGTTCATCCTGAATCAGGTAAGTGTGGAGGTGGTTTTGAAGTCAGCTCTCACTGAAGTGACCACAGGGGTCTGTTTCGGCTGAAAAGTATGTTATGTTAATTAGCAAAATACTTTATCTAAGGAAGTGAACATATGAAAGTCTTCCCATAAAAACTGCTTTGCATACTGCAAGCTTCTAAATTAAATTGGGACAGAGTTACTGCCAACAGTGAGTACAATTATTTGAGTAGAATTATTTGTGACTTTCTATCTTGTTTGCCTAAAAAAATCTGGCTCGTTTCTTGAAAGGTAGCTGGTGGCTCTTTATCGCACTCTGTTGCACAGTTTTAAGGATAAAATTGAAAAATATATTCATAACAGAAATGTATCATTTATATCTTTTATCTCCCATAAAAGCTAGTCCTGCTGAGGTACCCACAGTAGTATGGCTTGGACTTGGCACAATTCTTCATGCTTTATGCTCTCAATGCTCCTCTCCCCAGACCAAAACTCAGAATTCCACATAAATGAAGAAAAATATTTCTAAATAAATCATATCTCTAAATAGCTTGCGTTCCCCATGTTGTTTTTTTTTCCTCTGTAACAAAATACATGCTGAAGAATGAATTTCACGTCTGGATGGATACATCCAACAAAACTGCTACTGGCAGCCCAAATCGTGATTTCTGATAGGAAGAATTCCCAACAGGAGGAATTCTTGATGACATCCATGACTATACTGCTTGCATGAGTACTTAAACTGAATATGGTGTTGAAACTTTTTTTATCTAAGAGAAATCTTGTATGTGATAAGATAGGGTGCCATTTGAGATGTTTGAAAAGCCCATGGATATTGCAGCACTCATCGATCATTTACTCCTTCTCTTTAAGTTTTCTGCAAATGACTTACAGAGAGTAACCATAAACCTGTATGGTATACCTCTGAATGTATTTCAAGAAATTATCACAGGGAATGCTGTGACCTTAAAAGATAAAACTGTGTAAAGAGCTAGGAAAAGAAAGGAAAGATTTTAATTTGGTTTCAGTAACATGAGTTCAAGATCTCACTGTCAGTAGATGACCCTGCCACTCAGAGTCTTTTGCCTGACTCCCCAGATGGATTTGTTACTGTAAGCGCTGAAGCAGTGGTCTCAAGCAAGAAGAGAACATTAACTGGGAATTTTCTAGTTTGCATTAAGATTGTGAGACAATGAGCGCAGAAGACAATGTCTGTTAAGAGTTATGGAATTGAAAATGACAGGCAAAGGAAAAAATTCATAGGAGCTGCCCAACAGCACAACCAGAATTCATCTTCCATTTCCTTGCCTTAAGTTTTAAACATGCTTTAGAATCACAATAAATACACATGCAGAAATTCTCACTATACCAAGTATTTCCTTCAATTTTATGAAGGGGAAAATGCTGAGATTAACTTTGTGATGTAATTCCTAATTCTCATTATTGAATGCAACATTTAAAATATCAGGAATAAACAATAAATCATCATATTTAAGTTTCGTTGGAAAAAGAAGTCTTAGATCTTAACAGAGTTTTTTTAAAGAAGTGAGAAGAGACATTGGAGTTAGAATTAAATTCAACAGATAACGAAGAAGGAGGTGAAGAGAAAATATCAGGAAGAGACCCAACACAGTGAGTTAAATAACTCTGTACAGATGCAACTGTATTAAGTACCTTATTCAATTTAAAAAAAAGTTGGGAAATTGTGTTCCTATAGATTAGTATCAAGTAGAACAGTGTTGAAAATAAGGGTAAGTGCATAATAGAGCACGTCATGTAATTACATGTTTCATATAATTATTACATAAAGAGCATGAGTGCTAAAGATATAGATGTGTAATATGTATGCCTCCATTTTTGCAAAAAATTTACATTACATGCAGTGTGCACACATTCACATATCAAACACCATATATAATCTGCAGTTGCTGTATTTTAGGAACTTTTCAGAGACCTTAAATGATTTTAATTAAGAGGGTTTTTTGCCTTTCTCTGACTCTGGGGGAGTTAACTGAGTATGACCTACACAGCTTAAAAAATAAATAGGATATACTGGAAACACAGCTGGCCATGACCAAAAATCACATTTCTAAACCAGGAGCAAAATACATATGGCTGCCTGCTATGGTTTGAAGTGAATAGTGGATCCTACCACAAAGCCAGAATTCCTGATCCCAGTGGTATGCTTTCTACACTGACAAGCAAACAATTTAAAAAACAAATTAAAAATTGATAGAGCAGTACTTCCATAATTACATGACAACTAGTACAGATAATTCCTCTTAAATATAGATCAGGTTTTGTTGGCCTGCCATTTTACTACGCATACTACTTTGTCATTTCTGTTCTGTCATAACTAATGGTGACTGTATGATGGCGAAGCCCTGAAAAGCACTGAAAAGAATAGTAAATTACCTTAGGAAACTCAGTAAGCAATAGATGCTTTGCAATAGAGAAAAAAAATAGTGATCTTACCGTTCCTGTTGTGCCCAAGGAAAGGTGGTTCATCTGTTGGGTCAGAGGGCCCATCATGCTTGCTGGCTGCATTGACATAGTGTGGTCCATTGTTGGTGTTATCACAGCACCCTAGAAACACACATTATTTATAGTTCAACCACTCTCATATTAAAAAAAAAAAAGAAAAAGAAGGAAAAAAGAGGCATTCTTTAAATGAGTAAACCTGACTGAGAACTTGATATGAATCTTAAAAGACACTAATATATGTGTCAGAAGAAATATGTTTTGTTCCTATTGACAACCAAGCTACACACATATATTATTTGTACTGCTAATGAGGCCATTTTATGTCAGCTCCAATTAAGTGTCATTTTTCACTTCATTGCCTCTGACAAACAAATGCATATGTTCTTTCTATGATGAATGCTACTGTACATTGCAAAATGCCTGTCATTTCCATTTTTCCTTATCCTATGTAGAACAATCTTACAGACAGAACACATATGTCCCCAATTTTCTCTGACTTCTAAAGCCTTCAGACTCAGAGATCTTCAGCCTATTATGGTAATTATCTTGGATTTTTCCAGTCTCTATTAAGAACTCTTACTCATGATATTTTATAGCTGATTAAGTAAAACTAGCTATTGACAGTGGGTTTGGTAGTGACACCCATTTAAAACACATACACAGTATTTAAAAGCATTTTTCTTCTCCTCATGAAAAACAAAGACATTAATAACAAAGAACATATGTACTAAAGCAAGACTGAGACTTTGACCAAAAAATGAAACAAAAGACATGCCAGAGGAGCTTTGGAGAGAGAGCTTCTTTGCCATTCATACTCCTTGGTTTTTGCTCTCCCACTCCCCAAGGTCCCATGTTGGCAACATCACGACTTAGTGAAGTGTTTATTCTCTTCAGTTCTATGTTGTAAAATGCTATTTCCTGTGTTGGTTAGAGAAAGTCAGTCAGAAAGTGTGGTCTGCTCTTTTTCTTGCAGATGGTGACACAAGGCAGTATTTCCAGTCATTTCTTCATATGAAATAATAACTTTACTTTGTATGTATCTTTGCGTGGACACATCACAAACTTGCACAACCACATTACATCTGCTACAAAGTGTGAAAAATGTAGATGAATGTATTTGTTAAAAAAAATAGACTTTCCCCCCTCTTGAGAACAATGGAAAAATTCACCTATAAACAAATTTGTTTAACCAACCTGTAAAACAAACTTGTTTTAAAACTCATAGCATACCTGTTCCTACACGTCTATCTCACATTCACATAGAGCTATTTTTGCCAAGGATCTGATTAGAACCTAAGGATTTCAAAATCTCAGTTGCAAATAAAAATAAATAAAAAATAAAAAATTCTGGGGAAATACCAATTCAATTTTGTCTCATCTTTCAGCAATGTTTTTTTCTATGCACATCCTATCTTAAAAGTATAGAGTCTGCACTCCCAGCAAATTCATTCCATGCATGCAGTGGGGTAAGAAGAAGGTAGGCTCATTTTGGTCAGTCCTTTTGGTAATATTATCAGCATATGAAATAAATACACACTTGTTTTATGTCACAGAGTGGATTTCTTGCATTGACAAGAGTGCCTAGAGAAATCTGACAAATTTCAGAAGCTAACCTCCATGGAGTATCTGTCCTGATTCCAAACAAATGCTCAGGAAACAAGCTGATCAGTGTGAGTGTATCAAACCTGCAACACTTTCCACTGTTCCCGCTTCATTGGCTATATTAATTTGCACTGATTTACATGGATTAATTTATTGATTAGCTCATTTAATGAACTACCACAATGAAGTCTTCTCTTTGGAAGCAAATCCCTAAAAGCAAATCCGCGGGGCACACACCCATTCAGTAGTTCCTGCATAGCAGATTCAGTACAAGAGTCTGAAGAAGAACCATGCACATTGAAAATAATGTTCTTGTTTTGTTTTTGAAATCAGTGGCCAGCAGCCAGATGAGGTCCTAGGGTTTGGGCTTCAACTGCACTTTTTGGTTATGATAGGAAATTGTAAGCTCTATGCTCGGAGTGATCAGAATTTTTACTCTATCAAACCACATGCACCCAAATTAAATTTGTCAACTGATAAACAGTTCTCAGTTCCCTCTACAAGCACTGTACTGCTTTGGCTAAAAGGTGGAGAATTGCCTCAGGGCTTTCCATGACAGACAAGTTGGGCTCCCACTTATGCCACTTATGATGTCTAAGAAGGTGATTCTCCCTCCATATTAATGAGATCCCACTTTGAGAGATACGTCCATCTCTGGGGGCCCCAGTATAAAGAGAATGTGGACCTGCTTGAGAGGGTCTAGGGAGGGAGCATGAAGATGATCAGAGGCATCAATGTATGTAAGCATCTGAAAGGAATGTGCTAGATCATGGAACCAGGCTCTTCTCAGTACTGCCAAGCAATCAGGCAAGAGGCAAGAGGCAGAGACTGATTCTTAGGAAGTTCCCGAGGAAGAACTTCCTTACTGTGCTGGTGATCCTGTACTGGAACAGGTTGCCCAGAGAGGTTGTGGAGTCTCTCTCACTGGAGATCCTCAAGAACCCTCAGGGTGCAATACTGTCAAAAGATGCTTATTGCAAAAGTATGGTTGGAGGAACTTGCTGTGATTACACATGTGATAGACTGATAACTATTCCTGGGTATAAATTCAGGAGCCTGGAAATGAAGAAGGGGCAGTGATGAAGGAAGTCTTATGGTTTAGTGTAACAAATGCAACTGCCAGACATAGAATGGAAAAATTTGACACCAAATGTCTTTCAGCAAATAAGTAAGCAGGACAGGTATTGCAAACAAATTATTAAAAAAACACGGACTGGAGAGAAAATATATCAAGGACAAAAAAATTGCTCAGAGACAGAAAACTTATCATTTTCAAATTGAAAATATATATATTCCTGTTCCTAAATATACACAATTTAATACGCTAGAAAAAAGATGCTGGGAAAACGAATCAAGTATTTGCAGCTTTCCTAAGACAGCGTAACATGTTTTAAGCTGACAGTTACCTAGAGCAGAGAATTACATGCATTTCCCAGATCATTAATTCACCAGTTCAGAATCTTCTGGTGATCACGTAGGAAAGAAATTATACTTAATTAAGGAAATATCGTCTGGTTGTTAGGGCGACACGCAGTCTCCAGACCATAATGTGTTTCATAATACATGCTGTCAAGTCCATTCATATTCAATTTATTTAGCTGTAGAAGACAAAAATGTCTTGCATCAGATGTTGCCATCATATTAAAAGTAATTTGATTCTTTTCAGCCTATAATATGCAATTGCTGATAAACATCCAGTTGGCTACTGGCAAAGGTTACATCAAACATATTGTTTTGTCTTCATCTGTTTGGTGTGTCTGATTTTACTGAGTTTGTAAATGTATAGAAAGGCATCTTAGCATTGTAAACTATTACTTAAGGCCCAGTTTAATCGGAAAAAACCTGTAGAAGAAATTATCATGAGGTTTTTGCTGTTGTCTTTGCAAAAAAAAAAGTAGTTGGCCTGTCAATTATTTAGATCTGTCCTCTTGCCCTGTTGCCTCAGTTTGACTATAATTTTTTTGTTGTTTTTTGTAATTCCCAGAAGAAACTGGTTATTACAATGACTTTTAAACTCGGCAAGATATTCTCAGCATATGATTTGTTCTACAATTGTGTTGACGCTGGAGTGGTTTTAAATGAAATTAACAAGGCAAATGGTAAGGAATAATGATACAGACATGCATTTTTTTTGTAACATTTTGATAAACCTAAGATAAGCTGACATACAGATTTGATTTCCTCTTCACTTTATTTGAAAGAGCTTGCTGTTTTAGAATGCTTTAAGCTTTATGAACATACTTTTCCTATAAGAAAGTGAATGTCTATATTTCAGAATATAGTCTATCACTTACAAAGAGAGGAGCCTGCTTTATAAACTACGAACACTGCATACCCCCACCATGGCAACAAACTCAAATTACAGGAAGGACACCAAATACAGTTTATTACATGAGGTAAAATATCTCTAATTATTTGCCAATATCAAAAGGCATCAGCAGAACAAGTCTATGTTGGTGCAAAGACCCATGCTACCTTTTGTCTATTGAAGGGTGGGAAAGTGACATCAGAAATAAAAAGTGTGTTAGGAGGCTTTAGGAATGGAGAGTTCACTAGTTGAGAGATGCACTTAGGGCCCAGTGGGAGGATGGATTAGTTAGCCACAGCTTTCTACAATAATGAACTGCATTAAAGGCTTCTATTTTATTCCAGTATTCTAATACTGATATTGGACTAAAGGGGAAAATACCAGCTGAATAAATAGTTTTTAAAGCTTACAGTAAGCATCTGTTTACTTTAGAGTTTACTTTTCTTTTATTTAAGAAGTTTTAACAAGTTAACCATACTTACAAATTCTGCTATGTAAATACTGGCCAATGTAAAGCCAAAAAACTTTACAGCAGAAAACTTACTTTTCGAATTTGTATACAGGTATCTTGTGCAGACATATAAGCACCAGGCCATTCCATCTGAAAATGTATTACCCTACTACCAAGTGAATGCCTTTATGTTATCAAGAACATGTTGTTTCTTGAGGTTTTATTAAGCTGAGTGAAAGGATGACTTTCCTTTTACTTATCAGAACAGATGATGGCTATATTTTGATTGATTTACTGCTCGGTCTAGTCTGATTTGTCTGATCTTCTTGGGTTTTCCTCTACAGGAAGCAGAAACACCAGGTCCCCTTGTTGGAAATTAGTCCACTCAACTACTCCAAACTGGTTGGTAAGGGCTAAACTCCTATGACTGTTGCAGGAAGATTAAAGGTAGCTTTGAAATCCTCTCTGTCCTCTGTCATCAGCTCTGCTGGGAGTACTTGTTGATATTCCAAAACAAAGGAAAACTTATTTCCCTTTCTCAGATAAAAGGTAGCAATTGCCATGGCATTTGCCAGTTTATCACAGATTAAATTATGATTTGAGTATAGTGAAGAAGATCAGCAAACATCAGCAAAAAATGTACACCCTGCAAGTCTTAGGATCTGATTTGATTTCATTACATTGTTGATTTCAAAAGCTTGCAAAAAATGTGGTACAGCGAGCAAGAAGCCCAAACCCTCCACTAAATTAAAGCAGTTTTAACTTTGGAATAGGCAAACCTGATACAGACCTTCATCAATGCTGAGCCCTGCTCCTGTACTGAGTACTAAACCACAAGTTCACAAGGCAATATTTTGAATTGGGCATAAATTCAAATTCTTATCTGATATCACCTTCATAACATAGTTGAACCTCCTAGGAGCAATGGGCATATTTGCTTTCCCTTTCTTATGTTTTTGCTGTACATTTGTGAACTTCCTTCCTCGGCTGAAAGTATACATCATAGGTCCAAGAGAGTTACTGCCCAGAAGTAACTGGTTTGAAAGGATTAAGAATCCAAATATAGCGTGGTAAATAAAGAACAAAG
This sequence comes from Illadopsis cleaveri, assembly GCA_013399915.1. Taxonomy (NCBI): domain Eukaryota; kingdom Metazoa; phylum Chordata; class Aves; order Passeriformes; family Timaliidae; genus Illadopsis; species Illadopsis cleaveri. Next base: position 567,642 of record VXBB01023731.1, read on the forward strand.
GTGACCCTTGTGTATGCTTCACCTTTCTTACAACAATAGCCAAGGTTTTTTTGATGGTTTCTTTCCCATTCCTTCTTGCCTTGTATTTTCTGTCTCCTAGTTTGAAATACAGCTTTTGATAATATACAGATACTAGCCTACATGTACAAATGCAGATTAAAAAGATTTAGAAATGGGAACATCAAGATATGAGGAAAAGACAGTTGATGCAATAGGAAGACTTTTACATTAGTAGCTGTGTGCACAAATAAAACAATACCTGAAACAATATTTCACCAGTTAATAAATGTATTATATCAGGCAGTACTAGAAGGGAATGAGAAATCTCATAAGCTTTTTCCTACTCTTCATCTTATGAGTATGCACTTGGCTGTATGATGGCTTTATGTAGCCACTCCACGTATCAGTGCTTTTGTTTGTCAAGAACAGCCCCACGAACAAAAGAATCCTCACAACTCTCAAACAGGGTTTAGCATCCCCGGAAGACAAAAAAGAAGCACAAAGGTGGTAATTTGCCTGGGACATAACTACTGTAATACACAGATCAAATCTTCTCCTTCCCTTCCCACTATCAGATTTCACAAAAGAAACATTTCAATCCATGTCAAAACAAGCAATTTCATTCTGTTTATATTCTTATATATGTATTCTGATGTGGATGATATCCTTCCTTCCTCCACTGTCTCCCAGCAGCTGATGTGCCATCCTAGTAAATGGGAATCAGGAGTCTCTTTTCTGTGGATTAGTTTTTCTTGACATCAGAATGGAATCTAATCTATTAAAGTTAAATCCAAATAATACTTCCCCTCAAACAGTTCTGTTGTATTCTTTCCCTTCTTGCCTATAACCAGGTGTGAAAATTCACTTAATGGCACATCCTAGTTCTAACAAGGTAATAAATGGATATTATCAAAGTGTACAATTAAAATACAAGCCATCACCAGTCTTCAGCCTAAATTTTCACTTCCTTGTCTTAGTGGGTTCAAATGAAACTTTCAAAAGGATGTGATATTTGTATCCTCAATAGTTTGATTTTACATATACATACGTAGACACAAAACTACACATGGGCAGACAAATTGTACTGCCAATTCTATTACACCCACTCAGGCCACAACATTTTTTCAGTATGTGGATAGGTTTTCTTTAATGTTTCAAACTCTCAGTGCAAGATTTATTATGGAAAAGAAAATTAAGAGCAACAGTGACTGGTTTTTAGACCTCTTGTTCATGAGCAAAATTTAATGAGCAATGAGGACAAATTCTGTTACTGGCTGAAAATGCTCACTAATTTTATTTTACTCAGTCAAACATGCTCCTAAAACAAGGACAATGCTTGACAGGAAATCTTGCCTCCAGAGGCTTGTGCTTTTATATCAAGGTACAGAGAAGGTTGGTGACAAGAGAGTATGTAGATGTGTTTAATGTAGTGGGACCTTGTCTCTCCCTGGGCCTCAAGTTTTCCATGCAAGGTGAGGCAGTCCCACCCGTCTGTGTGCTCCATAAAAGCATGACAACAGACATGACCTGACACATCGGGCTGTTGATCTGGCAAGATTCTGTGCATAGGTCATTTGCCAGGCACAGAGAGTGGTTAACTGGGTTTGGGTTTGGGGAGGAAATGCCCATGACATTTCTTCTAAGTGCACTTCCAGCCTTGACAATGCAATGGCCAGTGACAGGGCAGCAGCTGTGATCTGTAACAGATGTGCTGTGTTTTGCTTCCTGCCCAACACCTGGAGAGACTTGCACCGTGTGAGCTGAAATCTAACAGATGAGCTGGATTAAAAGATTTACTCATTAGAAGGACCAACACTGACACTGGGAAACATCAGAAATTATGAGGAACTGGCTATCAACAAGAGAAAAAACAAACACAAAACCAAAGAGAAAAGCAGGCTGTTAATATAATCCTATGTATTAAGGCCATATAAGAGGTAAGGTGACAAAAATGACAGTCTACACAATGAAGAAAGTGGTATGACTGTGCGTGGTGTTAACTCCACAACACTACAAGGACTTAACACAACCAGACTTAGATGGAAATATCTGAAATACCTTCAGCTTTCAAAAAAGTGAGGTGGTATCACTGAATGGAGTTCCAAGGAGACATACTGAGGTGCTAGCGTGGCAGGCAGCAGAGTGCTCCTCTGTGAGATCCCAAATACTTGAGAGGACAATGGGAACAATGGTCAAGGAATGGTTAGTATCAGGATTTTTCCCTGCAACTCTGACATGAGAAAGGCTCTTGTAAACCAGAATTTATTAGTGATGGACAATACAAATAAGGCAGCTTCAACACAGTTGCTCCTGGACTTTGTGTCATCCCCTTCCAATGTCAAGCCAAAGGCAGCCCTTCAACATCAGAGCTAACTCCTAGGCTAGGCCCAAATCTAGGCTACACTGTCAGAGCCATGCTGATGTAAGGGCTACCATGTAATCCAGGCACACAGCTGCATGGGGTGGGTAGAAAGCTACCTTGAAATGCTGAGGTTAATGTTGCTGTATGACTCCTGAATTTAGCTACAAACACAATGTCCATCCTCCATGAGGATGTATTATGGTGTACTGTCATCTGCTGCCTATGTCTCAACTCCTTGTTGGCAGCTTCTGCACAAAGGAAGATTAAAGGAATGGAGGGTCTAAAAATTATGTTCTTTCCTTCCTCATACAATTTTTCAAATTTAAAAGTTCTGGAAAGCTGATGAGGACCAGTAATATGCACATAATCTTCCCAGGAATCCTTCTTATCCTGCCTATTAGGAAAGACAGATAGCAGAAGATGCTATAAATGAAACCCAGGGTGAGTAAGGATGCTTTTCTAAAGACATGCTTCCATTCAATAATAGATTTTAGACTTGAAGATGATAGACTGGGAAATCTTGTACTAAGCCACTGTTCATGTTATGTACCAGTTCAGTTCTAGATCACAGTGATTCATACCAATCTTTAAAACTAAAAATGTGCCCTTATTAGAGAGGACAAATACAGAAATCTGTCTCACTGTCATGCTCTGTTAGATTTGTAACCTGTAATGTAAAACAAAGCCCTTTCCTATACAGTAATGGAAAGAAAACTATTCCAGCTTGCCCTTCCTCTCATTCAAACCCCAAAATTTTCACAGTCTGGATGTCCTGGCCCAGATCTCAATTTGCATATCATTTTCTGGACTTGTAACTCTTTAGAGAAGGCTATAGATGGAATCCACTCCATTCTGTATTGGGATTTGTCCTTTGACTGGTTAAAACTGACTACCTGCCAGCGACAGCTTTGTGACAGACCTCAAATCCAAGATTGAGGCACATATTTCCAACAGCACCTTCTTACCTTATATTCCACCATTAAAAGTAACACAAGACTATGCCTCACTCATGCCTTTACAAATTTTAAGCGTGATTTTTCTGACTCTAAAAACTCCAGACCAGTTGCTCCTTGTATTCTCTACAAGCAAAATGCCACCAACACCTGGCTTTTACTGCTCCTGGACAATCCACCCCGTTCTGGATGATGCTCCCAATGACTGCATTGCAGTTCAGACACTGTTTTGAACAGCTGAGACTATAGGCACAACCTGGACAAACTGTGGCTGCAGAAGTGTCCCAACCTAAAAATTTTCTCCCAGGTGCTAAAAAGGTCTCCCAGGAGACCTCAGGAGGCCAGTAAAGCTGATGGCAGCAAGCACACAGAGCATGTCCTTAAATGGCAACCACATCTAAATCTGTGAAGATACAAATCTACAGATGGAATCGAATTCAAGCCCTCAGTATGTGTCACCAGTCAGAAAAAAAATGGAGTCTAGAGAGGGTTAACTGATTTTTAAACTAAAACACAGGTATTTTAAGTTCTTGTTTACCTTAAGGTACTTCCAGTGACACCAGTCTGTGTGTTAAACACTTTACATTTTTAAGTCTCCCTTCTACCAAAGACCTCAAAGTGTTTTAAATCCTGTGTGATATATAGAGGACTCAGGAGCTGGTCTGTTATCAAAGTTCTGGGATGAGTCTGGATCTACATCTGAACTTTCCCCAAGTCCACCAGTGTTCAGACTGGGGGATACATCTTGGGTCATCACCACTGCAGGCCCAAAGAGAGCAGGTGGTTCCAATTACACACACCAGTCCAAATTGATCAAGAAAAGGATACATTTTAATTCTTGATTCATGATGAGCAGATTTGAAATAAATAAGAGAAGATGGCTAATTTGAGTTTGCTCTGCTCCGCACCCCATTGTCTTTTAAAAGCAAATGAAAATATTGAGCAAAAGCAATTTAAAAGCAACCAAGTAAATATTCAGTGTGAAAATGATTCAACTAGTCTAAGAAGTAGACATGAAAAGTTCAGAAAGATGAAGGTTTTGGCTATTATTAAGCTAGGAAGAAGAGAAAGTAAGCGATCCAGCAAGGATTACTCTACTTTCTTTTTAATACATCTTTACTGATTAAGAATGACTAAATTGATGTATTTTCCCTTTTGTTTTCTGTCCAGATAAAGTCACTCTTGGGCAGAAATCTTCCTTATAAAGTTTCACCCTAGAGCACATTTTTACAGCTGAGTTATTATCCTTAAAATACGAGTTCATACTGGAAATGCTGGCAGCCCTCTTAACTATTGTATAGCAGTGAGGACAGCTGTAACATGTTAAATATGTTGAAAGTACATGGAGGGGGTAGAACAGAGTGGCTCAGGGGTCTGGTAATAGAACAGGGAGTCTCAGTGCTGGGTCACCAGGTTTGGTCATTGCTGGGACTGAAAATTATCAAACAACAGCTGCTCAGTTATGTTCAGGTTATCAGCTACCCACAGAGACACCCTCCACCACGGAGATACATCACTGTGGCTGGTGGTGTCCAACAGCCTTCTCAAAGGTTGGGAAAGGTAGGGGGCTGCATCTCCACAGGTTAGCTCAAAGGTGGAAAGCACTGATGATACAGAGGGGAGAGACTTGTGTGGTCCTTGTGCATGCTGCTGTGTCTAGAGAGGATGTTTGCCACCAGCCTATGGCTATTGGGTCTTTTCGGGGCACTCAGTTTAATCAGAAGGATGGTAACCACCAAAGACTGTTCTTTTCTCCACATTAGTGAATGGACTACATCCATGCCATCACACTACCAGTTTCAGAGGAATTGCCAAAGCAACATGGACAAATGAAGTCAAAGTCTGCTGCTTCAGTTTTCTCTAAAGGAATTTACTGGAGTAAATCAGGTAAGTAGCTCCAGTTTACACTTATCGATACATGCTGCAGTAATCTCTACGAAAAGCTTTGATTTGTTGTAGCTTTTTTTTTGTACACTACCATTTTCTACCAGCCACTGTGTAGTAGTCCACGTGAATGCAAAGCAAGCAGTCAGATCCTGACATATGACAAAGATGTTCTTTACTTCTTTGCGACTTTGTGGTTTCCACACACCATCTGATTTGCAGAAATTTAGGTTGAAATTTAAAATTTTTTTGGGGCAGCTTTCCTGAATTTTTTTCAGCTAATTGAGTACTGTAGAGGTGTTCAGTTTTCTCTGGAAAAAAAAATCTTTATGTTTATTTTCCCTGGCATCTAAAAATTAACTACCATTGTGGTCAACAGTAATTTCAGAGGTTCCACGAATGAGCCAAGAAAGAGCAGTTCAAGTTTTTTCAAAGTAATTTCCTAAGCCCTACCTGAAGTAAATTCTTCAGGCTACAAGGCAGCTGATGGTAACTGTCTACTACCAAATACTGCCCTGAAAATGTCTCAGACAACAGAGAGCACCTTGCTCTGAAGCCAGAGAGGAATCAGCTGGTGAGTCACTACTGTGGTAAATGTACCAGAGTGAGCCTTTGACCCAAAGAGGATGATCAGCCTTCTGTGAAGCACTGATGAGGCAGCTGAGTCTACCATGAGTTCAGTAAAATGTCTTTTACATGATGGTAAGAAGAAGCTTTGGAGGAACAAATCATAGAGCAAGCTAGAGAAAAGAAGGCCAGCTGGATGTTATACACATATTGCTGAGATGAACAGTAAATTATTTGGAAAAAAAACTCTGAGGGAGAATAAAACATCCTGTGAATCCAGGTCACACTTGGCACATAATTGTGACCAAAAGAAAGAAAAAAATTGAGCTGTCAAAAAGCAATGTTCCCACCATATTTCAAAATGACAAGTCATTTCAGAATTTATCTAAATTTGAAGGGGGAAAAAAAAAGCTTAAAATTAGTTCAATAACCCAGAAATGAAAACAGGGAGATTACAGATATTTTGTCTTTGTTCTTCTTCTCACCCTTTTCCCACTCCCTAAGTTCTCTCTGGGAGTGGAGTCAAAACAACATTTTCACAACTTTTTCCATGTCACTACCCTCTCCCTCTGCACATTTTCACTTGAAGACAAGTTTTAGAGCTATTATGTCATTCTGCCCACAAAGCCAAATTTTATTATCCACAGAGTATTATATATGTAATAGCCTTGTCAGTCCTAGCCAGAGGCAAAGGGTAGCCTCAGAGGTAAAGGAAACGAGAAACATCCAAAGGAAGATGAATAGGAATGAGATGATAGGCAAATGGCTAATACTCTCATCTTTTGTTGAGAGCTGTCTGGATAGAAAAATAGTGCTCTAATTAATTCCAGAGTGACAGAGACTCGAGGGCTGGGTTCTCTCTACTGCACGACTGTGAATCTTCATTATATGTGAAACCCCTTCCTCCAAAAACCAAACAAACCCTTGTTTTGTCTTTGACATCAAAAGATGCATCATAACTAACAGCAGATGTTCCGATAAACTCCAGTAGAGACCAACCTCTGTTCTGCAGTGACTTTTCCAGGCACACAGAAAATCCACTTGTGGGACTGAAAAGTACATGAAATCTGGTTTTCTGGTAGTATTTCCTGTGGTATTTTCCATTACTATCGAGGAACTGCAGCATCACAAAGGACTGTCTTCTGGTGTTTCAGTTCAATGTCACTGCAAATGATTATGAATTCAGGGAAGTAATGCAGAAGTGCACAGCTTGAAGAGGGAACTAGATGAGGCAAAAATTTTAGCAGAAGCTGTTCGCAATTTCAATGGGTCAAACTTCCATAATGCAACAATCACAGTAATGTACAGATCTTAGTGAATTTGAAATATTTGGCTTGAAATCCTGGCTCTGCTTAAATTAATTACAGTGTTGTCATCAACTTGAATGCTACCAGGATTTCACATTGTTTTAAACCTCTGAGACAGATGTCAAGCTGTACATTACTATGCAGGTATTCAAAAGATTTTTATACCACAGACGGATTTTCAGTAATTAATTATCTCTAGCAGAGATGATTCTGCCCTTATTTTCAGATTCAGATTGTAATTCAGTGATTTGGGGTTTTTTTGCAGTAATCCAATTGTAAATTTTGTGGCTCTATGCTGCCTGCAGACTTGTTTAATCAAGAAACAAAATTTTGTTCTCGGTCAAGACAGCCATCTTGTCTAGAAGCTGAAGTAATTAATAAAGATAAGGACAACCAACCTTGGAACAGGAAAGAATCAAGTCTAATAAAATCTTCCAGTAAGGAACCATCTAATAAATACTTGTTATGCACACTGAGAAGGATCCTTAGGCTGAAATGCTGCCATAAATTATTCATATGGAAGTTTTGGACTGTAAACAAATTTATGAAGATAATGATCTCTTTGCAATTCATGAACAAAAGTGGAGGGAGGGGTCAATCCCCAGAATAAACTGCGATGTATAAATCCACCAGCTGGAGGCATAAAGTACTGAAGCAGAGATTCACTGCAGAAATTGTAAAATAATCCCTGTGTGTTTTCTCCTTCCAGAAAGACAGCTTTGAAGAGCAACTGCAGAGCCAAATAATTTAGCGTATCCTCATTCTCTGTTCTTGACCAGAGCAGTAATCACAAGTTAGAAATCAAAGCCTTTGGACTATAATGGGTGAATCAAATGAGAACTGTGCACAGCATTAGCCTGTGCTTGCTTAAAACTAACAGCAAGCAAGCGTGAAACCTTCGTCAGTACAGACCGCAAGGGGTTGTTGCAACTTTGGGAAACACTGATGTTCATTTCTGTTTGATGTACCAAACTGCTTTTCCTCAATTGAGGATTCATACTGACTGACTAGGTAGTTTAATAAGCTGAATGAATTTCACAATGGCAAAGTTTACTTCCAGTACATTTATTTAATGGCTGAGGGAACGGATGAAAGGGAAATAAAAATCTGATGAGGAGAAAAAAAAATAGTCTAGAATCTAGACTCCCCCAGGACAATTTCTTGTGCTTTGTATCTTCTGTACTGACAGACAACATATTTGCTTTCTAGCTAATTACCAACAAGACTAAAATTTTACATCTTTGATGTCTACGAGATCAAAGAATATTAGGAAATAAAAGTAAGATTAACATAATTGTCTTGTACAGCTATAATAAATTATAACTACATATACAATCAGACACCCCGCTCATCAGGAAGGCATAAACTAGAATCAATTGAACTATACAAGAACCTTGTTTAACTTTGTTTCCTCTGCAGCTTTTCACCTCTCCTGACACCCACCACTGATCCCAGATGGAAAGCCACAAAAGAGGCCTTCTCCCAGCGGCCTATCTGACACCCATGAGATCCACAGAAGTTCCTTTTTCAGTTGTTGAGCCTTAAAAAAACCTAGCAGCCTTGTGCAGACACGGCAGGCCACCAGCAGGGGATGAACTAAAAGATTTCCAGGTCTAAAATCACATATCCCTACTACATGCTTGATCTGAATGATTAATTTCTATTTAGGTTTTTTATTTTTTACTACTATTGTCTACCTAACGTGCTTACACAGACTGGGTACCCAAACCTCTTTGGGAGCGTTTTGTGGTAGCGCAACCTTTTCCTATTATGTATCTAGGACAGGATTCACATCCATCAAATCTGTGTGACAGTTAGCATGCACAATTTAGGAAAAAAAGAAAAAAAAAGTGGGGAACCAATGCTTTGATGTATACCTGCATCTAATTCATCATTACCATGGCTGAAATAATGTATTAGGAGTGTTGCATTTACTTTAAACTGTCCATGAGAAAAATGCTGCCCTATAATAATTGATAAACACTTGGCTTTGATTGATTTGTCTTCAGTCTTAATACACACAGCATGTTTGTTTACTCCATAAATATCTTAGTATTCCTACTTCCTCACCAGCTCAACTATGAGAAACAAAATCAAAGGCAGCCAAAAGTAACTGCCTTGTAAGAGTAAAATGAGGTGGGAATGTTTGGATCGCTCCAGCTCATTAAGGTGATGTGAAAGGTCTACTTCTGGCTAGGAGCTGTGAGCTATTCCTTCAAGCAAAAGCATTTTGAAGGTTTTATTTGTCATCAGGTGGTGGTGACAATGAAAAATGTCTAATGCACTTCAAGACAGCTGGTAATAAAGCAGCACAGGGAACGACTGACAGAATAACAGTTACTATACCATTGTAGCTTCTAAGTTTTTACAGCCACTCAGCTGGAGTTATACCATTGTATTAAACGTGGTTTAGGGTATAAAAAACAGTTGGTACAGAGGGGTTCTCTCCCTCCCCATTGCTGTATGAGTATTCAGTGCAACAAAATTTGGGTAAAGAGGGTCTTTTGCTTAATCGAATTTATGTGTTTTCACTATGTAGTTTTGCTTTAGTTCACACAAGGCCAAGCCTAAAAATGTTTCTGACTTTCTGACAACTGCCTCATTCAGCACCCTTGCAAGCAGCTCCCAACAAATCCCAATCTTCAAAGGCACATTGTTTTTGTTTGTTCTCATTGTAACAGATGTTTTGTATCATGTACTTCAATGAACTAATTCATCTGCAGAGGACCGCCTACTCTGGCTAGTATGCATCCAGCTGTGGAAATAGCTCAAGTGTCATCTGTGACCACTTTCATTCCATTCTTCTGACCTCACAGGATCTCAGTGACTGCATCCAAGCCCATTAAAAATAAACGGACCTGAGAACATCCTCTTAAAAATTTTCCAGCGGAGGAGTAATGCTACTCTAGGCAGGAAGCCTTTCTGGAAAGAATGTAACTGATGATGAAGGAAGATTCACTCAGCTCTGGAAGTCTCCTGCAAAACATGCTGCTTTTATCATATGAACTACCCAGTCAATATTAAGAGGCACAGCAGCAATGTCATGTGTGATTTTGATGGAGCTGAGAGCTTCAGACTAACTCAGTGCCATATCAATTAGCCTGAGCACCAGACAATCAATCACCACTTCTGCTCTAAATGTACTGAGCTCCCATTAGAAGCTGCAAATATCGTGAGGCTACTTCATCTCAACATGCTGAGCCCTTTTATATACTGTGGCTCTACTGTAATATATTTCTGAAGTAGAAACAAAATCAATCTGAATTGCTCTGGAGTGGAAGCATATCCCATTAACAGCTGTGCACCAAGATTAAAATGTATTAGTGGATAAAAAATAGTCTGCGTCTATAAGAAGACAATTACTGCCTTCTTAAAAGTGACCAAATGAAACATCCAATACCAATAAAGAATAGACTTTCTGAAAATGCCTTTAAAATCAGTTGGGATCACTTCATCACAAGTCAAAACATGCTGGGATGGTGCAACCATTCATTGATTAGCTTCCTTACAAGTAGGAAAGCCAAGTTGCTTTCTGAATTTCTTGAGAAGTTGACCGCAGTTTTCCACAGGAAATAAGTAGTTCCTGATAAGATGTTGATCATACACTTCAATACTGGGTCCACTATGCTTGCTAATTACTTTCAAACCATTTAGTCAAGTCACCCATTAAGAGGAAGTGATTCAATTGCAGATCCACTGAACTGAGAAACTAGGTGACCAAAACTCCTTGTGGAGCTAGAATTATCCCCCTGTGTAAGAGGGCTCCTAATATGTCAAACCAAATTAATTTTGGTTTTGAGAAGCAACTATGGCTGAAGTTAATTAGACAGCTTGGAAGGATTTTTAATATTGTACAACACCAATTACTAGAATATTTCAGAAATATTTCAGAAGGCTTTGAAAACCTTCAAAAAAATTAGAGCCTTACATCAATCATCTCAACTGATTCATCACTTTCAGGAAGTCGCATTCCAAGCCCCGTATTCTGCATAGAAAATTTTAAAACTTTCTGGCAACTGTCCTATATTTTAAAGGTGGTAATTCATCTTTTCACTTCAGACCAGGTGTATTTGTTATAAACTTGCTATTTGGGTATTTCTAGGAGTCAGCTGCTTCAGGATCTAAGCAGATCATGCAGAAGGCATGAACAGCTGGCTGCAGCTCCTGACATTTTCTGTAGTTCATAACTCAGAGGTCAGCAAAATGGACTCGCTCACAGCGACATTAAAGAATTTCACATTAGTGCTCACTGACTTCACAGTAACTCATTAAATGGTGATACCTAAGATACAAATGGGTGCGTGATAGAAGACTCTTTTGGGATTTTAGGTCTTTGTCACACATTCTAGCCTTCTGCTGATTTTGCTGTTGCTTGGTTTGTTTGGCTTGGACTTCCACTTTAGAGTCAGAATGATAGACAACATTCTTTGAAATAGAGAAAATACTTCTCAGAGGGAAACCAGCACATTTGAGTAAAATTATTGTCCTTTAGCACAAGTAGATACAAAAGTAATGCATGTGATGCTCCTATGATTTATACTGGATATTGGAATTGTTAACGTCAAAGAGTTTTGTCCCTTGTATTTATCCACAAGAATTTTACCAGCACAAAAGGGTTAACATAGCTTTTTATGCTGTGAGAAGTAGAACAAATATTGCATAATGCCTGGTTACATATTGTCCCAGCTTGGCCAAGTAGATGAAAAGAAACAGCAAAGCACAGTCTCATACTTCACTCGATACAACAGCACTCATGGCATGTTTCTACTTATTCCTTCACTTGTCTGTTGAATAAAATAATGAAAAGAAGCTCAGACAGGATTCAAATACATTGCACATTGTGGAAGCAAGCGAATATCACCACAAGTAGATCATTGCTAATCACCACAGCCCACAGTCTCAGAGTCATGACCTGTATCACTGATTTTTATCTGGAAGACAGATTTGAATGGCATGTAAAACTCTAGGAAGACTAACAAATGTACACATTTTGAATATTGTGAGAAAGTTCTCTTCAATTGTGGTATTTGAAACCTCCCCAGCTCTATTACAAGATGTTTATAATGAGTTCACCTGGCTTACACACATGTCCAATACTTTTTTTTTCCTGAATGGATGCAGTCACACACATTGGTACATTTATACTATCTCAGTGAAAACATCCATGATTACTATCCACTGAAGTATGAAGTCCAGAATCTCAAAGATGTGCACATCACCTATGTGGGCCAAGTGAAAAGTTTCTCAGGGTAATAGCCAAACCTGAACTTAGTCATCCAAGGATAAATAGTCATGCTTTTCTACCCTGGAAATTAGAATGCAAAGGAAAGGGCGAAACTAGTATGGAGTTCCCACAACCTACTCCAGGTCCATGTTTTTAACATGAACACTGGCACGGATTGAAGGTATGTTTGTTGTGTGAGTCCAAATCTGAGCTCTGAGCCATAACTCTTCTCTGGGCAGCAGCAGCAGTACCAAGACTCTCTTTCAAAGACTAGTTCTCCCCCACCTCATTACCATGCTGTAAACAGCTGCCTAAAAATTGCTTTATAGTAATCTCCTGGTAGAACCAACATGCCCAAGATGTTGAATACCTGTGAAGATTTAGGTTGAAATGTTATAGAATTGGATATCAACTGAGTGTTGAAGATGTGAACAGGGTGTTACTGTCTGCAGAAAGCAGCATGAAAACCAGAGGAATTGCACAGGTCTTTCTCTTCAAATTTTTCTTATTCCTGTGCTGTTCCTGGGGGAAAATGCGACCTGTCACAGCTTTGGCTGTCACAATGAGTGTCTTTGCTTGCTGCACTTGGAGTGGAGTTAGTAAGGGAGTTAATACAGCTTTGCTACTTCCACAGACGCAAATCAGTGGTTCTGTATCTGCTTGTCTATCAGAAACACTCAAACTCCTCCCAACAAATGTCCACCTCTTTCTCTCCCTGAAGCAAGACCTGTGACAAACACTAGGAAATGATCATTGCAGCAAACACTTCATCCTCATTTAAAATAAGTACATCCAGAGCAATCCTCTCCTTTCCACAAAAATGACATGGCCTGCCAGCAGGAAGAAATGTCAGTGGTGGAATGCATACAACCATGCTTTTCCTGGAACACTGCTCGTTCTCCTGGACCCCTGAATTCTGGGTTAGCAGTTGTGGCAGTGTGGATGAACCAGCTTCACAATGGTAGGTCTCTTCCCCTACCTGCCCTCGGAAAATATACTTCTAGCCACAGCCCCGTCAGATGTGGGACATCTGTGAATGTGACACCCACCCTTTGGCTGGAGGAAGGCAGTAGACCAGTAATTTCCAAAGCTGGAAGCAGGAGTTTTTTATTGATAGTGCTAAAGAGGAAGGCTATCAAGCTGGGAGCTGACACAGACTCACATCCTGTGTGGATTGGGCAAAGAGGGGGTGCATAATGATTTGCAGATTGCTGTACTGCAAAAGTACAAAGGCTGTTTGAAAGCAGGCTGTGTGCTGTGTGAATCACATGCAGCCCTCTTGTCCCGCCACGGAGATCAGTAGCAGGCTGTCAATCCTGTGATCCTCAGTTCGAAGTTGAAGTAATCATCCAAGTTATCCCAGACTGAACCCCGCACGAGGACTCCACACTTCTGTGAGTTTACAGCATTTTAGGACGCAGAAGTAGACAACCAAAAATGAGGAACCCAATTGTCATCCTGCTTTGGGATGTGCTTGTATGGACTTGCCACACATAGAGAAAAGATAACTTCCACTCAATTGCTCGCTCGGAAAAGCGCAGTGGTGAAAGGCTACGCCTGGAATTTGGGATGGATGTCAGAGACAGGGTCTCTCCTCGGCAACAAGACCTGCAGAGACATTACAAAACATCCCAGGTAGCTTATTTAAAAGACACAGATTGGGAAAGGCTGTCCAGCAGACATCCCTTAACAAGAGGCTGTAGTCAGTAACAAGAAATAACAAATTGCATTTAAACCATAGTAAGAAAAAGTGAGATTTCAGCCCCTAATTTCCAATTTCTTGTTAACAATAGGTCATTTGATATGAGAACCTATCCTGCTGGAAGTGCATCTCTTTGGCAGGTAGTCCAAAGGCAGTGGTTTCACTAAATAACAACTTGACACTCCTTTAAAATTCTTCAGATTCTGTTGATTTGTCACTGTGTTACACAACTCACTCTTCATCAATCCACTATGAAACAGCCAAAGAATGTTCAGTGTTTATCCTATTACATTTCACTATTTGTTTTCGCAATCACGCAAGAAAGAGGTTGGAACCATGCCCCCAACAGCACTGCAGATACCACTGACTCACAACAAGAGGCTTTGTGGCAAACACCACTGAATGCATGGACTTAATCCTAATTGACGCCACTTTGAGAGGAAAATAAGGCCACAAGGTTACAACCTGAAATCTGTAATTAAGCAATTACTCCACTTCAGCAGGACTAAAATCAGTTTAGGAAAGATACACATGATTTGCCTCTGTACTGCAAAGTTTAGGTCAATATTATATTCTTTCTCAGGACATTTGAAATGAAAAGACAAGACTTTACCTATAAGAGTAAAAAATCAATGTCTAAATAAATACTGTTAGACCTGACTACATTCAGTAGTTTCAATAAGAAGCTACTACTTATGGTATCTTGAATGTTTCTAACTTCCAGGGTGTCAGACCACAGCGTACATTTATACACTGAGATTAAAAAAAAAAAGAAATTGTTAGCACTGCCTCTGCAAAAATAATTTTAAAATAATTATGTTGTTAAGATGCTTCAGCAGTTACAGTTGAGAAGGTTTCAATTAATCAGCCACTTACTCAGACACCTCAATAAGCATATCAGGAATGAACACAGAAGGGAGGAAATAAAAAGGCAAGAAGATGCTACATTTGAAGGCCAGAAACAAGATTCGCTATAAGTCTACCTGAGACTTTGCAAATGATATTCAACACCTAAGAAAAGATTTCTTACACAGATAAGTGAAAACCAAGGAGAGAACCCAGAGCTTGGCTCCCCATGCAAGGCGGATGGGAGACACATTAAGGTGTTTCAGAAGGAGCCCCAGGAGAGTAAGGACACTATCCCAATTTCCTACATGAACCAGCAGACAGCAGAGGCAGCACTCAGAGAATGAGTGTTTGGGCAGAAAAATGAATACAGACAAAGGAGATGAAAAACCCAGAGAAGTCACTGAACTCAAGGTGAATTGAGGAAGAAGGACTGTATCATCTCTATTGCAGAGCTGGAACATATAAGCATAGGTCCAGTGGCCAGGACTAAAGGATATGAATGAAGATATAACATAGATAAATCAAAGACAGATCTAGCTAACCTCATTTTTTAAAATAAAATGACCTATTTTCTCAACAAAGGACATGCAGCAGATCTAAACTCTCTGAAGGTCAATAAAGTATTTCAGGCAGTGTTACAACCAGAAATTACTAAACTTTGGGGAGGATAAAGTATTTACTAAAGCAGAAATGATAACAGGTTGTGCCAGAAGACAAGTTATGCTACTTCAGTGGGAGGGTCACTAAAATCTCCATCAGGATTGCTTTCATCCAATGTTTTTAATAATTCCCTTGAATAATATTTGGGGAAATTGCAAAGTTGTAAGGCACATTATGTAAAGTGGCAAATTAGACTACCATATAGGAAGGACTGGATTAAACAGAGCAAGGCAGTAATTCATCAAGTCAATCAGGCTAACATGTGGTTTCCTTTATCATGTAGGAGCATCTGCTGGAAACATAGAAGGAGAAAACCTTATATATCAGTGAATTTCAGGATGACTGCATTACCAGTCATGAGCACAACAGAAGGAAGATATTTTACAATGCAGCAAAGTTGTCCCAGAGAAGAGAAGGAAATATTAATGCTATTTGCACAAAAGGCTTGAATCCTGTGAGCATTGGCTGCCCCAGAAAAATGAATTCAAAGTGGAATAGATCCAAAGAAGGGTCATCGTTGCAGCCAGAAGTATAAAATCCTTACATTACTGCAAATGAAGTGATGTTAACATAGTTAGCCAAAAATAAAAATGCAGGTAAAATTTTTGTCTATAAATTAATGTGGTAAACATTGAGAAAGGACAACAATTACTGAATGTAGGAAGAATGTTTGACCCAGAACAGATGGAGGCAAAATGAATAGGAGCACCTTTAGGCTGGAAATTAAATACGGAGTGCTAAGTCTCAGAGCAAAGGTATTTTGAAACAAACCTCCTGATAGGATTATCAAGAGGCATAAAATCAAACTATTTAATCAGGTTTTGAAAGGGATTATGTAGCTTGCCACTGAGATTAGTTCAGTTGGTTAGAGCATGGTGTTAATAATGCCAAGGTTGTGGTTTCCATCCATGTATGGGCCATTCACTGAAGAGTTGGACTTGATGATCCTTGTAAGTCTCTTCCAACTCAGAACATTCTGTGATTCTGTATGGTTCCTGGATACAGGAATTTTGAATCTTGTAAACTGGTCACTAAGTCCTTAGAGTGCAATATTATAATTTGTTACACAAGTCCTGCACTAGAAAAATCATGATGCAATCATAAGTAACACATAGATTAGCTAGTTTCCCCTACTTATATAAATTGGTCCTTGAATACACTTGGCATAACATAATGGTAATTTATGGAAGTGCTTTTGTTCTAAGGCTTAAGAAGGTGCCAGAGTCTCCTTCATCAGCTTACTGCTGCAGGCGTGATTATCTTCTAATTCTTGCTGTTTCACACCTATGCAATTCAATTTTCTTAAGTGAAGTTAATCCTGATTTATACTGGTAAAAATCAGATCCAATATTTCCTTTTGTAGCTGGGGCAGGTTTATTTTAAAAATTAACGTGAAAACCCAAAACCCTAATAGTATCACTGTGAGGATGTGTTTAGAGGCATCAGCCAAGATAGGCCCTTGTTCCACCAGACGTTTCACAAACTTCTACTAAAAACTATTTAACAGTATGACAATTTAATAATCTAAAGATTGGTATTTTAAAAAAGACAAATTGGAAACTAAGCCTGAGAGAAAGATGTTTTCTCCAAGGTCAAAAAGCTGATCAGTGGCAGATGGAAAAGTATCTGTCATTAAGTGCTCTAAGCCTACATGTACTCTTTGAAGTCAGTGTGAGGAAAGGCAGGCTCAGGTCAAAAAGGAGATGCACCAAGGATAAATATAGCTATAGAATACATTTATAACTGAACAGGTATGCATGATTTCCATTTGGAATTTTCTTACAAAACCAGTTGAAACCTCTGGGACAAACCCCCAAATGAATACCGCATTTTTTAAAATAGTAAATTAATTAACCTTGAAGATTACACCTTGATTCATACATAATTTCCTTCCTACTGAATTGTTTATAAAAGGACATCCTGCCAATAGCCTAAAACTTCACTTGATACTTCACTAACAAGAATTGACCTTTACAGCTTTGACAGGTTGTGCCAGTCTTTTTAAATCCTATTTTAGAATTATCATAGTTACAGTGCTGCCCTGGCATTACTCTAGTTATAAATCATAGGCTTTCCTCAAGAATCCTCTTCTCCATTTGCAGAACCCCAGAACTTGTTTCCTTCTCCAAAGCTGCCCAGTGCTTCTTCCGTAAATGGAAATACTGATTTCCTGCAGTGTAGGGATGGAGTCTGGGAGGCAGAAAAGAGATCCACGTCCCCTTCTGCTGGTGAACTGTCCTCTGGTAACATCTTGTATTCTTAACTGCACTATGGAAATGAGAACCACATCTCCAGCGTGGAGAAGGCACCCAGAGATCATTCCCAGCCTTGTCACCAACTAGTGTGAAACCTCTGTGCTCTCAGACCACAGAGCACATTCAAAGCCCTTTGCTGTCTGTGGCAGAGGAAAATTGTTGCCTTTCCCTTCCACCATCACAGAACTCTCATGTTTAGCAATTGCACCACATGACCACCTTTGTTACAAGCAGGCTGGGGTCCTGCCTACGACATGCCCATCCTCTGATTAGTAGTAAGCCAGCAGAGCAAAGCAGTCTCTGTGGAAGGTGGGTAACATCAGCATCAACTGTAAGACAGCAGACAGTGCTAGGCACAAAATAAGAGAAAGGTTCATGATTGAGGGTAAATTTGAGAGAACGGTAACACACATGTCACATGCCTCAGCCTGTTCACAGCACACATATGCAAGCATAACCAGAATGCATCACACGGGGCAAAATACCTGATGGTGAGCTAAATCCAGCATTCTGCTGAGCCCATTACTTTCTGCAAACTGATTTATCTAATTCTTGGCCTATCATTAATAGCATTTGTTTACACACTCTACCACTCTCTCCTGATCCTATCACAATCTGCCTACTTACTAATCTACCACCTGGTAAACAATTAACTCGGCCAGTGCTCACTAAATGAGGAATTTTTGCTCAAAATGGCAACCAAAACATATGAATCTTACAGATTTGTGTTCAGGATTTTGACTTTGTGCAAATCTATAACTTGATGAAAATGCAAATCTCTGTGAGAGAGATGTTACATATATTAATATGAGATAAATTACATATTGCTGATATTCTTAGGTGATGTACAAGGAGTGGGAAAAGTGAAAGCAGAATGCAGGCTCTGTACAAAATAAGACATTGATTTTTTTAAAAATGTACTACATTCTTCCATGGAATGTACACTAATGTCTATTGATTAATAACTATATTTTAAAAAAATATTCCCCTTTGATAAAACTGCTTTTAAACAGGTATTGTACTAAGGTTTTTCTTGACAATGAAGGTTGATGGGTAAGATTGCATCTTTTCTGTTAAGAAGAAATCAATAGTCCATAACCTCAACCAGAATTTCCTGGCTTCAAAAACCTCTGGGGAACTTTTCAAATTTAGTGTCAGACACCTTCTTTTCCAAATATCTTTTTCATTTATGTTTATAGATTTATATGAAACACTGACATTATGTTTCTTTCCACTAATGTAAATGTCTTTAAACAAGCTGATGGTTTTTTCATTTAGCGTTCATGCTATCTGTAGAATATTTGAAAGAAAAGAAAAATTTACTAGAGCTCTGAAGTCTTTTTAGGATAAAACAGCACACCACAAATTCCTCAAATGCAAGGGCTTGTCTACTGGAAACATTTGTGGTTCTCCTGTCCATGTTTTCTAAGTGAATCCATATGTGGTGTGTCTTGCTGCCATCACAAAAAAATGCTCAGTTTCACTAGGGGGCTCTAAGAGAGTGTCAAAAAATGTTGGCAATCTAACTTAAATATATCTTTTTCTGGCATTCATATTAATTTCTACGACAGCAGAACAAAGGACTGGAGCAATACTTTGATATGATTCCAGAAGCATTGTATAATCAGACTTAAAAACCACTACACTTGAGTAGGAGATGTAACTTGGCTGAATCGCTTACACCTGTTTTCTTTTAGAGGTCTAAGTCAGTTGAGCTTGGGCAGTGTTTTTCTGTCCTGGGTACTCTCCCCAGCACACCACCACCTGGCACTAAAGGACGTCAGCAAGCACACACTCACCCACATCTGAAAAACCCGTTTAGGCAGCACTGACACAACATCTGTATACAGTGGGTGCTGAGTGAGAGGGAGCCAGAAGTGACCTCATGTGAGCCTGCCTGCCCCAAAGGAACATTGCCAATTACTGTCTTGATTATCAGAGTTATAGAATTTGCAGTCCTTGATTTTCTGCCTCGGGAAACACTGGAATTAAAATTGCTCAACAGAACTTAGTCATTGGAATTTGGTTAGTTATTTCAACCTCTAAACACTTTAGCCTTAAGAGTTCAAGTAAGTTCATGTTCAAAGGATCTCTTAAAAATACACAGCTAAAAGTTGAAAGACTTGCTGGAGATTCCAATTTCTAAGGATTATTTCCTGTTTACTTTTCATACCAGCTAGCTGAATTCTCACATTTCATCTTGGAGGCAGGACTCAACTGTCTACAGAGGACATACTTTGTTTTCTTACACACAAACAGGCAAACTCAAGATACACTCCTGGCTCTGTTTACTAAAAAGGTAGAGCAATAAACGTGAGGTAGAGAAAGCCCTCTTAGGAGAGGGATGTGGATTGGAGCACAAGGAACTCCTTTGTTCCAGCGTGTAGGAATCAAAACACTGAGACTGCTGTGGTATTTTGGGTATTATTCAAAACAGCAGAGTTGCTAGTGAGAAAATGAAAACTGATCCATTTCAGTTGAACAATTTGTACCTTTTATGCTACTACATTCATGCACAACAATCAAAAGGCAACAATCTGGAGTCCTTAGTCTTGCTTCTCACCAAACTGAGAGCTTTACACTGCTTATGAAATAAGACATGTTTTTGTTGATCCTTTTAAAGACAGACGGATTACATTCAGCCATGGGCCACAGGAAGGACGACAGAAAAAAATAATAAGGGTGTTTGTTAAGACATTGACCTTTCTAGAAGGACTGTAAGGGCTTGAGAAACTTCCAGAACAGAAGTTCTCCTCAACATACTTTAACATTATCATGATACATTTTTCCATATGCTGCTCTACTTGCACCCTTCCTGATGCCACTGGTATACCCCTTCTCCAGCTATTCTGTAGAAACTATTCCAGACTGACAAGAACATCTATCTGTGCATACCCAGTGATTACATACAGTTTTACTTGCAAATAAAAGAGGATAAGTGTAAATCCAGTGTGTACACTAAGTATTAGGGTAGTGCATTTCTGTAGGTTCACTAAAAAAATTGCCTTTAAAGAGGAAGAGTACATGCATTTTTTGCAATAAAGATTTGAATCAAAATGTTTTGAACAGATGCCCCTATCAGTAAAAATGAGATTGTCTACATGTGAATTGACATGTAAACATGTTTTTCAAATTAACCCTATAACTTTCAAAGCCTTCAGGAACTACAGGAAGAACACAGTAATATGGGAAATGTTATAAGTCTCCAGAACTCTTATCCCATTTATGTTTTGATTCTGTCACCACTATCCATCTATCCTTTTCCTGAGGCAGTAATGAAATACAAGACTTGTTTCAAACACAGAAGAGTAAGCACTGTACTTTGAAAGATACAGTTAACTAAACTGAGCCTGGACTACCATCAGTGCATTAAATGTTTTGCCAATTTTAATCCAAACTCACACTGCTATAACTCTTTTGGAGCTTGTCTTCCCCTAAAACTGTGGAGTGACCAGGGCACATGGCAAAGCAATGAAACTGCCAAATTTTAGGTATTCCTACTTTAACACGGTGAAATCAATATGGGGCTTTAACACGGTGAAATCAATATGGGGAAAAGTGGTGAAAGTTCAATTCACAAAGGGTGCATTTTGCAAAATTGTCTGAGTCACACATGAACCTCCAGGTAGATTTTTCATCATGTCCACATGATTCAGGAATACTGTATTCCAAAACCCTGAAGGTTCTGTAAGCATTAAGATGTGAGAAGTTTTCATGTATGACCCTACTATGCCAACAGAAGTTTATTTTCAATACTACTTATTCAGAAATAGCAATCTACCTCAACCTATTTGATATTATTTCTCCATGGCTCTTGAAGTAAGACCAGCAAAAATCACTGAAAATCAAAAATAAAACCCTCTAAAAATTGTATCTGCAGTAATTTACTAGCAACACCCCACAATATCAGTTCTATACCTGCAGAGTCCCTGACTGTTCATCTGACTTTCTCCTTTTTGAAAAAAAAATGTTCTGACTACTATTTTCTAGAAAATGTAATTTTGGTTGATTTCTGTTTTTAAGGATATCACAGAAATAAGTCGGCAAACAAGGCTGAGAAGGGAATCCAGTACACACAGATATTTTCCAGTTAATATATATGTCATTTTTGTTTGTTAGGGTCAGAAGTTTATCTGGTTGCAGTTAAAAAGCCACAGAAGGAATTGGAGATACAATCTTTTACTATAGTTGGCTTTTTAATCCACCAAGTAAATGGATGCAGAATGCACACATGAGGAAAATGGAAATTGTTATACAAAGGGAAATAAAAGAGAAAAATGTCTGGCAGGCTGACCTACTGCAAGGGATCTCACTGAAGAAAGAGCTTTGTATCCGCTGCACGAGGAGGCAGGTGGGAAGGGAGATAAAATGGGCAGGCAGAGGAGGGACAGGCAGACATGGGATGATAGTGCCGTGCAGCTCAGCTCTTCCCTCCTGTCAGCAAGCCTGACAGTCTAGGAAAACACTGCCCTGTCCGTGCGCAGCACACTGAGTGAAAAACCCCCTTTGTCTCCTCTACAGCATGGCTCTGCCTATCCTTCTGTCATGAGGGACACTTCCTGATGTTAAATTATACATAAGTATCAAGTAGGACTTTCTGTCGGAAATGAAAAGCTAATCATCCAGTAACATGATTTAGTGATACTTATAATCAAAACAGAGAATTAACCACCACTGTTTGAGCAATTCAAACTGTGCTTTCTGTATGAGTTCATCTCTACTGACAAAGAATAATAGAGGCTTAACAAAATGTTCTCCTTCCTGGTGCAAGGGGAATGCAATATTTATCTGCAGTGGTGTCCAGGGGGACATCACATGCCACAATCAATCACCTCATAAAATAGTATGAAGTAAAGTGGTGGCAATTTAGATAATAACATGGAAAACTAACTTACAAGAAGAAATAAAAAGCTAACTAAATTAAAAAGTTCCCAGTTTCATCAGCTCACATGATTACCAAAACTCACATACTTAATTCTGCCAACTTTATTGTAATCTTTTAAATTTTTTTGAGCTATGGAGGTGCCTAGAATAGAGTCTATAGTTAGGCATGAAACTACAGAAAGTTAAAATGAACACAGATTCTTTATTTTCTTTCAAAACAGACCATTAATTCTGAAGTCTCCTGAATTCTCTGTGTGACAATACTCTGACAAGTTTTCAGACATTTCTAATAAAGAATTCATCTCTGAATGAAACCTGGGGAATGGTAGTTCTGCCTTATTGCTTTTATGCTTCTTTGGTACTAAATGCCTCATGTCCTCTTACTTGAGAACATAATCTTTGGAAACATATGGGAAAAATTTTCCAGTGAAGAGACTAGGATTGCTACAGAAAACACATGGAAGTAACCCATGACAGCAATGAGACCGGAACAGAAATGGTACACCACTTATTTACTGTCCCTCTGCTTTTCCACCTAGAATCACACTTCCTTTTTCTGACTCTTTGGTTGACAATGAACACCAATTTAACTGAGCATTTTGAGGGTGCCACTCACTATAAAAGACACTTTTCTCTTCAGGTTCTTACAAAGGGGTAAATACATTCAATTACCTCATCATAATACCTATCCTAGTACTGCAGAAAAAATGCTATGCTCAATATTGTCAAATAAAACTCAAACACACATATACACAATCTGGGACTGGTAAAGTGCCTAGGTTTTTCTTCTAGAAAGGGAGTTTTTCTGCAAGGATTGAAGATTCTTTGGCTTCCACAAGTCTCGTAACTCATCATATACACACATCTAAGACTTCTTGTGGTCTGCTATTAAATCGAAATATTAGAATACAGGACTGATGCTAACTGTAAATTTGTTCAAAACATTTCATTTCCCTACAAGGAATACAGCAACAGTTTTACTCCATCGAGATGGAAAGTTCCCCAAGGATCTGCAGAGAGGTGCAGCACTGCAGCAGTAGGAACTGGGTGCCCACAGTCCCTGCCTTTTGAGAGAACTGAAGAACCTGCCTCCAAAGAGGTGAGGGGGGTGGAAAGGGGACTACAAATTGGGATGAGAGACTTGTGCAACTAAGCAGATGTGTAATGTAATTATACCCATGTTTCTGTACAGCTAACTCTCACCAGAAGTTATACTACTGTGCAGTCAGAATATTTGAACAAAATATGAATAACATACAATCCTAAGCCATAGACTTTCATTTTAATTTTACTGTTCTTGTATAAATCAATGTATTGATGATTATGTGGAGCATACATTTAAATTTTGATAAATGACACTGTCAAGTGGATCTACACCTGAGAAACTCATCAAAGGTAAAAATGTAACTAAAGTGATCTGTTTCTAGTGGAATTCAGTACCGTGTTTTCTCCTGGTATATTGCTAATATTTAGGCAAAGTGCATCAAAACTCTTCTTAAACAAAAGATCAGTTGCACTACTTCTAGTGAATGTTGGTTAGAAACACAATGAAGCTTTAAGTAGCTATAAATTGATAAAGATGACTCAGTGGGAAAAAAAAATGAAAAAGAGTTGACTGGTCAAATCATAAAGCAGATTCAGGCTTGGTAGAGACTCTCTAAGACAGCTGGGCTTCACCCTTTTCCACTATGCTGAAAGGCATTACTGAGGCACTGAGGATCCTTTATCTAAAACTACACAGGATGTTTTTGATGGCTAAGCATATAAGGGAATGGTCACGTGTTGGTCCTGGCAATTCAAAGTACGCAGGAATGCAGCCATCTTGCAGTCCCTGAAGCAGAGCTTCAGGAGCAACACTTCAGAACCTGTTACTCTCAACAATCAGTGCAATTAGAGAACACATCGCCCATCCTCCCCTTTCCACTAAATCAAACGGTGCTCCTTATAGAAACAGAATCTTTATGGCAGAGGGCTCTTGTCACAGGGAGCAGCTGGCTGCTCTTACATGAGCCAGGACTTTAATGTGGCTGGACAAGCAGAGCAAGGCTACAATGGAAGCACTTTTAGCCAGATATAACCAAGTATCCACTTACTGTTGGTTGCATAACATATGGCGGATGAGGCATCCATGAAGTACTCTGGACCTGCACATCAAATACTTTTAATTAGCATAGAAAAGTTTAAAACTTAAAGATTTATTTGAAAATATTTTCTCTATTACAACTGAGGTGCTAATTTTTACAAAAGACCTAAGTCTTATAACTCAAACCAAAATTAATTTATGCTTCATAAAGTTACTGACAAAGGAAAAAGCTTTCAAATTTCGTTTGATAATGTTTTTCACCAAAGTCAGAAGTCTGAGTGATTGCACCACTTCTATGAATCACATTTTATCTCATAAAGCAGTCTTCAATATTCCATGTTGTCCTATTCTTCCATTTGCATTGTTTGCTTTCATCCATCAATATAATCACGAACATGTCATCCAACCGACAGTGCAGGAGACATAAAATGTTCAAAGTTTATTTTCAAAAGTATATTTATGAACTTTTAAAGGTATAACATTTTCAGAGATCCCAGAATGACTTACTCAGTTTCCAGTAAGAACTGCAGATCTAATTCAGAGTACTTGAAAATTATTCAAAATGAAAGCTTTCACAGCAAAGCTGGCTTAAGAAGTCTGCCCCTCCAGGATCATTCTCAGCTTCAGCATCCTGGGGTCTATTCCCACCAGAACTCCATATGCCTCACCAAAGACTTTCTTTGTTGTTCTGCCTTATGACTCCCATGTAACATATTTCAAGGATATAACAATTTTACTAAGAATTAAACACATTATAGAATGTGTGCATATTTGTGTTGGCATCTCTGAGCCATAACTCCCTTTTGTGCTATGTGTGAGTGGCACACACGCTATCAGAACTCAGGCACAGCACCAAGAATTGTGTATTATAGTTTCCTTTTTCATCAGTCTGGGCACCACAACACACAAGAACACAAAAGATGCAGCTGTGCGAGAGCCATCAGAGGACACCTCACTTGCTGCCACAGAGATGGGTGTGTAGCACCTCAGACTGAGCACGACCAGGAATAACAAGGAGAAAGCTACAAGGTCCCACTTCTCCAGATGCCCTGTGATTTTGTTCATGAAGAAAATGTTGAAAATTAATTGTATACCAGTGTGCTCCAATATTTGTATACATTTATGAAAATCTATTTTTTGTTGAAAAACAAGTTCAGCAAAACATCTTTAGAACCAAAACCAGCACACCCACATGCGAACACACCTCTACTATAACATTTTCTGCTGTGAATCCCCAGGAGCTAAAAGGCACTAGAGCTGTCACAGCTTGCTGCTGCTCATTGTTCTCACTCTTGCACCACTGCATCTCCTTCACTGTGCCAGGACAAATGTCTTTGGTCTTACACTGCAAACTATCTAGGGAAAATGATACGGGTTAAAAAAAAAAAAAATGAATGGTTTTGGTGCAAATGCATGAAACCACAAATTGATGCAATGGTTCAAACCATAATGAGAAAAAGGGAGCAACTGTGAACTGTGGAGCAGCGATGAAAGTAAGTGGCTGGGTGGCCTGAAGTCAGTGGCCAGAATGGGAAATAGTATGGCTCTTAAGCCAGCTTTGCTACCAAGAAAATGGCGTGTGAGCTGCATTGTATGTCTCTGGCATTGACTCTCCTTTGGTGCTGCCATTACTGAAATTTACTGAATTTACCTCATCAAAACAACTTTTGTTTGGCAAGTGCTACATAGCCATCTAAAATAAAATAAAACAAAAATCAAAGAGAATTACAAGAATCATTTATCTTGGAAGATCAAGTTTAAAGTAAACTCCCCAGAATTACCTGTAAAGCAGTACCATACAATCTGCAACCCCCCAGCCCCAACAAACCAAACCTAACATTAAGAACAATCTACCACGCAGCTTTGAAAGTTTGGATAGCTTATTTCAGGTTAGACACAGGGTTGGAAAGCACTGATGGCACAGGAGAGGAATAACTAAAATTGAAAAATGTGTACTCAATGACCAGCTTCTGTGAAGTGATAAGTTTCTCAGATTAGCCCTGACAATGACTAATAATAAAAATATACAATCTCGTTTTGACTTCCATCTCAGAAAGCCAAAATAAGACAATAATTTTCCAGTGGACATCTGAGAGGGATATACTGAAAAGAGAAATTGTGAATGACATGGTATGTAGCAGACTAAAGAACGATTTAAGGACTCTCATCCTCAAGTAATCTGCTTTGTCCATAAAAATTAGTACTTTTAAAGGATGCAGTTACTGGAAAAAAAGACAGCTGAGGTCAAAAGGTCAAAGTATAATGCAGTCAACATAAATTATTTAAAAAAACCCTTAAAAGAATTTGGCTAATGAGGGGGAGCCAAAATGAGGAAACAGTTCAACAAGAATGGTAAGCTTCTGGTGTTGTCAACTGGAAATTAAGCAAAATGTTGTTTATCAGAGAAGCTGATTGAAATTAAGAATTACAGTGGCTTTCATTACTGCTGTAAAGAATGCAGGAAACACTTAAAACTCTACCCAATGATACCTGAATATTACTAGAGAGCCCTTTGTTTTAAGTGTGACTCAAGAGTGCAAGCACTCACACAATTTTCTGCCTTCATCCACATCCAAAACATAATTAACTGGGAAACAAAGAAGACAAGTGCATATCTGACGTACCTGATATGTAGAAACAGGGGAAGCAGCAATGAATGGCGTGATTGATGTCTGTGGAATCATGCGGTTTGTTGGAATACTGTACGGTGAGGAATAAAATCTGCAAACAAAGAACAAAAGCAAGATTTTTTTTGCACCTTTTGACTACTTAGGCTCTGACTAAATAATTCACTGCCTCCTGGGCAAAGACAAAAGGTGTCTACCCAGGTAATTATGTCCATCTATTTTCAAAACCACAATAAAAAAGATGTGATGGCTCCATTGAGCAGATCTTGAAAATGGAAAGGAGGAGGAATATTTACACAAAGCATATTTTTTTTCACTTCATCTAGCACAAATATAGAACTTCACAATATAAGAAGCAATTATCTGAAATGCAAAGACAGCTGATTTTCCTGGGCACTAGCTAGTGAAAGGAAATTTCTTACATGCTATTGAAGACAACATTACTGATTTCGTTTTTACACAGAGTACTGTTTTCACATCCTAGTGCTTCAGTGCTGAGAATAACACATTCTATATACATGCCTGAATTATTTTATTAAGGGTGGCTACAAAAACTCTGGCTGAAATTTTTGTATTCATCTAGGCAGAGAGCAAAACCCCCTTTTTCAGGTGAAATGTATGAGGAATTAAGAGGCTAAATGCCCTAGGCAGCACTGAAAATCTCAGATTCAGTTGGTTTTATTTCCACTATTGCATGCTATGAATAGAAGCTGCACCATCTCTTGCTTGATGGTAATAAATGTTATATTCTTTCTCCTTCCCTGTGGGTTAATGATTATTGATAAAATTATCACTTGGAAAATGCCATCACTACTGCTGGATTGTGTTAGTACTTTATACGTGTGTGCTTGTAAAGATTTTTGCATTTGCCCTTTCTGCAGTTTTAACTGTAAGCCAGAACAATGAAATTGCTTAAAAAAAGAATGTTTGTGGTTTTACAGTTGTCTAAATGTCTGTGTTTTGGACACAGAGAGAAACACTCATGTGCAGTGTTCTTTTGTATGATTTAAACCTCATGTAGCTCTTTCTCATATAGGATGCACCAGTAAGTAACAGAAGATTCTGCACAGTGAAGTGGATTGCAATCCCCCTCTTTTTATATTTTTTTCCCCTCCCTACTCTGAGGCAATCAACAGTAGCTTTCCATGAGAGCTATGCAACAACAACAAAAAAATCATTACTGGTGTTTAAACAAGTGCTCTATTTCCTGATCTCCCTGGCATCACAGATTTAGTACTAATCAGTCTAGTTCAGACTGGATGCATTCATTCTGGATGCAGGCTCAAATAACCACCAACTTCAACCAATAGCCCTGGAAAAACAGGCTGCTCTCTTTGAACGTTGGGCAGAAACATTCAAAGTTAGGAGGGGAGAGGGAGACAGAGAAGCAATCATTTGTTCTTTCTATTCCAAATCAGATTTTAAAATGCCAAAAGCAGCAGGTGGCATCTGAGTGATTTTTTGTTTAATAGAAATATAATGCTATTTTAGGACCATTTATCTGTCCTCACAATGCTCGCACAGAGACTATTTTAAAATTGTGCCTTTGCCCAATTTTATATATATCCTATTATGAGAACTTAGAGGCATTTGTATCCCCATGCTTATACCAAATATTAAGTTCACACAACATCAAGGGAGAAGAGATTTTTACACCACTAGGCAGGTTCATCTATGGCACAAGCACTTTGCATGTCATCTAACTCCTTTGGCAGGATACTCCTGCATCCAGATCAATGTTAACCAGAAATCACTTGGGCTACGCTCTTGCTAAGTGGATCAACTAAGAAATGTTGTGTGCAGTAAATGAAAATAGTCAATGGCAGACTGAGAGAATTTAGTCTATGGGTAAAATGTGTAATGTATAGAAATACATATAAACCTCTTAAACTAAAAGGTAGTATAACACCAAAACTCTTTTGAGAAAACCATACATTTTTGTTCATTCTTTTCTCACTCTTTTCATAAACCTGGCACTGATGCTGGGCTCATAACCACGTATGAACCGCTCAGACAAAGACAAGTACAGGGAAGAAACAACTTTCCATCTGGAAGTAGTGCTGACTCTTTGGAATAAACTCTTCAATAAATCCCAGCAAATACTAACAAATTTACAGAAAATGTGTGCTAAGCCAAGAATTTGACAGACAGCTTGCCATTTCAGTTGCAGCTTAGAGATGCATTTATCTGAACAGTACACAAGCCTGTAGAATATATACTACGGTAATGTGGAAAATACAGCCCTTCCAACAGCCCTGCCAATACCATTTATCTGTCGCCGTTTGGAATGCTCTCAAATAAGCATCAAATAAAACATACTACCAGGACACTCAGCTGTATTGGGAAAATTCGTGCCCAAGGGCATCAAGGAAGAGAAAGGAAGAAACTCTGATGCTGCAAATGACAATGCATGAAAACTCAATTCATATATTTCAATTTTAATAATAATAATGAAAAATCAAGTGTAACAATTTCAGTCACTGTGACAGGCTGCAAAGAAATCATTTTGCAGTCAGGAATTTCTTACATCAAGAGACAAAGGCTTTGTCTTCTTTCCTCAGTGCCACTTGTGGCCAAAAGGATCTAATAATAAAGGATATGACTGTCTCTGCCATATGTGAAGTACAGTGGCATGGTGAGGATAGAGGTGTCCTTGCTGGGGAGGGACTCAAGGAGAGCCACCCTCAGGTATGGGAGATGCACGACCTGCCACACTGCTGGAGTCATTTGCTGCCAGGGCAGGGCCCATTGACAAAGAGGGCTCAACAGGCCCTCACCCATGGGACACCAAGGCAACTCCCTAAATTCCCTTTACAGGCAAATGAACTAATATCCTCATATGTAACTGGCATAACTGGCATGCTGGGGATTTATTAAGAGACAAGGGGAACAAAACCACAAAACAGAGTGGCCTGTTCTGGCACAAAGCCCACAGCAAGACAAGAAGATTTGCAGCTGAGGACCTTGCTATATTCAGTCTTTCCCTTCTTTTTTTTTTTCTTTAGGCTTAGGGAGAGGTGAAATGAGGTGGAAGATGCATGTTGTAAGTTCATTCAAGGGAATACAGGACTCTCAGTCATCAGAATATCTACATCAGAAAGAGGAGGGAAAGCGATATGAATTATACTGGCTTTGACTTGTTCTAGATGTATTAAATGATGCCTCCAAGTTTCCTGGCATTAAAATGCACAGTGTATCTAGTACAGTGCACTAGGTATTACGAGAGCTGTAAGCTTTGTGGTGTGGTTGACCTGTGAGCTCTAAGGAGAGTACTTCAGAAGGCTCAGCTGCATTTTGCATCCTTACATTGGTCGTGCAGTTTTTTGCAGATGAAAGACAGTGTCCCTGCTCCTCAGCTGCAGTTGCAATGCTAGCAGCACAAGCATGCAGGTGGCAAGGGCAAGGTAAAATAGACTTGTACTAAAAATAGATTTTTTCAGTATGCCTAGATTACATAAGCAAAGGGGAAACTCATCACTAGTAGGCAAACAGATGCTCCTGGAAGTTCCTGAACAGGGCTTTATAAGAGGCTCAAAAGAACACATTTTTAAGCAATGTCAAAACAAGCATATTTCCAGTACATCATCAGGCACATAGAGGCAGTGCTTTAACAACAGTTCCTGTTGCTTAACAGACAAAGCACATACACCCCTGCTACACCAACCCTCCCTTTGCATTTGGGGACAGAATTATCTGCAGTGTCTGGTCACTTTTTCCC
Source organism: Illadopsis cleaveri (assembly GCA_013399915.1). NCBI lineage: Eukaryota > Metazoa > Chordata > Aves > Passeriformes > Timaliidae > Illadopsis > Illadopsis cleaveri. The sequence goes on from VXBB01023731.1 coordinate 598,717, forward strand.
TGCCAAAAAGTGGAAAAAAAAAATCCATATGGTTCCCATTCTACTGGGGAATGTGCAAGCTTCCAGACAGAATCTGCACAAGAGCAAGATCCTATTTGTGCTGCAATAAACACCATTTGCTCATGCCTCGTGCCTGCGGGCAGTACTGAAAAAGTTAGATTCATAAATAGTATCCTGGGGCTCACATAATGTAAGAGTATTACCAAGCATTATCAAGGCAGCAATTTTCTGTTGCAACAGGGCACACAGTCAGATGTTGGAGTTGGAAAAAAACTATCTGAATATTGAGCCCATTGGCCAGCAAATGCACAAAATTGTCCCCCAGATATGAGATACTAAACTGATACAGTACATTGCAATCTTAGTCAAATGGCCAGGAGGACTCCAGCCTCAGGAACATTTTAAATGAGCTTCCTTACAGTGCAAGTACACAAGCTCTATCCTGTTCCTTGTATGAGTGCATAAAACTACTAAAATAATGCTAATGCCACAAACTGAAAAATCAATAGCATATTACAATAGGCACACTACTCCCCAAAATAAAACCTGAGTACCTTTGTAAACACAATTCAGAAAAGGATGATTATAAAACAAAAAAAAGGCAGAGTCGTTGCCAAGTGAGAAGATGTTATCTACTGAAATGTGTGCTTCCCATAACTTCAGTACATCATACTGCAGTGCTGTGGTACACTATGGGCTGGATTCTCCACTCCATTATACCAGTTTCATGCTGATGTAACTCCACTGGATGCTTAAACAGAGCTACACGGGCATAAAAACAATATAATGAAATGGAGAATCAAGCTTTACAATGTAATAGACTCAGAAGAAAATCATCTATTCCTTAGTGGGGAAAAAAATCATAGTCATTTTTAGTGAAAGCCTCTCTCACACTCTCTTTTGTTTTATTCCTGCTATAGATTTTCAAGGCAAATATGCAGTTCTATGGTAATAAAAGTGATAGTATGACACCATGAACAATAAGAACCTACCATGTCATTTGGAAACAAGAGTCCAGATTCTTCCCTGAGGTTTGGTTATGGCCCAACTCAAAACCTAGTATAACCTACGTCTCTTAAGGAACTGTGAATTTTAAATACCACCCCATGACACCTGCTGAAGAGACATGTTTCACTAGTAAGCTTCCATCCTCCACACAAACCTGTGTGGACTTAGCAACTTAGATGCATCCAAATGCATCTATCAACATTATAAAGAAGTCTAGTAAATGTCAGCATGTGCAGTTAATCTTTCTTTTAAAATTTTGTAGGTGGTTCATAACTCTTCTGAATTATCACCTTGACTTGGTATCTTTACATTTCTCATCCCCAGACTCAGTTCACTAAGTTCCACCATGGTGGCCCCAGCTGAATGCCACAAGGAAAAGGCCTTTATTTTGCACATCTTTGGGTGACATTGCTCCACACAAAACTTAGTGGCTTGGCCCACGTTACAGCCAAAGTATTCTGAACTCTTTTAAGTACAGGGTGGGTGTGGGCACAGCGTCAGCTCTGTGCTCACTTCCACTCTGCTCTCCCTAAGAAGAAGATGCCCCTTTGCTGAATTAACTTGAGTTACCCTGAGTTAACCTGTGTTACTTCATAGAGTTTAAGAGCCTTTAAGTCTCTTTCACCACGGCCTCGCACCAAAGTCTGTCTTGTGTCAGCAAGCAACAGATACATTTACACATTTCACTAGCAAAGCATCAAGGTGCTCCCAGACTTCACTAAAATAAAACTCCTGAGCTAGAGTTTCACTGTACTTGCAAGTAAAGAGGCTTACGAAAAACAGAAAAAACTTAAAACAACAGGATATGTAGAGATTACTGTGTGAATGTCTGGGGAGATTAAAAAAATCCTCTTGAATCAAAAGGGTCCTGTAGATCTTTATGATACTGCACACAAACAAGATCTTACCACAAGAGCATTTTGAATGATGGTTTAATCCTGATAAAACTGAAAATATTTTGACACTTTAGAAAAAAGACATAAGTCAAAGTAGCAATTACTCATCACTCTTAGAGAGATATCTGGTACTGGAATTTAATGAATTTCTTGCCTTAAAAATAAAAGAATATTTAAAAAACTGCAGAATTGAAATTCTCCACTGGGTACAACTTCTTTACCCAATGATCAGTGACATCATGTTCAAACAACTGAGTGACCAAACCACCTGAGCAGCCTGAACACCATGGGTGTTCTTTGATATAAACAATGTCTGATACTGAGATAACTTTCATAACTTCAAAGGAATTATTCTTGAATAAAAATTACAGTCTCAATGGATCATTCAAACTACGGTTTCCAAAGCACTCATACAACCGACATACAGGCATTTATATGAAAAAAAGCCAGTTGTCCACATGATAGACTGGTGGATTATGTTTTTATTTATATATTATAACATTTTACTCGATTGAAAAGTAAGACAATAGAGAATAATGACTCATTTGGAGGTCAAAACAGGGAAACAGAAGCAGAGAATTCTGAAATCACAACTACAAACAACCTCTCTATTCTTCTGAGTTTGGCCTCTTCCTCCACAACACAGGAATATCACAAGTCCTACAAAATTACTGCTTGTAAAGGAAATCTAAGCAAAACAGACTAACTATTACTACTGATTTTTTCTTAATTACTGGGAATGTTAGGGTTTTTTCCCTAAATGCTTCAACTAGCAGTGCCCTAACAAATATTTAACAAATAAACCTATTCTTATTTATATCAATAAATTCCCTCTTCAGCTGGAGAACACAGGTGGAAGTACACATGGAATTTGACAATCACATCATACATCTCTGATCGAAGAGTGACTGTCAAAGAGTTCAGAGCTGAACTTCCTGCCTCTTTTCAAATTGTTCTTAACATAGCTGAAAAGAGAGCTAAATTTCAAGGACATGTTTTTCTAGTTTATGAAATAATTGGAAATGTAATCATGCAGGTAAATAACAGGGTGATGTAATTTCACTGCTCAATTTGAGAAAAAATTGCAATTCCTTGTGTCAGCAAATGGTAGCTGAGAAATAAAGAAGAGTGTTGCTCAGAATTTTACCCTTAAATCCCATCTGCTTACACACTAATTTAAGGCTTTCTCCCTGTCTGGCATTTTTATTCAGACAATGCCGTGGAAGGCAGCCAGCCTGCAGAAAGAACCCCAGATGAAGTAACAGCTCTATTTTTCAAAATACATTGGAATCTTCAATGATTATTTTAACAAAAGCCAAGTCAGTAAAGGGAAACTTTACTGGTTTCCACTTCATAACAGAGAGAGATTAAAAAGACATCTACTAACATTTGCCAAATAGACATGGAAACTATTAGGTAAAACAACTTCCCATTCAAATGGATATTGCAAACAAGAAGGCATAAAAAGAAAAGGAAAGCTAAAGAACTTGACAATATAGCATTATATGCTTCAGACAAAATATGACTGACTGGATTTGCTTTTCAAAAAGTTTCACTACAGAAAAAGAAAACAGAAGATGACATTCAAAATAATTTAAAAAGGACATAAGAAAACATGCATTTCTTACCCATTCTGTATAGCAGCTGTTGGATCGTAAGTCAAAGCCATGCCAGCCTGCACATAGTTAGGGAAGAAAAATAGATTTTTACTATTACTGCAGGAAAAGAGGGAAAAAAAAAAAAGACATGAAACATATTCAACGCCAATATGAATAAAAATTGAATGCAACTTAAATAGACATCTAAATCCTCAAGGGAAGCTCAGATGGCCCAAAGCAGCATGGACAGATTGGGTACCTCCCCAGCCTGAGAGATCACTGAGAAACAGATCTGTTCAGTCTGTTGGTTGTCATTTTTCCATAACATTTAGGGCAAATGGTGTTTTTGTTGCACCAGTATCAATTAATAACTCCACTGAGATCAATGCCTTTAGAGCTGATTACTCACTATAACAAGACAGGCCCAAATCCTGCTGCTGCCTGTGAGATGGGTGGTTGGTAAATATTTCAAAGCCAGCTTCATGAGAGCTTCACAGGAAGGAGTCTCACCTTTCCTACAAAGGTCACACCCTGTATGACCCCTGCTTACCATTTCCCTGGGGTGTAACTCGTACTCAGAGTTAACTCACTGCCATGAGACAAGAAACAAAAAATGAGCTGTGAAGCAGAAAAGCTTGAGCTTTCAAACAAGGCTCTTAAAATACTTCAGAGGTCTGGACAGCAAAAGAATTTGTTAATGTATTACACAGAGCTTTTCAACTGCCATTTACCACCAGGCAGACCACGACCTGTGAAAAAGAATTTGGCAGTGTCAAAACATTGTCCAGTTAACAACTGTCATCACTGCCACCATTAGCAGACATATCCACAGGTACCACAGGACAGTGAGAGAGCAGGGCTGAGAGCAGACAGAATTAAGCACTCCACCTTATTCTCCAAGATAGCAGTCAGGGTCACACAGGAAAGACCTTTTTTTCCCCAGCATTTACTTAAAGACATGGAACTGACAATCCCTCCTCCCACATACTGCATTTGCTTTGACTTTTTGCCTTCCTTATCGATTTTTATCCCTCCCTTTGTGAAATGCTTTCCAATGTAAGACTACCAAGAGATGGGAAGAAGTTGTCCTTTGTGCAGGGTAAGAAGCATAGGGGAGAGCAATTCTATTGCTCAAGGTGCAAAAAACGCCATGGCACCATCCCACCCCAAGACACTGTGTTCCTCTTCATTTTTCATACATATCCTATGCTTGTTGCCTGAGACAGGCAGCATTTTCTTCAAGGACAGATGCTTTACCAACCACGTGGCAGGGTCCCTGCTCCTGCTGGGAGCTTTTCATGCCCCTAAAGCCATCTACCAAAGTACTTTTGAAAAATGGCATCTGCCCCCTTCCAGATGGCTGCGCAGACAGGTCAGGAAAGCGTTTGGTCTTGGCTGGTTCCCAGGCAGGCAAGTGAGCAGCCAGGGCAAATGCACTGGTGACCAGCAGGCAGAGAGTGGGCAGCACTCCTGGAAGAGCTGGGTTAGCCCAGCAGCTGCAAACGGGTCTAAGAGGAGATGGTCTCAATTTCCAGAGGCCAAAAATAATTTCTGATCTGAAAGGCCAGCTTTCATGCTACCTTATGCTGCCAAAGAAATGGTTCATGTCCTTATTAAATTTGTATACTTCTCTCATTATTCTTTTAAGCAGATGCTAGGGCAAATGTTTTGCTTTATGAAAATGCCACTGTTTTAATAAAATATGTAGTCTCTCTCAAGCAAAGGATAATTCAGGAGACAAAGCCCAAGTACATGTGCCTATTTTTTAAAGCAGTATTGATTTCATACAAAGAAAAAGAAAATGGCTATTTCTGCAAGTTTAAAATGTCAGAGAACTGAATTTAGGAAGACTCAAACCACTACTAATTTTGATATAAAAAATAAATTAGCTTAAAAAATCATAATCCCTTGCTTAACTTGGTTTTATATTCTTACATCTTATGTGTGCTCAGCACATTATATTGTTTAGTAAGGTTGCATTAATTACTAATGGAAATGTATATACTTCCAAACAAAAGAGAAAAGAAAACTTTTTGGCTGCAATACATTTTTGAGGAAACATACTGTCTTGTTTTCCTTTCTCTTTTCAACACATATAAAATTTGTTATTGCTCTTTTTTTCTATTCCTGCACCAGTGAAGATAAATACTATGTACAAGCCCTAGAGGGACAGAAAAATTAATTCTAACATTTTTTTAAAAAATTACTCTTTAAAATAGCTTAAGATAGTCCCTCTAAATTGCATTGTTTACATTTTACCTCTCATCGCACATCTACTCAGATAAGGAAAAAAACCTTTGTAATTTCTTGGGAAAGGACAGATTCAAGCTTTCTAAATTAAGGAGTTTCTAGATCTAGTTGTCCTTAGAGTTGCTGGATCAGGGCTCACTATATCCTTCAGCTTGCATTAGTGACTGGGGGATAAAATGACAACAAGGTAGGTGGGTCTGGGAGGAAAAGTGAAAATAAACAAGCAGCCTTATTTTAGGTTCTTTGACATAAATAAGAATGAAGGTGCAGGAATGAAAACCTGCAGCAGCTCTTTCACGTGCTGTCCTTGTGAGATCTGCAACCATGTTTATGCCGGTTTAATTTACTTATCTCATGGATAATTGAGCACAAGGTCATGGCATGGACACTCAGCTCGCCCTCCAACCCCATCACACCCAGACCTGTGTGTGGGTCCATGCAGACAAACTGCAAAAACTCAGTTCTCTATATTGGTATTAAGAACAGCGGACACAGCTGTGAAGAGTAAAAAATATGAAAGGCTAGGCACTCATCTCCTCCTTACCCACGTCCCATATCCATACTGCATGGAGACAGATTACCAGAATCTGTTCAAGCATTTCAGCAGTGACCACTATAAATACCAGCATCACATTTACCAGTAAATGAAAAGTCTCACATTAGACAAATAGGGCACAGCGTGTGGCAATATGTGCATATGGTAACCACCTACGGTTGGCCCAGTAATATTGCTAATATCCCCCCTTGCTGCATAGCCTTAAACAGCTGCTATTTCAAATAGCTGCTAACACAGGACTATTTACTTCTTTCTCATCAAGTTGTATAATTTCTCCCTACAAAATTATGCTGGCTGGAAGCCCAGGAGTGGCAACACTTAGCCTGGACCAGTCAAAGATTTATGGTCTGAAGCAGCCTCATACATCAGGAATAAAAACTGATGAGCAATAATAACTTACTGGAAAATGGTCTTGAACTTTCCCCCACAGCAGACAAACAGGAATTCCAAAAATATGACATGCAAAAATTCTGTGTGAGAGAGGTCTAGCTCATTCTGTTAGAATCAGAATTGAATATAGTTGTCATAGTGCTAATACAGGCTGAACTATACAGCCAAGCACTGGCTGATGCCTTTATAGCAGCCCTTTGCTGTGCTGGGAGACTGTTTTCTTCTGGGCCTTTTCACCCACTGGTATGCTCATGTCTCAGTAGAAGAAGAGGGTCTTATTCCACTTATTCCGTCTTCTCATAGTGACACTTCCTGATAAAATGGCACCTGAGGGAGTGGCACTGATGATGGAATGCTACTTTAGGAAAGTATTTGTCAGATAAATCTTCTATTAAGGAACAACTGAACCACATAATTTACATGCCAGTCAGCCAGATAATGGCCCTAGACTCAGCTATTGAATGAAAGCACACTGATAGAAATAAAGGTCATTCTTAATGACCACTGGTCTGTTCAGAAAGTCAGGTGACATGGAAATTAACCAAGCTTGTTAAAAATACTGATTTTTAAAAAAGATTCCTTAAACTTTATGAGTTTACTTATCTCTTATTTTTACCAAAGCGTCTGAACTTAAAGGACATGAGGAAAAAATGAAAGGTTTTTTTTTATTTTTTGCTGCAGTTTTCTAACTATTGACATCAGTGAAAGAGATTCGAAGAACAAGAGATTCAGTCTGCACCTGTCTTTAAATTTAAGCTCTTTCATTCAATAAAGAGCAGGAAATATCAAAAAGCCTCTGGAAAACAAGGGTTTCCCCAGGAAGTCTGAAGGCCTTTTGTTCAACACTTTACTGTGAAAATTTTTCCATGGGTGAAGACAAGATGTTCTGTTTCTGGTTTGAATTTTCCCCCTCTTTGTTATGATTTGAACATAAATGATCAGATCTTCAATATCACGTGAAATAAAGTGGGTTTACTATGTCTCTGTCCAACCCCTCTGATGTGTCACAAGAAAAAACTTATCAGTGCAGTATCTGTCTTCCAGCAAACATACATACCTATAAATGACCAATTTCTTCTGTGCATCTTCTTTGCAGCCCAGCATCTTCTGTGTTGTTGGGAAGCTGCTTTCATGAACAACTTCACCATCATATCACCATCTACTCTCAGTATACATGTCTTTCCAACACTGCGCAAAAATTCACCACAATATTGACCTGCTACAAGATGTGCTATGCCTCCTCCTCAGAGGTGAGACATCCACATCTTCTCCTCAAACCTGCCCTGGCCAACCTCTGCCTAGTTCTGGAGCACCTCTGCAAGGGGAGGCTGCTGCCACTGCAGGATCTCAGGCTATGCTGGAGGTCACAGTCCACTGGAAAAAAAATGGAGGAGCCTGAAAATTAAAAAGGGGTGAAATCCATGGATGTGGTGGGTTTTCCAAGCAGAAGGCCCCCTGGGTTTCTCTTCCTTAAGGTGAGATTTGGAAAAGTAAGGTTGTACATGTGCACGGAAGGGATTTCTGTGGTGAACTGATGTGGGAGATAGACTAAAAGGTAAGTCTCTCTTCCCCATCTCCACTGACTCATACCTTCACCCTTTCACAATGGAGGACTGCCATCCCAGAGCATGCTCTTGGATATTTCAGTGGAATTAACTGGAATTTCAACACTGAGATTCCGGTACTTGTTTTGTTGCCATCACTAATATCTGCCAGGCATCACAACACAAGGATCTCTTGTGCCCTGACAGAAGATACCCTTATTGAAATGCTTTGAAGAAAGAAGAGAGAGTAGGGAATAGAAATCATCAACCCAGATGAGATTCATGCAAAATACTGGTTTAATAAAATAAGGTCAGTCACCAGTAAAGATAACTTGGCAGAATTCCTTTCTTTGAGTATTTAAAAAATTCTGACAGGAATAGTCAACATTATTGGAAAGACTTCTGAATTTAATTGTAAATAACGCCCTCCCCCCCTCCCCCCTTTCTTTTTTAGAGAAGGAGAAATCTAGAATATAATTGTGACACCTCTTAGATATCTAGGTGTATATGAAAGGAATGGAGCATTTCCCAGTGATCTGTGCTCCTGAAGCAACTGCAGATTCTGAGGGGAAAAGTGGATGTGGAGAGAAAAGTATATACTATTGATGTCAAACTTGGGAAGTGATTCAAGAGCCTCAAAACATCAGAGACTGCACTGATAAAAATGATAACAAGTTCAGATACCCAAATGAATGACAAGAAACCCTTTTGTTCTACAGAACTGGAATGGAAGTCTGACACACACAGCTTCTGTTCTTGTGATTGAGTAATTTTCTTCCCACTTCAACTAATCCTATTAGTTAACATACAAGTGCCAGTCTACAAAAATTGAAAAGAAAAAAAATAAAGGGAACATATATAATATAACATAATTATTCTGTTTCCACAGCCAGTCTATACATTTAATCATGTAATCTTCAGGTCTATGAACCATGTACTTTTGGGGATCTGGCACACCCATTTTGCCATCAGTGTGATCCAGTGCTATGTCATCTGTGTATTACACTCACATCTGCACACTAGATGTGTGTGCTGCAGTGAGGTGGGAAGACTTCTGGGGATGGCTGGCAGCACTCCTGAAATCTGCTGGGGATACATCAGAAAAAGACATGTCCTTTCCCTGTCTCCAACATTTGTTTATTCTGCCTAAGAAAACACTGTTGTAGCAGCAGAAATTGGAGGAAAACCCAACCGCAGGAAAATCTCCAGGGCAAATGGCATGACATTTTTCACCAGAGAAGGAAATTCAAAGCTCAAATGAAAACAAGGAAACTAGTCTCTAAGAACAGGTACACTGCTGATTTTATTTTAACCAAACCATGGCCCTTTCAAAATCCTGATTGCAGTGACAGTAATTTCATGTAGGCTATTGGTTTAAAATATTTCTGTGTACTTCATAAGCTCAAAATCCAAGCTGGTCTTTGGTATTTGTGCCACTGAGGCATCTTTTAAAAAAGTTGCCCACAGCAACAGCACCTTGTGTCATTATTCTAGATCTTTTCACCTACTGGTCAGTTATCTTTTGCCCTTTCTCCCTCTGGAGAGAGGGCTTCTTTTCAGGTTCAGTGCTTTTCTTTTTTAAACTAAACTTTTGTTGAAAATAAGCATGCAAAGTATCAATGTTGAACTTACAGGCATGCTAAATATATATACAGTAAATGTCTTTATGGTTTACATATGAGGGTACTAGTGCTTATCTCTACAGAACTGGGAATTGCCTCCCACAGCAAAGAAAAGTTACCTGTCTAGGTGTAAAATACATCTGCCCTAGACACTCAGGATTATGGAATACAACTAAGTAGTACCTATCTCCTTGGAAGTATAAAAACAATCCATGCCTGAGTTATAAATAGGCCTGGCACAGAACTATTAATAATTTCTAAATGCATCTGCTGGTAAGGAAGGGACTATTGGCACCAGGATCAACTGCTTCAGCCCTTGACTGGTCTGGACTTCACAAAAAATTTGGGAAGTGTCTCAAATTACCTATAGTATGTTTTTCTCTCTAAACTGCTGTTTGCATTAGGCAAAGTTGTAATGAACAGTAGACAAAAAGAGAAACTGTCACAAATACAACACTCCCAAACTACCATGAATTTTTTTTTTTTTAAGAAAGCATTAAAAACATGCTTAATTCTTTGGGTATTCTACAAATCAAGCTGGAAAGAAAACAAAGGACAAAAGTCTAGGGAGGAAGAGAACAAAGAGAAGGAAGGGAAGGTAAACTATTGGCCCTTTAGAAATAAAAAAATGTAACTTAGATTATGGAAGCAAAAAGCAATGAATAGAAGAATTATTAGTGACAAATATTGAATATCATTACAGTCATCAGACCAAATTCAATGACAAAGGGATTCCGTTTCACTGTTTTGAAAAACGCAACAATACTGCAAGGCTGGTACTCTCTTACAAGACAATGAAACTATTTAAATAGCCCAAATTTTACAGAAACTTGCAAATGAAATATCAAAGAGTTCAAAGTACTGTGACCATTAAAAAAACCTTAATCACTTTGGGCTGACCAGATGCAGAAAAGCTACAATTTCTAGAAAACAATAATAAACTTTAGGCAGAATTCTCCCTGACTACCAGGTAATTTTCAAATAAACATGCTCTTAAATACAGGTATCAAAAGACTTTATTTCTGAATAACCAAAACAAGGTTTTATTAATTCTGCAATAGAAGATTATGTTTCAAAATTTATGTTGCAGTTTTTAATCCAATCTGATCTCATTTTTGGTTCCCTAGGTGCATTTTTGACTAAAACATTTTTGTGGATTTATGTCACCCACCTCTAGACTTGTCAGTTCCAATTTAGAGGTAAATTGAATCAAATATTTTACAGACAGAATTTGAATATGATTATCCTCTATCACCATCTCAATACAATCTTGTCAGGTTAAGCTTCAAAACAGAGTGCTTAATTAAACTAGTGTGAGGAGAAACTAGCCCAAAAAAGAAATTACTGAACTTTGTGCAGAAATAATGTCAGTTGCTGGGTCAGAATTTCACTGCAAACATTTCCAACTTTTGCAGGCTTCACTGTACATTTACTGCACCTGTCTGTTAGATGCCTAATTTGACAGCCTCATATAAAGCCATCACTAACATAAGCTCTCAGCTCTGTCGTCAGAACTAGTCAACCATCACAAACACTCAGTTAAATGTCTCAGTAAATCTGCAGACATTACCTGAGACTCCAAACAAGAGTGTAAGGGTAAGGACTAGAAAGCACTGTTCAAGATCTGTCATTCTTCCCTGGTTACAACTGGCCAAGTAACCAAGCATCAAACTCACCCACGCCCCCCAGACCTCCCAAAAAGCCCTAGAGAAATTCAGTGTATTCCTAAATATTTGACTTTAAAAGGGCAGGCAATTTAACAGCCAATCAAAGTATTTCTGTATGGTTATGAACCAATCTACAAAGATGTAAGATAGGAATGGGATTTTCTATTGCGTTCTGCAGTATGACCTGAAACTTCACAAAAAAAAAAAGAAATCCTATCTTATAAAATTCCATAGAAGCTCTTCCTAAAAGAGAGCAAAACCTCTGAGAACAGCATGAGCAGAGACAACACTACAGCAAACCTGCTCCTCCCCACTAAATCTCCTGCCATTCCCTTCCTACAGCAGAGTACTGGGCACAGCTGTCCGTCCCTGCTTTGCCTGCTCAAGTCTGAGCCCAGTGACAGAACTGTTGCTGTCATTTCTCTGGGATCTGCCCTTCCAAGAAATAACCCTTATGCACGCTCAGTGCTAATGCTGGTTAAACCTCAGATGTTTTAGAAATGCCCTTCACAAAAGTATTCAAGAATGCAAAGGCTTATCTGAACAATAGCCAAAATATATCTTGGTCTAGATACCACAGGATTTGGCCAGGGTGGAAATACTAAGGGACTAATCTCTTGGATGCTGTTTCAATACTTTTCTTTGGGGAAGAAACCAAGAAAAAACAGAAGTGAAAGGAATATTTTCAGATCCCGTTTGCCATCAGAACTATGATGCTTGTCATAGAACAGTAATTTTTCACAACTCGCTGCCTGTTTTTTTTAAAGAAATTAAAAGAAATGAAAACTTACAGAAATAACTGTAGGAAGGTTACTCAAGTGCTGCTACCTAAAGAACAACTGAAGGGTAGATAATTTTTAGAAAAAGATTGTTAAAAGACATAGAATTTTAAAACCTTATTGCATATGTAATATAAGAGTAATTATACAGAAAGATTTTTTGTTGGAAATAAGAAAATTAACAGTGGGGAAGAAACTCATTAAATGAGAGACCCTAAAAGAGAACATGCATCCTTGTCTTTGATGCTCTGGGTAGTAAATATCCAATGTGCAGCAAGGTATTAACCAGATGTTAGTAAAAAGAGAAAATCTAAGAAAATCTAGCCTGAAATATTTCTGAGTTTGTATCTTTACAATCTTTTCCTGTTTGTACATTATACCATGACAACAGCTCTGTAGTAGTCTGCAATCAACAAGGAATGATGATCAACAACAAGGAATGACATCTTCCAGCACTGAAAATCAGTTTTTCAGTGTTGATACTACAAACACACCGGCCACACCCTGCCTCTAGGTCACCACGATATCACTGAGCTCAATAGGCACCACTCCAGCAGCAGCCAATGAACTACACAAGATGCAGTAAGTTGATGCCCTGAGGCCACAGGCATAATGGTGACTTGCTGGCTTTAACTTTATAATCTCTTTTATTATTGATTTTAACTGAAGGAAGTATAAAACAGCAGACATAACATCTATGATGGCATTTACTTTCTAAACAGGGATTTAGAGGTCTTTGAAATATGGACTGTTGACCTTATTGAGGGTTTATTATTGTCTCCTATACATACATCTTTGTTTTTCAAGCTCTCTATTGGCTGACCTGAGTCTACTGCTTGAAGTACTTCTTGGGCACTTGTTCCTCAGTAGATCCCTAATATGACAAACCACAATGGCTCCTGAGAAGATAACTCCATTTTTTGAGACATACGGTGTAAGAATCTGCAATGAGCTTTTGGAGACTTCTGCAATGTCCTGTAGCAAATGTGTCTGCCACGCTGGGATTTTCAGCCCACAGAGCTAAAAATGGACCCTTTGCTGTTGGAACAGTGTAGAACAACCAGGGGATGGGGGGAAAAATTTCTACACTTTCAAAATGCCTTTCTGTTTGTTTTAGGAGCTCACCAATACTGCTAGAGTATATATGTCATAAACTATATGACATATATACTCTGAAAAGTATCAGCTAGAAAAATCAAGTAGTTACAAAAGAGCAGAAATACTCTAGAAATATGTAACTCAGATACAGCAAGTAAGTTTTTTTTATTTTTAGTTTGCCTTGTAAAATTGAAGTAAACATAGCAACACTAATTCCCCCCGCTCCCCCCAAAAATGAGACACCTTCCCTGCCCCAACTTGTACTCTAGAGGAGCACAATTGAGACTAATACTTTTTTTCCTTCAAGGCTCAATCATAAACACAAAGATTAGTTGTTTAGGATATAAATACTTCCAAGTCCTTCAGCCTTCATAGTTAGCACCATGCATAAGAAGGTACTGTGATCAGACCTACCTTATTTATTCAAGTCTTTTTTGAGAATAAAATTCAAAAACAGTAAACAAACTCTTGAAGAATCAAAAAAAATGCCTTATCTCACCTTCATTTGGAGTCACTTCACATAAAGTAACACAGAAAAGAAACTCCAGTAACAGACTACTCACAGCAGAGCTGAGAGCAACCATTAGATTACTTTATTTTAAAATGTATACATCATGCAGCTGAGGCTACTGTAAATTGCTTTGTCTGGAATAGAATGAAGAGCTCAGCTCAGATAAGCTTTTAGAAAACTTTTACATGGACCCTCCATCTGGATGCACATCTCTCTCTTTTGGAATAGCTCTCATATTCCCTAAGGATATTTTACCACCAGGAACTAGATGGAGGAAATAACATTGCTGAATTGCTCCAGTGTAAATTGATTTGGTTTGTAACACCTTGGGTGCTGATGGCTCACCAGTAAGAGAATCCTCGGCTCAGAGCACTCACAGTGGGACCAGGCTGTGCACAGTTCCACACCAAGCTCAGAAATTCTCCTTTCCTGTAACTTTACACTCTGCACATTATCACAAACCTCCATCTCCCCACTGCTTACATAGCTTTTTCCATATGAAACTATTGCATTTTGCGTGCAATCTGATTTCTTCACAGCCTGAAAGGTAGACCTCCAGGTCTGTCACTGGCTTCTGCCAAACCCCAGGAAAATAATTGCTACGTGGCACTTACCTCTCCTTCTCTGGGCCATGGCCTTCCATTCTGTGTGTATTTGCTTTGATTCTGGCGCTTCTTTTGCCCTCCATCAGCAAATTTGCACAGCAAAGGCTCAGTGGGGGCTGTGAAGACAAGAACCCAGTCTATATTAGCATCCCCCCCAAAGAAAGTGATTATACCAGCAACAGTAGTGCTTTGTAATACTGATCTTTTGAAGTAAAATCTTGCCTTCTGCAGATATTTTTTGCCTCTTTTAGCCTTGATTCCACTGGCAGCTGTTCTTATTAACTAAGCTTCAAAAAATATATACTGGCAGCCCTTAAAAGAATTTAGCAAATATTGTTGAAAAAATAATCAGCCTATGCAGAATGTTAAGTTGCTGTAGTGGAACAGTATAGTCAGGCATTAGTTCCAGCTAAGTTAGACACGTATTCATAACCAGCATTAGTGCAAGGATAAACACTGCTTTACTAAAGCAGCTCTCTGGTTTTTAATTGTAAAAACTTTGCAAGAACCTGTTTAAGGAATAAGTGTTCTCACTATTTTGGTGTTTCTCAACATCCAGTCCTTTAAAAATCTGACTAAACACAATAAAATGGAGACTTTTGCCAAGCCCAGTCCGATCAGCTTTCTTTTCCTCTTAACTCCTCTTTTAAGCAAGTTGGCAGCTGAGAAAACCCTTTTCCTCTCCAAGTGAGATCTGGAGTGTGTGAATACAATAGTCAGGGGGGGCCAGAGTCCCAGGAAGAAAGGATAATCACAGCACTGCACACCCCAAAAGGCAGCCAACAATAGGACCCCCTAGAGAAGAAATTAACACACGTCAAACTGGCACAAGAGGAAGGGAACTTGGTGTCTTGGGATTTCTTTCCCATCTACCTAGCTTTTGACAGCCTCCTAAAATATTTTTTTTATTTTAAACTTTAATTACTCTGCTGGTGGGAGCTTGTCTCTCCTTCTTCATCCTTAAAAGGGGGGGAAAATTCTATCCACTTAGGTGTATGTTAGGGTTGTGCTTTATTGCCTACATCAGCACAGAAATAAACCAATATTTTAGATTTCTTTCAAACAGGCAATAGTGCCTGTTTGAAAGAAATCTAAAAGTCATGTATCACATCTGAGTCTTTTCAGGAATCTTTGAATTCCCAGGCATGATAAATCTGTAATTAACTAACCAAGAGTTTTGATGGAAAAACTAAGAAATCTGTTTTTTTTTCCCTTCCGATTTCCTGTTTCTGGGAGGCAACAAATGTTGAAAGAACACAACTGCAGAGACATTAGGTAAATTTTTGGGTAGAGGGCCTAATCAAGTTGTTGACTTATTTATTTGAAATAAAAATTACAATTTGGTTAAGGGACAAGTTCATGTGGTATTAAAACAAGCTATACTCCATCAACCTCCTAATAATAGCCAATTCAAAACGGGTCAGAAAGTGTAGATTAAAATTGTGATCACTTAAAAACTGCAACAAAGAAACAATGCATGGAGAGAATCTTACATCAAAAGCACAATTTCACATCGAGACAGAGTCACTTCGGCTACTTCTGAAGCTATAGCAGCTTTGTTTTTTCATTACCATTTTACCAGGCTAGTAATTTCCAAGGTCTCTAGAAACTGAACTGCAGGAAACAATCCATTATTGGCAGAAAGCTTGACTGTGTGACCCTAGAGGTCCTTCCCCACCTCCGACTTTGATTATTGTATCAGATTTTTCTAGAAGCAATGCTCAGCTAACCATTTTAAATTTAAAATAATGAAGATTTAAAAGCATCCAGGTGACTATGAAGATTCTTTCTGCAGGTGGAGGGACTTTACAGGGCTGCTTTCACTGGTTTTACTCCATGGCCTGATGCTGCATGATTTCAGAGTGGTTACTTAGAGTTCATTTGATGTGATTGTGAGGGAGGAGCAGGTGCTAAGCCAGCAGTAGAGAAAGACCCATTAAACACCACATCTGAAGCTTCAAAAGTTTTTTGTTTTAAGCACTGAACAACTACCAAGCAACATATGATACCGTCAGGAGGACCATGCAAAAACCATCCGCACAGTGGATATTTACACATGCCCTGATCATCTGCTAATGAACACATGTGGTATTAGCCCATGTACTGTGATGTGGTTTAACAAGCTAGGAAATCTACACATCCTCTCTCTATATATTAGCCAACCACAAATAGGAAGCTGTTACCATTTCCGGAATTCCCCTCTCCAGCATTACCATCTGACCACCTCACACTTGTTAATTAGTGCCTTCCTAAAGTTGATTGAGATCAAACACAGCTACCAAACAACTTTATTTACCCCATCTAGAAAAAAATGTGAGAAAATATTGTGTAGATATTTAGGAGATATAGGAAAAAAGGTGGAAAAGGACAATGCTCTATACAGGCAAGTTTCTGCATGGGAGAATATATTCCTCTACAATGAACTGTGGGTAGTTCTGTGGATAAATTCAGGCTGTGTTGACCAACATCACAAGAAGTAAAAATTTCAAACCAAAATGTTCTGACAGGAAGACAGAGCCCATATAGGATGGTTTTGGGTTGAGGATTTTCAGGGTTTTGTTTTGTTTTTTTTCCCCTAGACACAAGCATGTAGCATCAATCAATGCAGAAAATTATCTTAATAACTCTGAAGTGGTGTAGGTCTTAACGGTTTACACCTGAAAACAATTATGGTAATTAACCTCTTTCTCTATATTTATATATATAACCAAATTAATAATCTCTCTTTTTTCAGGACATAAAGTAGAATGTAACAGTCTTGGGAGCTCAAAGATGTTGCTCCAAGTAAACAGAAGAACTCAAATCTTGGTTTACTCCAGCCCTCTAGAAATGCTCTGGGCTTTCCAAGATCAGATGCGCCCAAATATTAGTACCATCATTCTTACTGGTCAAATACAGTAGCAACAGAAAATACTAGAAAGACCACATCCCATTCCACCACACAAGCATAATTATTTCTAAGTAGAATTCCTTTTTATAATGGTTTCATTAAATTTCCAGTGTACTTTAAAAAGAATAATTTTACTTCAGCCAAGAAAAGGATCACAATTAGGTACCATGGTTATCAATTCAAAAAATAAAACAATTAGGAACTAGTTAAACAATATCAATATTAGATGAATAATATATATGGGTTGCAGTAGAAGGGGTATATTTCACCCCAAATACTTCAGAATGGGAGGAAAGAAAAAAGGGAATATTTTAAACTTTTCTGTTTCTTTTCTTTTCCATTCCATGTAGACAGTCTTCAATTTATGGACTGCATTTTCACTTTTCTCTTTTTCCTCTGTATGAACACAAGGACTGAAAATAAATGCCTGTGTCTCTGCCTCTTCTCTCACCTTTTGTACTGCTGACTTAATAGAAAATGTAATTTGGATATCTGTAGATGTTCACATTTTGAAGTGATAAGCAGGTCTTTTTGTATGGTTCTTGACATCCTCTAACTTTTAAGCATATGTGGTATTTTGAAGCATATCTGGAAAATCTACTGTTGCTATTTTCCTGTAAAAAAGTGAGAATTGATTCACTTGAAACAAATTTCAGGCTATTCCACCCTGATAAACTCTTCAAGATAGAAGGCACTGCTCTCTCATTGACTTCTACCTGACAGCAACACACACAAATATCAAGAATAAATAACTGCTTTAACCTGAACAAGGTTCATTAAGCCATAACCCATTTTTCAAGGCGAAGATTTAAATGCTTGCTGCAGCTCCCATTCAAAGCCTTCTCTAGTTAATAAGACATAAATAGCCCTGAACTTGGCTTTGAGTCTTGAGAAGGAAGTGGGATCAAATTGATAGTGCTTCTAAACAGCATTTGCCAAGATATTCAGGGCTGCCTTAGGAGAGGGCAGTAGCTGCTAGTGTTGAAATTCTGTTCCCATGGAAGTCAATGGCTAAAACCCTATCTCACTTCAGTCAAGCCCTGAATTTACTCTGAGAGTTCAGAGAGAGACTGGTTTTATGTCAATCAAGCCTGTCGATATTGTTGGAGTTCCCTCAGGAGATGAGCTTCTCATGCTCTGCTACTTTAGATGGACAGATTGTGCAGACAAACAGCACAGAACTGCCAAAAGGCTGTTAGTATCACCAAAAGCAACACTGGTACTTAAATAGCACAAAAACTTCTGAAGAAAGGAGCAGAGGTAACAGTGCCCCCTTCTCGAATCTGGCAGGCTCTAAGAAACGTTCCAGCTCAGGAAGGGAATTTCAATTAAATTGGAGAATTCAACAAAATAAGGCAAACTTCTAACTAATTCTGAATACATAATTTCCGTATTCTTTCATTCATCGGAAGGCAGATACACTTGAGCTCCTACATGTGCAAGAATGTATATATTCATGAGCATGTGCTTCATAAAGGAAGATGAAAGCTGTCATTTGCATTTGGTGAGTCTTTTTCATTATTTCAGGTGCTCTGAAACTTTTACTGTCTCAAGAATTACTGTGAAAAGCTTATTCCCCACTGTCATATAGCATCATCTGTCCAGCAATGGCAAGAATTACATACACAAAAAGCAGTAAGAGGACATTTCCATGCATTTTAGCTGCTTTTACCATGAATATTTTTGAAGACAGAGTATTTTTTGGCATATCAGGAAGAGTTTAATCTCTTCTCATTTTTTGCAACAATGAAAGTAACATTTTCAGTAAAAACAGCCCTGTGCATTGTGAGCATTCATGTGGGTCTTTAGCCACTTCTATTTTGTTAATGTGAAGAAAAAATAATTAGAAAGTCATTGGTATGACAATGAATGGTCAGTGCACAATTAATGATCTTTTTCAAAGTATGTTTTAATGGGAAAGTTGGATTAATTTCTTTTTCACCCTTGGAAAATCCTCCTACACAATTAAAAACAAACAAACAAACAAACAAACAAACAAACAAAAAACAAAAAAAACCAAAAAAAACCACCAAAAACCTGCACAGTAATAATTGGGCTTACAATTAGACCAAACACTCATACTGACCAAGCTCTGATAACTATTTTAATTCCTAACTGCCTTCCAAATTTGAGGTATTTTGGTAAAATTTCATGTGCAAATCACACAGAACTTCTGATTGAAACACCCATGTAAGAACCAACCTCTTTATCTGTTACAGATCAAACATTTGTAGTCCTTAAGAAAAACTACACCTCATGGTAACATCAAAGTCATTTTGTAAGGAGGGAGTATTTCACAGGGAGACATGAGAGACACAAAAGCTGTAGAGCAAGGCAGGACAGAGCAAGTTTAAGTTTTGATTTAGTATCTGGGCTCAGATGGATATAACCAGTAGGGCTATGGTATTTACAGACCTTGCAGAGCTTATTTACAAATTGAGTTTTGCTGTTGTAAGCTTTGAAAATGTAGAAGTTCCAGGATGCCAACGAAAGAGTCTCTTTCTGCTCTAGTGAGTCCACTGGCTTCTAGAAAAGTCCTGCCATGCAATACTTTTTCATCCCAAAGTCGTAAATAAACAAAACTCAAACTTCAAGGAAGATTATAAAACAAAACCATAGCTATTCTGCTCTTGGGAAATGAAGATGAAGAATTACAAAAGATGGTACGCGACAGAAAAGTACATGTAAGGACAAAGCGTTAGCTGAGTAAGGAAACCATTAATAACATGGCAAATAACCACTTCATCCTACCCTGCATGGAGCTGTTAAAGGACGAAGTAATAGATTTCATCCTAGAAGTCCATGATACAGGATGTGATGTCACAGGAGAGACTCTAATTTACAAGAGTGACTTTTAACAGAGGTTGAGCTCTAACAGCATACTTGATAGAATCATAGAATATCCTGTTTTGGAAAGGACCCACTAGGATCATCAAAGTCCAACTCCTGGTCCTGCACAGAACAGCCTCAAGAGTCCCACCATGAACCTGAGAGTGTTGTTGAAATGCTTCTTCAGCTCTGTCAGGCGTGGTGCTGTGATCACTTCCCTGAGGAGCCTGTTCCAGTGCCCAATCACTGAGAAATCTTTTCCTAACACCCAGCCTAGACCTCCCCTGACTCAGCTTCAGGCTATTCCCTCAAGTCCTGTCATTGGTCACCATGGAGGAGAGCTCAGGGTTTGCCCCTCCACATTCCTTCACCAGGAAGTTGTGGACTGTGATGAGGTCTCCCTTTAGTCTCATCTTCTCCAGGCTGAACAGACCAAGTGACCTCAGCGACTCCTCACCAGGCTTCCCCTCCAGGCCCTTCACCATCTTTGCAGATTTATCCAGTATTTTAGTTAAACTTAACTGCATGATATTCATTGGATTTGTACAGATGATTATAAAAGCAAAACAATGAGTTACCATTGCATTTCAGTTTCTATAACACATTACTTTTACAACATAATTATAGAAATTGGGGGAACAGCTAATAGAAAAGGACACCAAAGTGAAAAAATATAGAGCAAACATCTATTTGGGTAAAGAAGAAAAAGAAAGTGATTTACTTTTGATAAATTGTATCGCAGCTTAAGCAATTATCTCTTGGTCATCTCTTTGTCTTAAGAAATGGGAAGCAATCCTTTCATGTTTTTGTATAATAATTACTTCTAAAGAACAAGAACATGTCAGAAAAGAAAAATAAATCTCAGAGAGAAATAATGTGTTAAGCACAAAGTTAGGACTTCTATCCTGTGAAACAGAAATTCCACTTAGACCAGGTGGAACAGGTACCATATGTGTGTGTGTGTCGGAGAAACAGCATGTCAGCTTGGAAATGTAGAGCAGATCTTGTTGCAATCAATCTAAACACTCAAGCTACTACATGGAAAATCTCTGCTTAATCATATTGTTGCCGGAATGTCCATAAATATTTGTTAGAGCAGATCGGAAACTGGAGTCACTTTTCTGTAAGAAACTGCAACATTCACTTTACAGTCTGGTTTGTTTTCTTTTTTTTTTAAACTGTTTTCCTTTTTAAATTTTCAATGGAAGGGCGGACTGAGAGTGCCTGATACAGGCCCATTAAAGTGCTCCATTCCAATCTGCTGATAAGGAGGAACTCTTGTAAAGGTTATAGAAACAGATGCTTCAATATGGTATGGAAAGTGAAATCTATCAAAATAGCAAAACTGAGATACAGTATTAAAATCGTGATGAAATGTTGTAATATGATGGTCTGTTTTTATTTTACCAAACTCCATTTCTCAAACTATTCTAGTGCTGGTCTCTGTTGGAAAGAATGAATGCATGGTGAGCAAATCCAGAATAGAATTTGGAATTTTATCATTTAATTTTATTAACTATTAAATAATTATAAAATATGCTTCATTTTAGCATTGGATTCTGCCTTTATTTTAAACAAAAGGCCTGAATCAGAGCTCATAGAAATTAGTCATTCTCACTGAACCCAAAGCCTCTCTACTGAACCCGAATTTAAATTTGAGGTAAGTGTAAGCAAGAGCAGACTCAGCCCATGAGTTTTGCCAGAGAAATTTGCTTCCTCAAACTTGATGATACAGCAAAGTTCTGCCCTATTGGAAGTCCCCAGCATAATGCTGAAAAATTCCAGCTGTAGTTCACCTCTGTACCCAGTGCTATGACAACTCTTAACAACCTTTAACCACTGGATGAAAAGAAAGTAGAAGGAGTGATTTATTTTGCAGTTTTAAAATTTCTCCAAGAGCCTTTCCAGCAAAAGAGTAGATCCTCTTGCTGAATGACTGTGCAACCAAACCAACTAATGAAATCATTTCACACACCTATGCTTAAACTCAGTGGTTTGGTTTTTTCTATGACTTTCAAATAGGATCTGTTACAAACTGAAATTTAGGGCACATTCTTTTAATGTGCCAATTCTAATTGCAAAACATGGAATTCAGCTGGGATAATGTCGCCTCCAAAAAACACTTTGATAGACTCCCTTGGTTTCATGCCTCATCGGAAAAGCCATGCACAAAAGAAGTGAGATGGTGTCATGTTCTGAAGTGGAGCATCTGTTACAAGTAATTGGAATCACTTGACATATTATCAGTGAGATAGATAATAAATAAGTATTGAACTGTTAATTTATGTTAAATAAGGAAAGCCTCTGACTTGCTCAGTCATCAGTGTTAAAAGGTGAATGCTTAAGAAACCCACCTCCCTTCCCCTGGGTGAAGAATTTTTGTGTGGAACTTATGTTGCCCAAATTTCCCTGTTTCTCTATCTTGCCAGAGTAACAAAGCAAGGCACTGAAGAAAGAAGAGTCTATGTAGGTCTTCTGGAAACTATGCAAGTAATAAGTAGAATAAAGATTTATGATAATACAATGGTTCCCTATCAAGAGTTTCTTCCCTTTGACAAGGGCTGACAACTGTGAACAGTTTTTCAAAACAAACCAAACAAAACAACAAAAATTATATTTTTAATGTTTTTGTATAGATTTTGCAAATACTCATTATTGTCTGGGATTCTGATTTACATAGTTAAAAAGTGAAAAAACAGAAGGGTCGCTTGTACCAGTTTTATGCTATTGACTTACTGCATCAGATGCTCATTGGACTACGTGATGGGCAGGAGCTGATTCCTCCAAATAAAATGAAAAAACTCCAAACTTAAAATATATTCCTATAGTAAAAAATAATTTTAAAACCTTTTTGTGTCTGTCATCGTAAATTTCTAGACCACGTATGATTTGCCACACAGACACACACTTCTGCTGAGTGTGACAAGGAACTAATAGAGATCAGGCAAACAGTGTCCAACCCAAGATCCTAAGATCCAGTGAAGTTGATGAGAGCACTTTCAATACCTTTAAAAGGTTGGCTCCTAGCCTATGACTTGAACTGGAAGTAAATATGACAGCAGTTGAGCTGGAATATATCTTCTAAACTTTGTGTTCATGTTTTATTTGGTCTTAAAGCTGCAATCCCTTCACAGTGGCAGCATGCAAGGAGAGTGAAGACAATGGCCAGCCTGTCATCAGAACCAGTTTTCAGAAAAAAAAAAAAAAATTACACAGTGAGGTTCTGCTCTCTTACTATGTTGCCTGTCATCCCAGAGAAGCATTTACGCTGAAAATTCCTACACTGAGGCAGTGAACTAGAGGGGAGGTCGGAGTTGTACCACATTTTTAAACCAGTAGCACCTTGACTTTCATGAAAGTGCTCCATACTAGTGCTCCTGAACAGACTATGGTTGATACACCAGCTGTGTGGGGTCCCAGGACTCCAACCTGCAGGTAGAAGCTCAGGAAGAAGCTGAGGAAACCTGACCCTCTAAATGTGAATCCAAAACCGCTCTTTAAATCCCCTTCTGAGACTGCCCTGTGATCTTTTAGAAAGATTGGACTTCATACCTTTTTCTCCTCTCCCATCTCATAAGTTACTTTCGTTGAATGAAAATGGAGCTCTTGTATTTCTTACTGTTCAATTATTAAGGAACAGCAACAGAGTCGGCTTCATCTGAAAGGCTGAGCGATTTTTAAATGATCTCATGTACTGTAATTTATAATGGAAAATCAGGTACAAATACTGTGAGATGCTTTCTAGTTCCTCTCTAATGGAAATAAAATGAATCCCTAGTAATGGGTGACCCTACTTGCTTCTGTGGTCACCCCTTTTACTTTTTCAGTGTTCTCTTTAGTAGTCTCAGGAGAAAGAACAAATGCAAAGCTTTTATCCAAAGCTGCTTAGCAAAACAATAGCTCTATGCTTCTGCTATAAAATCTATTTTTACTATTCTCAGAAACAAATATTATTGATCACAGAGACGTTGCTATGCCTACTGAGAAAAACTTACTTGCACTGACAGTCCAGAGAAAAAATTATTAGAATTTATGCTGTACAAATAATTAATTCTGGTTCTGCTCATAAAAGGTTATTTCATGTAGCTGTTTAAGCATTACTTTAATATCTAGTATCGAATCTATTTATTTTAAATTTAATTTTATTATGTTCTGTATTATTTTTACTTTGTATTTATTTAGATAAACCAGAACATTATCATCACATATTCCTCTGTATGACACTGCTAGAACTAACACTAGAGAGACAAAAAAAACCTCTTCAAACATGTTTTCAATATAAACAGGGAAACCAGGACAAACATCTCATGTCAATGCAATGATTTCTTTCCACCAGCATAATGGCAATTGCTGTACATATACATTTATTTTTTAATAATTGAAGCTGAGTTTTGGGATTCCCTGCTTACACTCCAACACATGTATACTATTAATGTCCAGAAGAGCTTGTGCAACCCAAGGTTATAATGCATGAGGAAAAAAAAACTTCAGTTATGACCATTAGCCTATTTAATTCACATGTATGTGTTCTAATAATACTTTTTTCTTTAGCCCAGTTAGGGAAAGACACATCTGTTGTGTCTTTGTGACTGGCCATGTAATAAAAAAGTGGCTATATATATAATGCTAACGCTATTTGCAGCTCTACTCACAGCCTGCTAAAGAGTAGCAGTAGAAAATATATACAAGCAAAAAATATTTGGTTTGGGTACAGATGCCCTGTGTGTGGTCAAAGTAATAACACGACCTTCTTGAGTTGAAACAATCTATTTCTCAAAGCACTAATTACTGTGAACGCATGAAATATTCCAGTGTAAATGTAAGAATAAAGCTAATTTTTAACCAGCTATCAATCTGTTTAAAAGTTTTAAAATATTCAGAAATATTCAGACATTTTTTCTCAGACTGCCTAGTGAAAATCCTTTTATTTAAATCAGTTCTAATTAACACACATTCTAAAAACAACTGCTGGGTGCAGCAGCAAAAACTCCAACCAGCGATAATCTAAAACATAGCTCAGCCATATCATTTTGCCATTAGTCTGAGAAAGAAGGAAAATCTGAAGGGATTTTTTTTTAAATTTATTGCCCTTCTTCCATTTTATTCTCCTGCGTTCACTGAAAGTTATAAGAGCTAACAGATAGCATTACTGGCTTTCTCACTTCAATGCAGGAATAACTTTAAAAAGTGGATTTGACCCTGACTGTGACAAAACCAGGGCTGGGTATAGGTTCCATAGCAGAAAGTATCTAAAAAAGAGTGACTGTCTGATTCTTAAAGGCAGGAGTCCATTTTGCTGTGGTAGAGAATAACCAAGTCACGGTAAACACCTTGGACAGAATAATTTGTGTACCACAAAACCTTACTGTGTGCTGTCACCATCTTCTTCTGTAAATGGGCCCAAAAGGAGGAAGGGAATACTTTGGAAGCAATACATAAGTAAGGATGCTGATGCTCATTACCTTTTTCTTCCCAGAAGGGGCGAGCAGCAGCTCAGAACAAGGACTGCAAACTACATAGCACCCATGGGACACATCAATACCCCTTGCAGCTCCAGTCTGATGCACTGGCTGCTCCTCCTGGCAACTTCCAAGCCCTGAGTCTGAAAGACAGACTTTTTTGTGCAGTAACTGTGCTGAATGGCTCCTGTCCCCTCACCAAGCACCTGAAGGTAGGCAGCAGATGTGGTACAGGCACTTATGTGCTAGAAAAGGAAGATAAGACCTTGGAAAAAAATGCGCAGTAACTCCCATTTCCTTGAAGGGCAAGAAGGCAGAGAGGCCCTGTAGCACAGGACCACCTGGAGCTCCTGTTGGGACATAGAGGCTTTGCACCAGCTTGAAGTAAGCCTCTGCCTCCAAGGCACAACTGTACCTGTGGTTTCCATGACAGAGAACTGCACACTGGATTCACTGGGAATTTTCCACTAACTCACCTATTTAGGATGACACTTTATCCAAGGGAAAGACAAAAAAGTGAAATCATAATCTTTTCCCAAGACAATGGAAGATCTTACTCATACTTCTTATCTCTTTTCAAAATGTGTTGATGATACCAACACTAAATCTAATGCGCTATGACATAAGGAAAATTCTATCCCTTGCAGCTTAAAAATCTTTTATTATCATCTGAGACAATATCCTAGAATATTAAACAGATAACACTAAACCCTTCCGAAATTTTCAATTGCAGAGCTCTCAGCTGAGGGTAGACAAGAAAGCAAACTTACATATTAGAGACTGAGTGATAGAATAATCTTTAATGTTGTAATACATTGCTCAGAGATTTTATGAAGGTCATACTAGATCCTACTTTGCCATGCACCCAAAAATTGCAAAAAGAGTAGGATTTCAATGCTAAGATTGGCAAAGTAAAAAAATCAGTCCTCTACTCCTTCAGTTAAAAATACTGGAATGATCAGAACATGAGAGAGCCAAGCACAACAAGGAAGAATATGTGAAAAGGAAAGAAAGGTATAGAAATATGCAAAGAAAAACACTTTAACAGAATTAATGGAAAAATAGGAAAAGAAGGGAGAGCAATGCTTCTGAATTGCCCTTGAAAATGTTCTAGCTCTACTGAAAAGCAAATGCAACTCGTGTCCTCCATTTCTGGATGACAACAGGGGCCTTCAGAAACACTTCACAGAGACTGCAGCAAAATGAAAATTCTAGCAGAAATGCCTGCTTAAATATCACTGCCTATAGCAAACACAATGACAGAAGTTTATAAAAGATGTAGTTTTATCTGAAAACAGATGGGAAGACCTGTTCTGTTGCATTGTGAGGAACCTGCTAAGGCTGTGGATGGTCTCAGGGCAATTTTTTGGCATCAATACACTAAAGAAACTGAGGGACACTACTGAGTCTCGTCTACACAAAAATACCAAGGCTCTGTTATCAAAGTCAATTCAAAAGCTTATCTCAAAACTCTACAGATGAGCCAACACTTACATGCCACAGAAGATAAAATTAGAGATGACTACGTGAAATGAAAAATCAAGGATCTCTCTTCCATATAAATGACATTGTGAGAAATAGTAAATAGTTGCTGACACCAAAACGCATCATTTTTTAATGTTTTGTTCCCATTTGAGTGGGATCCTTCTTTGGTTTACAGGCACATGGATGCAGCTATGCTGGCATGATGAGTCTGTGTGCAACTCTATTCAAAGCGTGACTGTAACTCAACAGCAGTATCAACGTCTGATCTGGCAAAAGCTGTTTCCAGCTGATGTGAAACAGCAATTTTCTTCACAGCAAATTATTTCATGAATCAGCCAGCAGGGAGTGACAACATTCTGCTACCAGTGACTAAGTGTATGACCTCTGGGTTGTAATTTCTACCAGCTTAAGCAGAGTTCATTGCAAACATGAGTGTATTTTTCACTCTACTGTTAAGAGAGATGCTAATCTGGCTCTGTTTCCTTTCTTTCTTCTTTTTCTTTTCTTTTTTTTTTTACTTTTTTCTTTTACTTTTTTCTTTTTTACCAGCTTTTTGCTTACAATGTAGTATTTCCCTGGAGACAGAAAACAAAGTCTAGAACAGGTTGCTAATAAAACTTGAAGACAACACAGTAGAGTAAGAATTAAAGGGCAACAACTTTTCTACTTCAAGCAATGTGGCAGGCCTAGCAGAGACCTCATGGCTTTCTCCTGTCATGAAAAGGCATAATACTGAACTTTGCAACCTGACTAGAGACAAGCAAATGAAATGAGAGGGGAAAAACCTTTTTGAGAATGCTTTCTGATACAGAACCAGAAACAGAAGAAAAATTCCAGTCCTGAGTATGGTGAGAAGAGGGATGAGGAGTTTTAAATGAAGGGTGAGGTAAAAACTGAGTAATGAAAATAAGAATATTACCCAAATTATTAAATGTTGTCCAAATAATTCAGCTAGGATCCGCACACAAATAAAATTTCCTACTAACGAACCACAACAGACTGATGTCAGTATTAATGCTACTGAATTAACACAACAATCTAGTATGGTACTGCTTCATGTGACTCTGTTGTAGCAATAAACCATGGTAGAAAGTGATTTTATACCCTTAACAGAAGTGTTGAGGAGAGGAAAAATGGAATCCTAGACTTATTCAGCATTGAAATTCTGTTTGATTGTTGATCCTAAAAGGAGTGACAACCAATGGATAAAAGAGCTGTCATTAAGCCACATTTGTTGTTTCTATGCAGTTCAGTTCTGCTTCTTGGATTGTCACCAGTGGGAAGAACAAAGTCTCAGGCTCTAAAGCTCAGCCCTGAATTGAGAAGGACAAGCTTCTCATACTGACAACCAGTGACTCTTAGACTCTATGGCAAAGGTGGAGGAAGCTGTATTGAAAAGGCCAGCATGGACTTGTCAGTGGAGCAGGATATGAAAAATGTAAGATATCTTTGTCTCCACCTCTGTCTGAGGTGCCCTAAGAACTGCACTACTGGGATGTGTGCCATAGGATTAATGTGGATGTATCAAACTGTGCATTTCAGAGGCACAGAGTCATATGAGATTTCCTGGAAACTTACTGGTTGGCTACACAGCGTATGCATAGGGTTTTTAACTAGCCTGGACAGAATACACTACTTGGACTGAAATACAAGCCCATGTGACATCAGATGAAATCACGGTGACCCAGGCCTCAGCACAGCCTGTTTGCAACAGACTGCTTTTGCTAGTGGATAAGCAAAGATGAAAGCACATTTAGGCAAAAACTTTTGCTTTAAGGGTGTCTATGTGCCAAACCAGAATAACGTTGCATGTTTGCTCCAGGAAGACTTGTTTTGTACTACCAGAAGAAAAATTTATTTGAAATGGTCAACTTAGACCAAACTAGCTTACTTTTATTATCAAGTTTTTACTGTGTTTACATAGCATATAAAATGAGCACAGAATTATTCCAGGTTTAATCCCGTATCTTTTATTCCTGCTTTGTAATACCCTTGTAGGGAGCCTTCTCATACAAACAGAACTATTCATATTATGTTCTAGTGCTGCAGGATTAGGGTACAAGCATGCCTCCTTAGTTCTCAAGCTGTGTCATGCCATGCTCCTTCAAGGTAACTTCTGCTGCCACTTTTTGCATACTAAATGAGGTGGGTGTTTTTACAGTGCTTATCACTGACTTTGTTTGCAAACACCTTACAAGCACTAATGATTTCATCCTCCCAGTAGGCAGTGAAGTATTTCCTTTGTTTCACAAAGGGACGAGATGCAGCATGGGGATAATGCAAGTTGTCCAGTGTCACAGTCACTGAGTACAGACCTCCCGAGTTGCTGTGCAGTATTTATTCACAAATTAACCCTTCTCAAACAGTTCTGCCTAGCTGCACTATTTTCTCAGCCTCATTTCCCACTTCAGCCTGTGTCAGGAAAAATCTTTCACCGATTCGAGTTTGCAATGCCATCATCAGCTCATTGAAGTGCTCCATCAGAAGGCAGCCTGATCTACAGTACTCATTCAAATTGCGCTTGTAATGATAATAAGGACTGGATGCAATTACAGACACACACATTTCTCTATGCATGTTTGTTCATAACATATGTGCATGTACATATCTATATAATCAGGTATCTAGAAGTTTATCAAATACAGAACATCAGAACAGTCAATGTGCAGTTATCTAAAGCTTCAAACAAACTTGTTTATTCACTGTAATATTTAGTTATTCCAGGCTCACACTCCTATCTATATCCCTAGAGGGCAATGTCACCTAAGAGGTTGTGCTCATGTTCTAGTCATCTTCATGTGAAATCAAAGATGATGCTATTGCAAAGACAGAAGTAAAATTGTACTTAATAAAATTATCTGTAATTAAATATAGGCTTGTCCCTGTTTATATTCAAGATTTGAAGCCCGATTTCAAGAACAGCAAAGTACAGTTGATTATCCCAAATTTACCTACCTTCACAAACCTCTGAGATTTTCCTACTATGTCCCAATGTCAAACAGTGTAAGGTATAAGTAAAGACAAAATTCAGGTCCTTAGGGTCTTAGAGAAGAGCATGCAGAAAACTAAATCACAGGAGAAACTTAAAGGGAAAACAGAGCATTCATTTTCTTTCCTGCATTTACTGTCTTGCTGCTTCACAACTAATATTCTTTCTTCAAAGCTAAGTTTCCTGTTGGCAAGGTCTACATCTCTCCCCAGGTCTCTCTCCACATTTACTCTCAACATTGTTCAAATTGCATGTTATGGCTCTACCAGCTCTGGTGTATATCATTTCAATGGTCTCTTCTTCCTGTGTGAAATGCAACCCCTCAGTTCAGCAACAATGTTCTACCTCTGAACAGAAAACCATGTTGCGGTGGGGAAGTTTCTCAGCAAACCTTCTGACAGTGCAACTGTCTTTTAAAATCAGAATAATGCCATATAATTGCTTTATTGATGGATTTAGCAGCCTGGATTTACTCTCTGAAATATGAAAAAGAAGGCTTCTGTTGTTTGCTTCCTTTTTGTTTTAAATGATTGATAATTATTTCACAAATTTCTTCCCCTGACATTTGATTTGCTAGATAATACACAAACATACAGTTTCTAATGGGTTTTCTGGCCTTTTAACCTAATTTCTTTTCTCATTACTTTTCATTTTATTTCCAATTCCAATATAAAATCTGTTTTCCAGAAGATTTTTGCATGATCTCAAGCTTCCTCACTTTGATAACATACAGAATGATATTTTAAAACAATGACAAAGCCAAGATCAATGATAGCAGAGAAGTAAAATTGACCCATATTTTAAACTTTTCTTTGTCATGTTGAACTCCTTCACATGCATTCT
Organism: Illadopsis cleaveri; assembly: GCA_013399915.1. NCBI lineage: Eukaryota > Metazoa > Chordata > Aves > Passeriformes > Timaliidae > Illadopsis > Illadopsis cleaveri. The sequence goes on from VXBB01023731.1 coordinate 629,736, forward strand.
CTCCAAGGAGATTCCAAAGTTATGATGGAAATTAATAATAATTTTGTGTATGTCAACATTTAAAAAAAATCTGCTACATGGAAACAATTAAGTGAGGACAAAACAAGAGAGTTCAGCGTAAGAACAGATGTTTTTCTGTCAAGCTACTAGCTGGCATTGTTACTGTATTTCAAAGATATATTAGCTAATTATTGATTACAGAGATCACTGAGATCATCATTAGGAAATGAAAAATATATTTCACATTTTTGTAACAGAAGAGGAAATAACAGCTAAAACTTCAGGGATATATATGTGAGTGTGCACAAAACAATGAAAATATCTCAGTGTTAAGGGAAATAGTGAACAAGAATTCCAGTACACTCACTAATTGCAGTGGTAGTGATTAACAAAGTCCAGTAATTTATTTGCTATAACAGCATTTACACTCTTTGGAACAAAGCAGGTTGTAGTAGCAATTGTTCGGAGTGTATCTCTGGGATTGTACTAATTTACTCAAATTTTATTAGTATGAAGAATTACACTGCTTTTTTTAGCTTTCCTCAGCCAATATATATCTGTTGAAGTCAGCGGGACCTTGTGATTATTGGTCTTCTGGCACTGCAGGTCCACCCACTACTCCATTCATAAATGCATGAAAATGCAGTTCATCTTTCTAAAGATGAACTTAAAAGTTTAAAGGACAATAGCCTTTTGTGTCCTTTGCTGGAATGCTACGTGACCAGGAGGGAGACAAAACTTTTTTTCCAGTGAAGATTCTCAATATGCCATCCGTATATCATCATCACTTACAAAGACCTACCGAGATTTCCTAGCACTGCATTAAACAAATTAAATGCATTTTTGTACTGCTATACTATTCAAAAGACTGCTCCTATGCTCTAAGACTCAGAATAGAAGAAGCCTTCCGAAAGAGAAGTCTAAAGAGAACACATCCACTCTGCTATTTAACCTGTTTTTCCCATTCTAAAGACTTTTTTTTTTTTCCCCCCCAAGGTGTGGCTCTGGTTAGAAAGGATAACACAATAATGATCTCTAAGCAACAATACCTGTATTGTAAAATGGCAATTTATTCAGATGTCCTTTCCAGTGCAGCCAAAAGAAATAACCTGACACACTAACAGACAGGTTTCTATTTAAACAAAAAGAAAAAAACAGAAGTCCTTAAGAAATAGCCTCTAAAAACCATGTTTTTGACTCTTCTCCTTGAATTCCATTGACAAAAGTAATAAGTGAGGTGACAGGAAACCTGATATTAATTCTGCAAGTTCTAACGAGATGTGCAAGAGATCTAAGCTCAAGGAATAGAGCTCAAATGCAGAGCAAATAGGCAATTATTCTGAGCAGAATTCTGTGCCTGGTGATGACTTGCCTGTCTCCATTCTCTTGGGTCGGTTCTACAGAGACTGTAATCTTCTATGTTGATGCCTATATTCAATCTTAATGCCTGATACTGAGCGATGGCAAGCTGTAGGGATTCTTGCAAGATTCACTGTTAATAGGTTTAACTCAGTTGCCGTGTCTGCCGGGATATTTCATAAATATATAACCTATGCTACGTGATTGGAATAATTAACTAGAATCACACTGAGCACACATCTCAACACAGCTCCAAAACTTTTGCCATCTTCTGCTTTAGCCACTCATCTTAAAATAATAAGTGCTGGTAAGAAGGCATGGAGTGATTTCTCCTCCTTTGCATGCATTCATGGCACACTCACATAGCTCCTGCCTTTGCAGTTCTGAAGGAATCCAGATTTCAAAAAACATTTTTTTACACATGCTTGGATGGCTACAGTTCTTCTCTACTGTCTGTATGGACCATTCTACAGAATATATACAAGTTATACTCAGAAACTGAAAATTCTTGTTAGAAAGAAAACTTCAGATTTTGAATGAAAAGGTTTTGAGAAAGAAAATCCTGCTGCCAAATGTGCTTTTCAAGCAGCTAAAAATTTATCCATCTGCTTTTTTCCATTATTAATCTTCTCCTACTTGGTCCTCTCTTTCCCAAAATGCAGCATCTGCTCTTTTTGTTAGCATACAACATGGAGGAGTTTTATTTTGTCTGTAAGGCCTCTCCATACATAATGCAATTGCTATGGCTTCTGACCTATCTGAACTCTGGCATTTGAAGTGGACTGCATTCATTTATATGAACAGACTTCCACGACATGGATCTCAATGATCCACCAGTAGCAACATTGTCAGTATTTGCCTGTCTTGCATTATTGTATTAAACAAAAGGAGGAAAATGACACAGGTTCCACCTCAAGGGAGGGTGCTTCAATTTATTGTGCCAGGTATCTGACACATGATTCAGGCATAGTAACCCCATGCATGGTTCCTTCCTCTAAACCTACCTTCTTTTTTTCTACAGTCTTCCCAGTTCCTTCAAAACTGAGAAAGCATCCTGAATAAAATGTATGTTCAGAGGTCCAGGACTATGACATGATGTAAAGTGTTCCCACTCAGTCCATATGAGAGAATCCCAGGGGTATACTCAGTCTGCTAATAACAATCTTGCTGCAATATCACTACAATGCAATCTTCATTTCCAGTCCCAGCAAAACACATGGCTAAAAATTGTTTCCTGAAAGCTGGATCTCATCAGATCTTCTCATAAGAGTTAATGTGGTTTTCCTGATTATCAGCATGAACATGAGAACATCGACTCCAGAAACTCTATACGGTAAGGGTGACAAGCATGAAGCCAGCAAAATTAAAAAAAGAACAATCATACAATTTAAGTTTTAAGATCAAATTGACAATGGGTTGTGTTTGTTTTTAATAGTCATGCCTAGTTAATTCCCTTCAATTAGCAGTTGTTGAAACTTTAGTTTGAATTAGAAAAAATGATATTACTAAGTAATTTAACAATGGTTATTACCACTTAAGTCTTTCAGATGTGCAATTATGCAAATCCACCAAGCACCATTCTGACTATATTTTCACTCCTTGGCAAAAATTGCTGAGAGAGGAATGAATTTACTTAATGTCATCTGCTCTTTCATTTACAATTTGTATTTCAAAAAAAGGTGTGTGTAGAGGTAACTTGTACAACAGTTCCACTGTTCCTCACCTCCAATTGTTACCATTTTAATTTTTTAATTTTATTTGTTTAGTAAGGATGCAAACACAGGACTGAGAATAAGCAAGGAAGCAAGAACACAGCTTAGGATATTTGCCAGTACTGGTCTCATTTCCAAAGCACATGCTCTCTGATATAGCCAGAACAAAAATGCAGATCTAGATACAATAAAACTTTCCATTTTTGGCATATCATGAAAATGCATATGTTTTACAAAACTCAAAGCATAAAACCAAAAATTGAGATATTCATCTCAATGCTCTCTTCTCACTCCCTCCTTCATTTCTTCTGAGTTAAGTATTTGAAGATTCTGGGCTCTTCAATACTCTTTCACATGGCAAGTTAACAAAACGATCCTTTATCCTTACAACCTTGCTCTACTGCATTTCATATCAGTTATCACTGTGTATTCTTCTGATCAAATTCCTTACCAGTCCAGTTTTCTGTATTGCACTGAATGACTCCATATTTGGTGACACTGTTTTCCATTACACTTCTTGACTACCAACTCGGTTGACTTGAGTATTACAACACTTAATGAGTCAAAAGTAAAAAACTTGACTAAAAATTTCTTCACATTTCAATGACCTCAATTACACTCACAGAATAATGCAAAGGAAAAACAAGGAAAAGAAGAAAACCACCCTAAAGGCCTAATCAAACCATTTTATTCCTATAATTCTATGGGATAGTGGGCTGAACATCCTGTCACCACCCTCACCATTTTTATGGGCTTGAATTACTGGAACACAAGGCAGTTTATGGTATTAGCTTCCCTACAGGGAACAAAGAAAGCATTTACTGCTGAAGTACAAAACTAGAAACAGAGGACACATAAGACTATATTTGGCATTTTTCTTTATGCACAAATAATGTAACTCATCAGTTTTCTGGTAGTAGACAGACATTTCAAGAACAGAGATTTTAGGACGGATCACCAGGAGAAGAACCATGATAGGGACTTTCAGATGCTTCTATGTTCTAGATATATACAAGACAAACGAAAAGAAAAAGAAAAACTATGCACATTTTACAGAAAAGATGGACCAAGGAAAAGGTGTTAAAACCCAAATGAAAGGTAGTTCAAACTCATATTCAAGGCCATTGAAGCATATAAGGTTTCAATGTTTGATCATGAGGAAGGAAATTTTTGTGATTTTCATTCAAGAGAGAAATGCTACAAAATCACATCCTTTTGGACAGAAAAACAAATACTTAGGAATAAAATAAAATACTGCACTTTTGTCTGGTTCCAAGTTTTCTGTTTGTTTTTTAAATTTTCTCTCCTTGTTCTAAGTTCTTTTTATTATTTCAACTTGAAAGTTTCCTTCTCATTTTTAAAGGGTAAAAAAATCAGCACTTCCTTTAGAGGCTGGCAACTCTTCCTGAGTTCTGCAACTTGTGCCCTTGTCTAGAGATATTTAACTTTGACTTCAACTTCTCCTGCTTTGAGTGACAAAATGAAAATTAGATCAAAGTAACTGGAGTTCAGAATTGTTGTTGTTGACACTTCCTTTGTGAATTCTTTCTCTTCCCATTTTCACCCAAGATAGTTCTTTTACTTGTTCCCATTTTTTTTCATCAAACCATTTCACTTTTATGTATCTGCAATACATTGTGCTGCACAGCTTCTGGATATGAAAACACTGAATCTGTGTTTTAACTGACCACGTGAAATTAAAAAAAAAAAAAAAGTTATGAAACATTTTACAAAATGTTTTTTCCATTCTTTTGGCACCTTGGGACTAACTTTAATTTTAAAGTTGAACAAAGAACTATTTGCTATTCCCTCTGGAGACAACAAAAGCAAAGTTAGTACACACATTCATTGCACATACTTAAATATACACATTTATACCAAAATTCAGAATTATTCAGTAGTCAACTGCTACTTGTTTCACCTCTGTATAGAAAGAATCACAGAAATAAGAAAAGACTCAGTAGGTGATTATTCAATTATCACTAAAAGTGGTGGTAGCAGTGTGTACATACTGCCTTGGAAAATGCCAATATAATATCCATGCCACACAGAGTACACTCCAAATTAGGGAGACAATATAATGAGAAACACATAGAGCCTTTGAATAGCACATTTGCACATAAATGAATTGAATATAACACATATTCCATACAAACACTTCTTGGTCTTTCTTTTTTCAACTCCTTTAAACACATCTTACCACACTACAGCATGACTGCTATGTTTGCAAAGATATTAACACCAAAAAAATCTATGTAGGTGTTTATTTCTGCTTGTAGCATGCATTTAAGAACTGCAAAAGAAAAAGGAGGCTAGATCCAAAATTCTTTAAAGTCTGTAAGTTCAATGTTAGTATTGAAAACTCTGTTTAAAAACAAGGCTGAGATCTGCTATTGTCCTTTCCATTTCAAGCCAAGCTGCTAAATACTATTTTGGTTTTCTACTTAAATGATGAAAACTTGCTTATGTTATAATAACCCTGAATATTCCTTTACTTCACCTTCTGTAAGAGGAGTAACCCAGGATGTACTGAATTGACACTGGTAACTGGCACTACTGACAGTACATCATCTGGTGAATCAATCACTATCACAATAGTGGCACATTACAACTCAGTCCTGAGTTTTTGTTCACAGCACAAATTAAAGAAAGTTTATTACAGATAAACTACCAACTTCAAGCCAAGTATGCTGTGTTATCACATGTTTTATTATAACTTGTGATACCAGACTACGCTCAGTGTGCTGATCTGCAAATTGGCTTTCTGAGGGAGGAGATGGGGGAGTCTCATTTCTCTGCCAAAATGAACTGTAAGAGAGAGTCATTACATCCAAGTCCATAATGAAAGATTGTGCAGTGCCATCCACAGTTCATGTAATTTTTTATATTTTATTGCATTCAGTATTTAGCTTTAACATTGAACAAGTTACTTTTCTCTCTCGCTGACAGGTTAAGACCTTTACAAATCTCTTTTTAAGAGACCTGGCAAAACCTACACTGCTCTTTCCCTTGCTCTGTTGAAGAGAAACACACTTAAACCTCCAGCCCAATACTTACTGTAGGTACAATGAGATCTCATTTTCTATGAAGTAGAATTCATGTGAGTGGCTTCTCAGGATGATTTCCCAAAGCATCACCTAACATGACAGAGATGGTGGCTAGCTGCTTCTGCTGGAGCCTGCCTGAAGAAAACAAACTCAGCAGGTTTTACTAGGTACAACTGTTATATTTTTCTCCTAGTAAGGTCATGTTTCCTGTGAGGTTTATATACACAATGGCTGGGTAAATCCCTGCTTAGGGTGAGTGTCCTTTCACTAGAGGCAGGGAAAATGCAGCACAAGGAACTGAGCAAATGGTGGAACCACACCACAAATGAAGAAACACTTTGACATCAGCCCAATGGTTTTTAGGCAAGATCCCCTCATGTTATTGAACTTCTACTTTTATGAAGGAATTGTTTCTCCTTAAAACAGATAGGGGCATTTCAGATCTCTGCATGTGAGCTGCTCCTCCTGAGATTCCTCTATAATCAATTAAGAGATAAAAGAGCAGACTTGGGACATATAGCCAATTTCAGAATAAGATGAAAAACAAATTGAAAATGTCTTTTTCCTTCTGTTAACTGTAAGAGGAGACCACATGATGTAGCAAGGTGCAAACTTCTACATCCAGCTTCTAGTGGGTAAATTCAGGTGCTTGAGCCTGAAGATTAGAACTCCTACTCATAGAAGTGCTTACCAAAATGGAGTGAGATTTGATCTTTTCTAATCTGACTAGCAATACTATAAAGACAACAATATACTTAATATACTGATCATGGTAAAAATATGCAGAAAGGATAAAAAAAGGGCAGCTAAATCATAAAATCAGCTAAGAAAGTAGGTAGTAGTACTTTACATATGGAAGTTAGTGATTCTGATCAAAAATAGCAAAATTTCTTGGCTGCTTGTTGATGACATGGCAAAAGTTGAAGTCATTGATTTATATGAATGCAAAGGGCAACTTATGCTGCAGTATTATGTCACTGCCCTACTGTAAACAGAATTCCTTCTCCAAAGTCAAAAGGAAAATGAACCTTGATCTTATACATTAAATCTAAGTGTGCATATGTGTTGGTGAGACTCTGTTTCTATCAGCTGTTTTTAATATCAACTGAAGCTGCTTATGCACAAGGACATTCTCTTTTTTGTTTGTGTTATGTTTCTGTTAGATTAATTTATCCTTTAGCTTAACAAGTCTTATTTCTGACACAGTGATACATGAATGTGAATGAGAGGTCAGGGAGGATTCCTTTCAGCCTTCTTTGTTGTGTAAAACAAAAAAGGGAACCTAATTATTAAGAATTTGATTAAGCCTCCAGTCTCTCTCTCTTTTTGCTATGTCTATGAAAACTGTCCTCACCATATGAATAGGTGAAAGANCAAAAATTACCATCATGTCCATTTCTCTGCCTACAGAAGATACTCATATTTGATCCAAATCCTGGGCTCAGTTATTGCTTTCAGTCCCTTACTTCTCTTAGCCATTCACTTACTTGCATATCACACCAGTCCAGCATAGCAGATGCTTTTATTAAGTATGCTGAGAAATGCTGGTCTGGCCCAGAATTCAGAAAGAAACTCAATTTAAAATCAAAATGAATTTAAATGTCTCTGGCAATGACACTGCTGAAAGAAGTACTGCTGAATCTCTCAATTTATTCCATCAAGAGCTTTCAGGTTAATATATATTAATATTTTTTGGTAGGTCTGCAATGCAAGTTTGATTTGTTTCTCCTAGAAGTAATTTAAATTTAAATTCCAAAGCTGTAGACATCTGGAGAATGCTTAGGTCCTCTTAATCATGGTAAAACATCATATATAGGGATTAAAAGAAGCCAACAGCCTATAGAAAGTGTATTTAGAGAACAGCATTGATGGCATTAAGGTGGGATTAAAAAAGAAAACAAAAATATCCCTCTTAAAACTTACAAATAGATTTTTAGACCCAGCAGGCTTGATTGTGGTGTTTAACCAACAGAACTAATTGCCTTCAGCATAAGAATTGTGAGAGGAAAAAAAGTGAAGAGACCTCTTTCAGGTCTCTGAAAGAGCATCTGAAGTTGTGTCCAGTTCTGGGCTCCTCAGTACAAGAGAGACATGGAGCTCCTGGAGCAAGTCCAGTGTGAGTAACAAAGAAGATTAAGGGAGGGGAGCACCCCTCTCACAAGGAAAAGCTGAGGGAGCTGGGCCTGTTCAGTCTCCAGAAGAGATGACTGAGAGGGGACCTCATCAGTGTCTGCCAGTATCTAATGGGGGGATGCCAATGGAGCCAGGCTCTCCTTGGTGGTGCCCAGCAATAGGGCAAGAAGTAACAGCCAGAAAGTGATGCACAGGAAGCTCCACTGGAATGCAAGGAAGAACTTCTTTACTGTGCAGATAACCATGCCCTGGAACACATTGCCCAAAGAGGTGGTGGAGTCTCCCTCACTGGAGATCTTCAACAACTGCCTGGACACGAACCTGTGCCATGTGCTGGGATGGCCCTGCTTGAGTAGGGAGGTTGGACCTGGTGACCCACTGTGGTACCTTCCAACCTGACCCATTCTGTGATTCTGTAAAAGCTCTCTTCACTTTCACAAGCCTACTCTGACTCTTCTTTGAACTAAAGAAGATGCTGGAGGGGAAGCTGCAGCAAACATTCCAGCTGTGGTGGGCAAAGCCTGTGCATCAACAGCTCTGCTCCATGGAGGACAGGGTTTTCTTTTCCTATTTTCACAAAATCTGAACTAGGAAAGACAGCTGTGCCCATTGGAACTCTTCTGTCATGTAGGGGATCTCTGGCCTCCAGCTGTCAGAGAAGGAAATGGGAAAGTGTAACTGTGAGAGTGGAAGGAGATACTTAACCCTTACAATCCCCAGTAACAATCACCTTATGCAGAGCATCCAACCAAGGAACACTCCTTGGGGAAAGGATTAAACTGGATTTTTTGAGGTTTGACTCGAGAAACTTTTTTACAATGACGTTAGAGGAGTAGTCCCCCTTCTCTGTCAGAAGGGAATGTCAGGTCTACTTATCTTATCCTGGGTTTTCTTAACTTCATGCAGGTTCCTTTCACAAAACTGGCCATTCATGTCATGGCAGTTCACAAATTTATGCACAACAGGCTGGTGTCAGTAAGGAAAAAGTGGCAGGTTTCTAAGTGGTCTATTTTTGTTTCTGAAATTTTATATTTTTCTGCAAAAGTTGAAAATTCTACTAAAATAACTTGGCTGTCTTCCACTTTCTTCACTAATCAGACTGGCTAGCAAGTGACTTCTTGGTAGCTGAGAAATTCCTATCTTGCAGGCTTTACTAGTAACACCAATTAACATAGCAGGAAATATAAACATTTCTACCACAAAAGTGATTATTCCAAAACAATCACACTCTGTTGGTCAAGGTGAATAACTCCCAATACCTGAGAAGGTTTCTACTCTCCAGCACTGGGGAAAAGAAAAATAAACAAAAAAACCCCCAAAACAAACAGGAAAAAAAAAAAAAAAAACAACAA